>MU182002.1:415272-447330 GCA_016904865.1 Pissodes strobi | reverse complement strand
ATGCATGTCAAAAACTGAGCATGCGCGAAGCTTCGCAATCGAAATTGATTCTGGTGCAACTAGACGCTTCTGTCGTTGCCTTGTAGCATTCGTTTAAATATATTATGGATTTTGCTAAGCTCGATAATTTTGTGTGACAAAGATTGTAATGTGATTGAGACCGTACGGGTGAGTTTTGATTATGTTGCATACAGTCATGACAAAGTATATTCTATACGAATTAATATACCCAACTTCAATATAACCCTATTTTTGTTGTCATACGTGTATCGAGGTGGTCCGCCTTTCCTCTTCTGGGAGCAGAGTTGGTCCAATTATTTGGAGGAGAGTTGGAACAAATTTTAAATGAGACATTTACTATTTTTAGCAATGCCGACGATTTACTCACGAAAACTAAATGCGCAGCAAAGAGGCACGTGGAGCAAAGACGACCTTGCAAATGCTATTGCGACTGTCTAGGCTCAGGAAATGTCAGTAAATGGGGCAGCTAGGCATTTTCACATTCTTAAAACAACATTGCTGCGAAGACTGGCCGTCTTGAACCCTACTCTTCACTGAGGGAGTATGCTGAAAGACAATTATCCAGTAACATAGTCAAACTAAAACGAAGTGGTTTTGCACCTAGTCGAAAAGAGGTGCGCCAAATGGCATACTTGTTCTAAAACCATTTGAACATGTTTTCAAATCTAGCGATTTAATTCGTATTTATTAATATTCCACGCCACTGTATATCGCATTTTAAGAATGCCGCTTAAAACTCTCGGCGACACCCTTGGCGCCATCTCTTGTCATAACGTTTATCCATCTGCATCAGTTTAGCTAGATAGCAGAACGGCTTCGAGCAATACAATCCACGTATATCGAACCACAAGTCAGGGTCAGCTACTAGCAGAATTCATCGGGCCAATCAGTGCTTCCTACAGCGACTACCGGAAATACTCAATTTAGCGTTCCTAAAATTCCGATCTGTAATAATCGAATTTTATAAAAAACTAATCAGCAGATTTCGATCAGGTTTTTGTTAAAATTTATAATTTTTATTTAGACAACCGGTGCTGTTAAGCTTTTGTGTAACTTCTCTATATTTACAATATTTGCCCTCTACGGAAGAGATATTTCAGTAGTGGGGATTTAAGTTCACGCGCCAAAGGAGAGAGGACGCGTCCTTGCCTTCTTGACAAGACTTGCTGCCCGACTCTCTTCTAAGTAAGTCGCGATAGTATTCGCTCCTCGTGGCACTCGGCCCTGAAAGACTTGTTCCCCGACACTCTCCCGCGATGGTCCGCGCTCCTCGTGGCCCTCGGCCATGAAAGACTTATTCCCTGATATTCTATCTGATTTATTATAATATAAAGTGTCGCATAAGTGCTATTTCCATTTCTCGGAGTGTAGCCTATCCCATGCGGTCCCAGCATAGCGTGTTTTATAATCCATTTTGTTGCGTGTATTAAAACCGCATTTCTACAAAAGCATCCCTGTCATGCTCTGTTCTAAAATTGAAGTATTCTCTTACAATTTCATACAATGTGATGTTTTCCAGTGCAAATTACTCTGCAAGGTAAAATAAACCCTCCACGCCATTGCGGTACCAACAGCAGGTACTTATGCATATTACTGCATATGTTCAATTCACTCCAACTTGAATCATTTTTATTTGCAAGAAGTTGAAGTACATCGTATATATAGAAGCTAAGGAGACTTAGTAAGTGTATTTAAGTGACTTTCCCTGTGTTTGAAGATAAACTGCTCAACGATTGAATGTTACTCGTCAATTGGTACTTGTATATTACTGTATTTCATCTCAGCGTTAGCTCAGTTAATCAAGCTCACACTGAATGGTTCCGTAGAAACTTTAACAAATATTTCACTGTGTTTAGCTGCAAGTTGTATTTATAACCGTATGCTTTGATAGGAATATTATTGTTTCTTAAGTATTGTTATTCTGATATTATGTGAAGTCGATCCCTATCACAGACAGAAATTGTTTATATTCTAGCACCGTCAGAATTAAATACTTCCAATGTTTATATTTGTTTAGTTACGAGCTTTAAGTTATTTTCAAGTAAAACAACATATTTAAATAATCAGATAATGCTAAAAGCCTATGTGCAGTCTCTGTTTGTTTAGAAAATCCACCAAGATCGATTCTACAACAATACTCGCTTGCAAAAAAAATTAAAATCCCTCGCAAATTTAACGGAACGGAAATGGTATTAATTTGTGCATAAATATCTAATATTAACTGTTTTTAATCGATCTTTGTAGAGACAGCTGGTTTCAAGTGGCTGCATTCTTTTCTGAGAAGGCGTCCTTAAATACGAGTTCGTAAAGCCGAGAATCTGTAGCACGTGCTGTATCTAAAGCAACTGTCTCGGTCTACTTTAAACTACTGGACCAAATTTTATCAGAATACAATCTATAGGACAAGCCAAGACACACTTAGAATGCAGTCGAGAGCGGCTTGCAGTTAAACACCAGGGTTGGTACAGTACTGGCGGAAAAAGGTTCAAAAAGCGTCCCAGTTTTGAGTTCTGCTGAAAAGGGCGATACGATTAGCGTGCTGTGTTGCTTCAATGCCGAAGGGCCTTTCCAGCTGCCATACTCCAGCTTCAAAGGTAAGAACTGAAAAGAAGAATGGTCGGATGGGTAGCATACCTTAAAATGTCCGAATAATCAGCCTATGTAAACGCTGAGATTTTCTTGATTGGTTACGAACACATTTATGTGCCTAGAAAAGTGCTGCTTATTGTAGGCGATCATTCTTCGCATACAACGAATGTGGATATGTTGGAGATTGCTGAATAAAACGAGATAATTCTGTAGTGTTTGCCTTCGCATACCACGTACTTCTTACAACCACTGGATCGGTCATTTTTCAAGGCCCTAAAGTTCTATTTCTACGAAGCATGCAGGTATGAGAAGACAAATCCTACTCGCAAAATAACCAGGCTCCAATTCGGGACTCTTCTTGATGAAGCATGAAACAAATCAGCGACTGCTCAGAATGCAACTGCAGCATTCCGTGCAACGGGAATCGCATCTTTCAATGCGGATGTAACGTACAGAGAAGCGAGATCAGCTTGACGTTGTGCAGTTGGCAGCTTCGTAGATGATGATGAAACAGAAACCGCAGAAGTGACATTTCACCTGTAATTCCTAATACTGCCTCAATTATGAAACGTTGAAGAAATGTCGCTACAATTTTAAATTCTAGGGCAAACATTGAAAAAAAACGCGAACTCAAAGCATCTAAAATTAGACAACAAAATAAACCACACAAAGGACTCGAAAAAGTAGGACAAAAGAAGAGAGCGACGGGTAAAGCCAAAAGGAGAAAGTCATTATCGTCGTCATCTTCAACCACCTTTGAAAGTATCATTCTTGATGATTCGGATGATGACAGTAACCAGGAGGATTACGAAAATGAATGTGTAGGCTGCCAGGAGGACTACAGACAAACAACAAGTAGGAAATACTGGATTAGGTGCATTATTTGCGGTCGTTCTATCCACGAGACTTACACAAAACATCCAATCAAATGCATGACTTGTGGAAAACATGAGAAGCAATAAGAAGTTGAAGAGGTGTTCTTATCGGATCATCTCACCTCCACTATGGAGTAGAGATGGTCCACAGCAAAGGATTTCATATATTTTATTTTACATTTTTAAGCCCATGTTTATTTATCTTTCCCAACAATAACGTGATGCGAAAAGACCAATGAATGTATTTTTTTCTCAAAAATATAAATCGTAAAATAATAATAAAAACTTTTAGAAGATGTAGTCTATCTTTCCTCCAGTTACCCTACAATGAGCCATACGGAATAGACCCCTTATCTCGGTTTAAAACGCCTTAATAAGATCCATTTTGACAGAAATAAAATTATTTTTTTTGTTTGTTACGTGCAGTGTACAACAAATATAATGATACAATTCAACAGTATCAACAATGAGTAGACCAATACACATTACAATGTAATTTTCTTAGAACAAGAAAACAAAATTTAAACTAAAGCTGACTCAAGGCTTAACAATACAGAAATCAAATCTAGGTACCGTACACCCCAAAGAAACAATCCGAAGCAACAACTGTTCAATTTTCTCATAAAGCGATTATTAGTTTCAAGAGGACGACTATTGAAAGTTTGAATACATTTAGAAATTAGATTATACAAAGCCTTAGTAGTTCTAACATTTGGTAGATACATTTTATCACAGCCACGTGCACTATACTAGTGATAATTTGCATTACCTATTACACTTGTAGTATATTTATCAATGCCTTAAAAATAAATTTGCTTTGTTCGAACAATAGTAATGTGTTTGTCAGATAAATTGTTACCCCCCAGTTGTAGACTCTGACCCCAGGGTGTAAATTGAGCACTTAAAAATTTACTAATTCTTTAAACACAAATCACTGGATTCTTCCAAAGAACATAATACTTAATTATAAATAAATATATAGAACTTCAAAAATGCAGCAATTATTTACCCCCATATCACAATAATGATATGGTAAGTAATTAAACATTATGACATTATTCTAGTCCTCTTGTCAAAGTCAATTCAAAACTTGAGCTTTTTACTGTTTTAATTGCATTTACTTGCCATTTTCGTTTTTAGATTTTTCGTTCTTGACAACGTGGGTAGATTTGTTCCACGAAAAATCCGGGGGTACTCATACATTTGTCTAGCTTAAACTTAAAAAAAAACAAGTTTACAATCGTTAGTTTTTTAAATAACAAACATTTAAAAAATTCTAAAGCTTTGTTTTTGCCAGGAGAACAAAACGTGGCATGATTAATATTGTTATTATTTCAGAATTCATTTTTAAGTTAAGGCGGAAGAAAAAGAATAAACAAATATAAACACTTACAATTTATTCTTTACAGATATTGCGGATAACCATTTAAAAAACACACTGATGTTTAGATACCTATTATGACTACAATGTGCAATAATTTACGATAAAAGTGTAGTAGTGTAGTAGTGTGATCTTACCAATCATTTCTGAAGGAACCTTTGCTAAATATCCATGCTTCATCTAGAAATACCGGCGTAAACTTGTCTGGTTCTAGTAATTCGTGATTTCTCATAATATTCCCTCAAAAATCTCATTCTGTTCAGCTCTACATCAGGA
Source organism: Pissodes strobi (assembly GCA_016904865.1). Taxonomy (NCBI): domain Eukaryota; kingdom Metazoa; phylum Arthropoda; class Insecta; order Coleoptera; family Curculionidae; genus Pissodes; species Pissodes strobi. The sequence continues at coordinate 442,188 of MU182002.1, read as the reverse complement.
ATTTCCATTAAATATTTTCTGTTACTACTCTTCTTCCATTTGAAATCAATACTTTTGCACCAGCCAAGGCCCGAAAATAGAAATTGAAAAATATCCCGACAATTGGTCTTTAATTTTTTTTATTATTTATTGTAATATATTCTTTTATAAAATATATTCTTGCAATCTCTTATTTTCGTTTTGCAAGCCTCGTTCCTAGCCATGTTCTTTCATCAGCTATAACACCTGTTTGTTTGCGTATCGTCAGTGTGGAAATATTCACTTTCATTGCACTTAAACTCCGTCAAAAACATTGCTATAACCAATGGGCCATACAGGTTTCGTCAGTTAAAGAGAAATGCAAGATTATGACGTCATACCGAAAGCCAAAAATTATAACTTTAAATGAATAAGTCATTAATAAATATTGCCACACTCTTTCTCTGTTTAATAGCAGAGAGAGTAAGGTTATAGTAGATACAAAATAATATTGAAATAATATGAACAATAAAAAAAAAACAAATAAGTTCAAGAACAGTAAACAGAAATTAGTTTTATATGAAGAGGCAGTTTAAGAGAGTGTAAAAATCCTGCTACTCAGTGAGAGATAGGTTCGATTAAGGGTGCCAGCAGCTCTCTACCAGTCGAACTGCAAACTGCCTATAATGTACTAGGTACCACTCCTCGATAACTAAATAAATGTATGAATAAGTTTGCAAGTAACTAATGAGGTATTTGACAAGAAAAAAAAACGAAATTTTAAAACAATGTCCACGTTTATTGATAATGTTTTTAGTATAAAGGTCAGGTGCCCTGCTATTGAAGTTCTGTGTAAGTTAAATATACGGTGAAAGCTAACATACAAAATAAACTAAGTTAGTTTATAATAATGAAGTAATTTTATCGCAATAAATCTATACAATTTAAACAGTAAAAAGCAATAAGCCAGAACACTTCACTAATAACTACACGCCGACATCAGTTTTCCAACATAATACTGAATTATACTAAAGTTATTCACTCTCCAATGTTTAATTAAGTATTTCAATCAAAACGAAGGATCACGGAAGTTAATTAAGGAATTAATTTAGTGAAATCAAGTCACAAATTAGTTAATGAAGTGAATTATGAAATTAAGTCAAAAAATTACGTTGGGGTTTGGAACCTTCGGCAACATGCACTAAAACAGAGTTTTATCCACAATACCGAAACAGAATATTTGCACTCGACGCGCGTTTCGCTAACCATGTTAGCATCATCAGGAGATGATTAATAAAATTAAAAAAAATTAAGTCAAAAAAATCAATCAATAAATTAATTATTGCAGCCAATCATAAACCCAATATAATGAAATCAAATAACAAATTAATAAATGAAGTTAACTACTGTAAATTAAATTGAATTAAATTGATTTCAATTGAACAGAGTGATTAGTGAAGTACATCACCAACTATTAACTGAATAATGAGAATTTAATGAAATTAAGTAATAGCTTAATTAGTGAAGCAAATCATCAACTAGTCATTAAATAATGTGAAATTAATTCCAGGGAATATCAACAAATCAGATATTGAGCACGTTCTCAATGAATATGAAAAGTACCAATTTTACACTATTTTTTTTTTCAAATAGCCAAATTAAATCACCGTTCCAAGAGCATATAATAATATGGGATATTTCCCCACAGTTGGTAATTCTGCTACATTTTTGGACTCTCTAGAGAAATCTAAACACATTTCATGTATAATATCCTATACCTATTTTTAACTGTTAATTACTGTCATTCGATAGCTTATGAAAACCTAAGATAGGAATGTGCAAACCGTTTTTTTGATCTCGTGCGGTTTAGATTTTAGAGCCTGTCAAAGTGTCAATATTTCGTAAACAGCTAAAGATAGGTATAGGACATTATACACGAAATGTGTTTAGATTTCTCTTCTCTAGACAGTCCAAAAATGTAGTAATATACAGGGTGTTCCATTTAAAAAAACATAAAGTAGACTTATATGACCGAAAATTGTTAGTGTTTTGTTTTATATGTAACTTAGAAAAAAACTTGGCCACCAACCCTACATTTTGTTTTTTTGTTTACCTTGATATCTGTAAAAACAAAAAAGTTGCAGCGAATCAAAATGTTATCAAGGTAAATTGAACGCACGGTACATTTAACTGGCTAGGCAATTCTATTACTAGTCATATTATATCTTTACTACTACACCATTTCAGGTGACCAATACCTTTAGCCTACCATATTGTAAAGTTTACTTATCACGTAGATTTTAGTTCAAATATTTTCCACGTGACACATTCTAACAAGAGATAATGCTTTTCACATATCACTTCTTCTTCTTCAGTTACCTATCCGTTTCGGATGTTGGTAATCATGTTGGCAATTGTAACTTTATTTGTAACAGCTCGAAACAGTTCTACTGAGCTTTTCCCAAACCAAGTCCGTAGGTTCCGCAACCAAGATGTTCTTCTCCTTCCGGGCCCTCTTTTACCCAGTACCTTTCCTTGCCATAATACAAGGAAAGGTACTGGGTACAAGAGGGAGTGTCGATCTTTATTTCTCATTGCATGCCCCAGATATTCTAGTTTTCTTTTTTTAATGGCGTACATGACTTCTAGATTTTTTTTCATTCTTCTTAGCACTTCTATGTTTGTAATGTGAGCTGTCCATGGTATTCTGAGCATTCTCCTATACAGCCACATCTCAAATGCTTCCAGATTTTTAGTGGTGACTTCTGCGAGTGTCCAGGATTCTACGCCATACAATAAAACAGAAAAGGCATAGCATCTTAAGTGCCTTACTTTAGTTTCAAGAGATATGTTGTGACTTTTGAAGATGACACTCATTTTGTGAAATACCGTCCTTGCTAGACACTGCCTAATAAGGACGTTATTACTTAAAACCATGGAAAACCCAAAATCTAACTAAGTAATACTTGCAAAGAATAATTGGTATACCTAAGCTAGTTATAAAGCAGATACATTTATTTTATCTCAATTTCTATATCAATTTTCTTGGCTTATCTTATGTTCAACATAAAACTTTTCACTTTAGACGATGGAGCCCAACAACTTGATTCTCAAAGCATATAAATTGATTTTAGAATTTTTAATATATTCTAAAAACAACTTGTATAGGGCCTACTTGCTTACCTCATCCAGCTGTATTAAATACAACAGGCATCATAAATATCCATTCCAATATTAATATTCAACACAGCTGTTAAGCTGAAACAAACAAGATATTTTACATTAATATTATTTAATAACAATATGATCACAGTAGAACTTGTGACAGTTGTGCATAATTAACATTTAAATAGCATAATATATTGAATAAGCTGTGGCATAATCATAACATGCGATGAAAATTATGATGACATTTTGGTCATAAAGAGAAGGAACACGTCGGGAAAAATTGTACTGCCTTCTAAATAAGAGATAATAAGTAGTTATTTTCCTAACACGTGCACAAAGTGATACGTTTCCGCACGTTAAACAGATAGAAATCTTTGAAGTGCGGGGGAGATACTTTACGCCACATGTTAAGATCATTATTTTTTTCTATGGGCATCAGATAACAACCAAAAGATAAACAATGAATAAAGGATCTTTAATGAAACCTGAAAGAATTACAACAACAATTTTACAAATTTATAAAAACAGTATACGGCGTCTCATCATGTGTGTAGTTTCTTGCTGGCATGGAAACTGAGGAAAAATCTGATATTAGATAGGTAGGTGTCAAAATCAATAGGTGCAACAGGTCGCTCGACATATAATCATTATTTCTCACTAATCCTGCTTACAAAATATGTTTATTTTCAACTGAATTATCGAGAATTACGAATAAATTTAGGCAAAGAGAATAAACTAATAGTTGCTACGGTTTCTTATGTTAGTAAAATACACACAAAAAAATTACCTATGAGATTTTTCTTTGCGCATGTAGAAAAAATGATATATTGTACCGGGATTACTAATATTACAAGGAGTTCTGTCTTTTAATCTCTTAACACTTTTCCTTCATATTTGTAAACTACTAAAATGCATACACCTACTAAGTAAATATCACCTTGTCCTAAGTTTGAAGTTGAACTTGAAAAATGTTATATGTTTATATGAATGTTTATTCACAGTTAATTATAAACAACTAGAGCGTTCGACGGGAGCGATTTTAATCCTTAATGATGCAGCCATCAGCATTTTATAGAATATAAATACGCAGGCAAACGCCAAATTCATAAGGATTTCGAGTCTCTCTCAACACCGCTCAATTAGCTGAGTACAGCACACAGGTGCGTACTATTTTAGTTGTTCTATCCCGCAACCTCAATATCTGTGAACACCTGTACATAGGCACAGGGTGATCAGCTCCTCACCTAACCTGGATGTACCGGGTGTTTCACTATAAATGACTAACTTTCTCAATTGACGTTTTAGGAAAAAACCTTCAATACAAAAAATAAAGGGGATGAAGTGAAGTTTTTATGGCATAGCACTGTTGTATACAGGGTGTCCCATAAATGCGGGATTAAACAAAGTTATATTTTTTTAAATGGAACACCCTATATATTATTGCATATTTGGATTTTGCGGAGAACTCTAGACATATTTCATAAATAATGTCCTATACCTATCTGTTACTGTTTTTGAAATATTGACAGTTGAAAATCGACCATTTACTAAGTTTGACAGCCTGTAAAATCTAAACGGCTAAAGATAGAGCAAAATGGTTTGCACTTTCCTATCTTAGTTATTCATAAGCTATCGTTTGACACTAATTCTTTATTTAACCAGAGGTTAAGAAATTCCGGTTAAATTTAACCTCTGGTTAAATCTAAAAGTAGTGTCAAACGATAGCTTATGAAAAACCAAGATAGGAAAGTGCAAACCATTTTGCTCTATCTTTAGCTGTTTAGATTTTACAGGCTGTCAAACTTGGTAAATGGTCGATTTTCAACTGTCAATTTTTCAAAAACAGTAACAGATAGGTATAGGACATTATTTATGAAATATGTCTAGAATTCACCGCAAAATCTAAATATGCAATAATATATATGGTGTTCCATTTAAAAACATATAACTTTGTTTAATCCCGCATTTATGGGACACCCTGTATACAACAGTGCTATGTCATAAAAAACTTCACTTCATCCCCTTTATTTTTTGTATTGAACGATTTTTTCTAAAATGTCAGTTGAGAAAGTTAAAGGGGGGGTCCGTTTATAGTGAAACACCCGGTACATGTACAGGGTTATTCAACGAGGACTAGACAAGGCGATTTTTTTACTTTCCCTGTACTTTTATTTAAAATACTGAAATAGCCATCCTATGTAATTTTCTCCCGCGAATTCGGATGTGTTCAGCAAAAAACAATTGAACATCAAATAAAAGTGCTAGGGGTCACTTTGATATTTTTTTTAAATGGAACACCCTGTATATTACTACATTTTTGGACTCTCTAGAAAAATCTAAACACATTTTGTGTATAATATCCTATACCTATCTTTGGCTGTTTATCAAATATTGACAGTTGAAAGTCGAGTATTTTGACACTTTGACAGGCTCTAAAATCTAAACCGCACAAGATCAAAGAAAACGGTTTGCACATTCCTATCTTAAGTTTTCATAAACTATCGAATGACAGTATCTTCGAATTTAACCTGCGGATAAAATTAACCGGAACTTTTAAACCTCCGGTTAAATTCAAAGTTACTATTATTCGTTAGCTTATGAAAACACAAGATAGGAATGTGCAAACCGTTTTCTTTAATCTCGTGCGGTTTAGATTTTAGAGCCTGTCAAAGTGTCAAAATGCCTGACTTTCAACTGTCAATATTTGGTAAACAGCTAAAGATAGGTATAGGATATTATACACAAAATGTTTTTAGATTTTTCTAGAGTCCAAAAATGTAGTAATATACAGGGTGTGACCCCTAGCACTTTTATTTGATGTTCAATTGTTTTTTGCTGAACATATCCGAGTTCGCGGGAGAAAATTACATAAGATGGCTATTTCAGTTTTTTTATGAAAGTACAGGGAAAGTCAAAAAATCGCCTTGTCTAGTCCTCGTTGGATAACCCTGTACAAAGGTACACGGCATCCGGGGGATTCTAAAAAGTAGTGAGAGTCGAATCTACGAGTAAAGTATCAAAACTTTCTGTAAGGAGATTTTTTGGGGGATTTTTAATAAGTAGGGCAACTGCCTTAAAAATCTGTGTCAAACTTAAAGTAAACTATTCCGTCAATGAGAGACGCTAAAAGACTTGCCATATAAATATTAAAACCAATAAATAAATAAAAGACAACCCAGCTCACATAGACTTTATTAATAAAACAGTGACCAAGGGCCTAGGAACACTTTAAACTAAGCTGCCAGGCTTTGTGTAAACAAGCAGTGCGCAAAACAACGCAAACTACCAGGGAACAATCCGTCAGCCAAACGACAGCCGCCAAGGAATCTGCAAACAAAGATGGCATATCCAGTCGCCATCTATCATCCACAAAGCCAAACAGAGAGGGGCAGCTAAAGCTTAACCATTGTCTTTATAAAAACAAAGGCTTAACGTATAGTCCTCTTTTAATTTACATCATGTTTAGTATAATAATCGGAATGTAATTTGAATATCATTATTGATATTAAATCATCAAAGTAAAACCAGATCGTATTGCAACGCAATAACATGAGCAAGTAATAAGATTCGTAAAAGCATATGATATGGATAGTTGCAAAGATATTTAATTTCTATAAAAGAAACCAGCATGTTAAAGTAGGTCAGCGAGTAAAATAAATTGAGTAATTTACTATACAAAATCACCAAGTTTTTTTATAGGTCAAGAAGTATAACTGAGTCAAATAAACTGCTATAATTTTAGAGACATAAAATGCTGCTAGTAAATATTATATACATAGACATACATCTCCATACATAAAAAATATTTGATAAATTTCTATAATATGGATATAAAAATAAGAATTAAAGAACTATGGTTAAATAATTTAAAGATAGGACCGTCTGTTGATGAATTTTATTTTTTATTTAATGTTTATAACTATTGCGTATGATTCTAGCAAGAAATAAGTTTAATAAAGCGTAATATTGTTAATATAGGTAATTTATTTTAAGACATTAAGGGGATTTTTTTGAGGGATTTTTAATAAGTACCGTAAAACGGGGTTACTTCGACTTCCAGGGTAACTTCGACAGCGGCGGGGCTATTTCGACATCGCATTTAATAGCGACCGGGCTGGTTAAAATAGGTAAGCGAAATCGCCTAACGCGATTAAAACAATCGAAATGGCCAATCATTTCTTAGTACAGATAAGTATTGACTTGTGCCGGACAGTTTTATTTGTTTATAAACGTGTAAAAATGGTGCGAAAATATGTGAAAAAAGTTGGTGACCGACCTTACCGGCAATATAGTGAGGAGAGCTTACAGAAAACTGTGGACGCAGTCAAGAAGGGGATGAGCCAGAGTGCTGCCAGCAAAAAAATTAAGGTACCTCGAATCACGATTCATAATCGATTTCACGGATTACATCCACAAAAACCTGAACATCCTATAGTCTTATTGGCCGAAGAAGAAGCCTTAATCAGTAAAACATTAGGTATTGTTAGTGACTGGGGATTTCCTATGACAGTCAAGGATATATCGTAGATTGTTTGTTTGTTCGTTACAAAACAGGGCCGTATAGTTAGCCAGTGGCGTGACAATATGCCCGGACTTGATTTTGTGAAAACCTTTGCTGCAAGAAACAATTTAACAACGCGATTAGCTACAAATATCAAACATCAAAGGGCCTCTGTTGGAGCTTGACAAGTCAACGAGTTTTTTGAAAATATCGAGCCTTATTTAAAAGACACTTCTCCTTGTAACGTGTATAATGACGACGAGACCAACATTACAAACGACCCAGGATCCAAAAAAGTGTTAGTGCCAAGAGGACGTAAGAGAGTTGAACGAATACAGGAACATTCGCGAACATCTATAAGCATAATGGTATGCGCAAATGCTTAACGGATGTGTTCTCCCACCAATGGTGGTGTATAAGAGTCAAAACGTGAATAAGAATTGGACTGTGGGTGGCCCCATAGGAACTGAGTATTTGTATAGCAAAAGTGGCTGGTTCGATATGAACCTCTTTGAAGAGTGGTTTTTTAATATTTTACTTCCACACATACTAAGCAGCACTAATCCAGGTTGCAAAAAAATCGTGATCGGGGACAACTTAGCCTCGCATTTTTCTCCTAAAGTCATAGAAGCTGCTATAGAAAACAATATTTACATGACACCGCTTCCTGCTCACTCTACCCATCTTATGCAACCCCTGGATGTGAGCTTTTTTGGGCCCATGAAAAAAAAGTGGGGAAACATTTTGGACACGTGGAGGAAAGAATCCCGTCGACGGGGAACAATCCCTAAGGAATATTTTCCGTCACTCTTAAAGAAGTTGTGGGACTCGATGCAGTTAACAGCTGAAAAGAACATTAGATCTGGCTTTAAAACCACAGGTAGGCGCACCACGAATATTGCTAAAATTTTCTATGTTAATGTTGATATTATTCTTTAGAGGTATTTGTCTATATAATCCAAGATAGGTCCTGTCCAAGCTTCCATCTGGACATGCGTCTTATGGATTCGAAAGAACGTTGGACGAAAGTTTATTGGAATTTATGAAGGAAACTAGAGGGTACAATGAAATTCCTGCGACACGAAGAAGAGGAAAAAAGATATCAATCCGACCTGGTCAACCAATGGTCCAACAAACTGTGGAGGAGCAATCATCTTTGCCTGAAAATATAAACGATCTTCCATCTTTCATGCCTGATGCCTCAAGTAGCCCAACAGCAGTTGGTGAGTCAAGTGACAATGAAACCCATTGCTAAAAAGTACAAGAAAAGCGGGACACAAAAGAAGAATGTCGGATCATCACAATAGAAGAACGTTCAATCATCACAAAAGAAGAACATACAGTCACCTAAGTTAGCTTCTACTAGCAAATCAGATAGCGACTACGCAACTTCAAGCTTTTGTTATTTATGCAAATGTCAGTATTCGACCTACTCAGATTCAAAGGATTGGCTATGTTGTATTTCCTGTTTAAACTGGGTGTGTGGCATTTGTAACGGGGGTCAGATAATCCACAATATGAATGCCCAGGATGCAGCATTTGCACGATATGCCAGTGCGACTTTGCTGCATGCTTCAATCAAAAGGCTTGGATACGCTGCATTAACTGCAACCGTTGGGTTTGTGGAATATGTAACAAGGGTTCGAAAAAGTCAAGATATGAATGTGCGGTATGCAAAGACGATGACTAATTGCTTTCTGTTTTGGTTATTTTACCTATTTTATGTTATTTTTTATGAGTTAAAATAGTTTTATAACTTAACTGTAATCTTCAATAAATACAGATATCTAGAGTTTGTGTTTTTAATTTTTTTCTACAATAAACCACTTTTAAATAACGATATGTAGTACTTTATTTAAAAAAAAAATACATAAATGGATGTCGAAGTAACCCACGAGACGGGTTACTTTGACTTTTTAACTATTTAAAGCTGATGTCTAATTAGCCCCGCTATAGGGGTGACTTCGACACCATTTTCTCTTAAAAAAAAAAGTTCCAGATATTTTATTGCTTCAAAATTAGTGTCAACGGATAGCCAAGGCTTTGAATGCCATGACTAGAGCAAAAAAACATGAACTTTTAAGTTCGAAAGCCACTGTAGAAGTGCAAATATGTCAAAAACCTGTCGAAGTACCCCCGTTTTGCGGTAGTGCAAGTGCCTTAGACATCTGTCTCAAACTTAAAGTAAACTATTCCGTCAATGAGAGACGCTAAAAGACTTACCATATAAATATTAAAACCAATGCATAAATAAAAGACAACCCAGCTCGCATAGACTTTATTAATAAAACAGTGGCAAAGGGCCTAGAAACACTTTCAACTAAGCCTCCCTCGAGAAGACATGCATTTAGTATTAATTGGGTATAGCGTAAACTCTTAATTCATCTATGAACAAAACACCCATTTATTATTGCTCACGTATAGTCTAACCGTTGTTAAGTTTGTTTGTAAATAAACTTGTTATTGTTTTTATCAACGTGTCTTCTTTATATTTTCTTCTCAACCTGACGTAGAGCGATTCCGACTCTGAGCTATTCTTCTGCACGCTAAGTACCTAAGGCGTGGCGTCACAAGTAAAAAACCAATTCGTAACAATATTATTATTATCGCGATTCCCAGGATATTTAGGCGACATCTTTGTTCATTCATCGTAATTCTCGACAATATTGGCTTACTTTTATCTTTTATTGCAGGAATTTAAACGTAGCAGGGAACAACTTGATAAGGATAACGAAAGTGACAAAAGGTCCTCCAAGGGAGGGAACAGTGGACCGCACAGGACCCCCTCTGTGGAATCGACAAGATTCGGACCATCGGATTCAGTTAATACGCAATGTTATGTCCCTGGAGAGGATATTTTACCCATTTTAATAAAGAATTCCCACAATATGGGCTACAATCAAAATATTTATACCGTCGACAACGATGAGATGCCAAAAATGTGCGACAGTGCATGCCAAACGAGGGAGAGTTTATTTACGACACAGTAAGTTCGTTAAATTAGAGTCATTTAATGTTAATGAAAAACCCTAAAATCTCTTCTAAATTTGTGGAAGTGCAACAACGGCCAAATGCAAGCCTCATCCGTTCTTCTTTGGATCACAAGATTGTATAGTGAATTTCTCAAAATAAATTTCATTATTTTCACGATTTTATTTGGAATTTTTTGAAAATATTTTTTTCTTAAATCTAGTCCCATAGTGTTTATATGGAACAACTATAACTCGAAGGCTATTCATAGATTCAAAATATGGCAATGGAAAATTTTGATCAGGATGAAAATATGGCCACATCTTATCAGGGCAATTTGACATAGGGCTATTTTTCATAAATCTTTAGTAGCCTTGTAAATATAATCTTCATAAATTATGAATGCCATTAATAATAATATAAATCATGGCCAATCGGTACGCAAAATATACGTAATTTCTCAGAAACTACTAAACGTTATGGATTCTGTTATAAAATATTCGATGCTTGAAAGACGTCTGTCCTGCCCGCCCAAACTTAATCTTATCGTCCTTTGTTACAGGTACAGTTCGGGAAACAGCACACCGAACAATAGCGTGCACACCAACTCGCCGCCGGCGCCATTCAGCACTTTCGGCTACAATAGGAAAGATAACAAATTTAAAGCTGAAGCCAAGATAGAAATGCATCACGAGAAGTCTATGACACCGTCGTCCAAGTATGACAAAAGGTAAGGCTTTTATATCTGTGCTGTATCATAACCTCTATTTCTGCCGTAGAAACTATGATGGTCGAAAAGATAGATCAATGTGAATGAAAACATAAAACTCTATTTATGCAGTTTTACACGCTTGTCCATATTTAACGCATACATTCGATAACAATTCCTTTTTTTTTGTTCGCCAACGTGTTTGAAACTTTCAATTTAATTTTATCTCTGAGTTACTTTTAATTTAACTATTCTTCTTTTAATGGCCGTATGTATTTTTTATTTATTTATTTAATTATTCATTTTAATTTCAGGTACAGCGTCCAAACAACAAAATCGGCTCCAGACGTGATAGTTACTCACTGACAAATGATGAACGCCGATTGGGAGCCCTACAAAAGGCGACACCCTCGACAGTTCTTGCGATCCACCAGAGTCGAAAGTACTGATGTAGACTCCAACGATGGGACTCAAATCTGTAACTCTGATTTTCAACCGTGATACTCCTTAGTATTGTTTCTATCAAATGTTATATATCAATTTGTTGACAATCTGTTTTAAGATAAGTACAAAAATTATGGTTAAAAGCAGGTGCGGAATGTAATATTTTGCAATATCATGCCTTGTAGCACCGATTGCTCCAAGAAAATAATTTAGTCTATGCCCACTAAAAATTAACTTTATATTTATGTGAGTACCTGATAATAAATATTTCCTCACAAACGTGAAGCGATAATTCTTATGCTTTATGGGTTAGGGCTAGTTATTTTGGGTACGTTCGATTGTTTACATGGTATTTCAATAAGTACCTAATCCAGTTAACCATATTATTTAAAATTTGTTAAAATTTCTTTGACTAGAATAAATAAATGGAGGGTTACGGTATAATTCTCCACGAAAATGGGCTTGGGATCCTGTAAAAATGTTTTAATTAAAATAATTTTATTATAATAAATAGAATACCCTTTATATTTTGGCATTTTTAGATCCCTAATAGAAAGAGATGACGAGTTCTGCGGCTACCGCCACCGAAGTGATAGTCATATCTTGAAATCTACATAAAGACCTCTCTAAAGCTATATTATAGAAATTAAGAGAGCTACCAAAATCTGTATCAGACATGTCTAAAGTTGTATATAGATCTCTATCAGACCTATCTAAACATGGAATCAATTTTCTTTAAAGCTGTATCATATCCGTAGCTAAGTCTAGTATATCTGCCCAAAGTTGCTCAATAATCGGAATTGTATCAGAACTGTCAAAACTGTCTTTATATGGTTAATACAGAACTATGTCAGACGTATCTTAAGATATATCAGTTTTGTATAAAGCTGTATCATACCTGTCTAAAGCTGATGCAGACTTGTGTGAGACCTATCCACAGATGCCCTTAGATATATGCAGGCATAGATCTGTCTATGCGTTCTTGTGATTTCAATTATTATCTTAATTTGATACGCAAAAACGCAAGTTTCATAGCCTTGCAGCTAATAGAGGTAAAAATTTGTAGCTAAGATGAGGTGTTCATTATTAATGCACATTTTTAATACCGCTGGTTATATAATTATATTATGCTTTTCAGACAACACAGATAAATGTGCATATACGTAGGGCCTGTATTTCACTTTTTCAGCGAATAGAGAGTAAATTCCCTATCTAATTGGTAATTAGTTTAGTTTGCGTTTTTATTTTGGAAATAAATCCCTTGCTGTAGAAACTAAATAAATTAGATGGGGAATGTATTTATCTACTCGCTGGCAAAGAAAAATACAACTCTAACATTTACCAAAATGTACTTGGGCACATTTAGCCATTCTGCTGAAAGAAATAGAATTTTTAGATTCCCAGTATTAGATACCTTTAATTCATAATCGAATGAGGATGGTCATATTTTATCTAATAATTGTTCAAATTTGAAAATTTATCTTTGTTAGGTGCAACGTTACTATTGTTTTGCGTGAAGCACTGCGATAATAATTTGTATCTCAGTAAAGGGTAGGTAAATGTTTAGATTTTTACCCGAAAACTTAAAATATTCTAACGTAGGGTATTCTATAATAAAATATTCTGTCTGAAACAGCGTTGGGCGCAAAGATGAGTTAGACGGACGTTCCATAAATATGAGCATTCTGGTGAGCGTTTCAAATGTAAAATTAACTTTAGAGACACTCAAGATATTTAAGAACTATAGCTCAGAAAAAATGTCTTCTTTGAGCAGATATTTTGCTTTAACTGGCATAGCGATTTCTTCATGATATTTCATAAATTCGCAGCTTTAAAGCATATTAAATTTTGGTCTTTGAAGTTTCTTTTCTGACGTCACGTCGCATCGTATGTATTTTGGTCATAATGGGTAACCTTCCTTGGGCGTTGGGTGCCAAATATGTAACCTTATTTGTTAGTTGCTCATATATCAGATTTACTTAGCAGATTCAATTGTTTTTAATGACGTGGGTCTATGTCTTGGTAGTTAGGTGCGGGCGCCACTAATTTTTTTACTAGAAATGTATCAATGATTATTGCTCCTTGAAGATAGGGTAATAAAATTTAGAAAAATACCCTGTGTAAGAACGTTGAAAAATTGCGGATACAAGAATTAGTTATTATTTTGACTGCAATTTACCATAATAAACAACAAGATTCCAAATAACTTATTTATTTAAATACAAACACTTACAGAATCTCTTTCAAGACAATTAGTCCTATCTCAAATTAATTTGAGATCATGCTAACGCCCATAAACAATCAGAAGATTCTCTTGTAATGTATTTCACTTATGTCATCAGAATGTTAAATTAAAACAAAATAAGATACTACTTTTTAATCTATGCTTTATAACCTTAATGTTGCCCAGCTATTATTTTGAAATAATTCTAACTAAACGTTGACTTATTAAAGGTGTGACTACACACAGTCAATGATGAATCACTATCTACTAAATTGGCTTTATACGAAATCAAAGCGATAACTGGTCAAGTACCTAAAATTTGTATAGGTATAACCGGTAAATATATGCAGGTATAAATGAAGTGATTATTACTCAAACTTAACCTAAATTAATCTCGTGGCAGCGACAATATCAGTAGACCAATAAAGAGTCACTCCGTTATACTATGGTATGGTAAAGGAGTCGCTAGGCAAGATTTGTAATTCACGTCGACCACAATAAATATTGATCTTTTGTGTATACCCTTCTATGACACTAAAATTCCTATATCTTTCAAAAACCTCAGAATATTTCGAGGGTTGAACTTTTGCAGATCTCTAGGTGCCACAAGGGCATTTTTGAGACGCCTAAACCTTTAGCGAGTCATGCCTGACATTCGCAGATAGGTGCTCTGACATTTCAGCCATAGTTTGGCGGAATCTGCATTGTTAGTCAGTGCTTGTTCCCATTTTCTTGAAGTGGTACCTCCAGGGGTCATGTCCAGTGAGAAGGTCTACGACTAGTTTTATCTAATTTTTTTATAGCTGGAGAAACTTTTTTGAGCAGTTAGACGAGTGAGAGATGAGTCTTTTGGCCTGTCTGCCCAGGTGCATTGGCCCAATGTGTCTCTTTCCACCTTTTTTCCCACTTCTATTGTTATTCATTACGTGCCCTCAGGCCCGCAAAAGGCAGTCTGTGCACCATTCCGTGCGAGCTAATCAGCGGCTTCGCTGTCTTCTACACTCTCGTGCCCTGGTACCCACATTAGGGTGAGTCTGTTTCTGTTTGCCAGTTGATCTGCAGCCATTCGACAATCCCACACTAGCCGGGAGTTGATTCTGCTAGATACTAACGGTTTTAAGGCTGCTTGACTATCTGATAGGATATAGATCATTGCACCTCATAGGCCTTTTTTGACAGATTCAGAGATGGCTATATTGATAGCATTTAGTTCTGCTTGAAAGATGATGGGAGTGTTTCCTAAAGGTGCAGAGAATCGACACCTAGATCCGTAAATTCCGGATCTCATTTCTTCTTTCATCTTTGATCCATCTGTGTACCAGACAAGTGATCCCCTCTTTAGTTGTTTTAGTCTTTCCCCTGTAGTATTGCGGTCTTCGATTACCACCTCAAATGGGATTTTGTTTCCAATGTATCGGTTGGTTTGGTCATTGCCTCTATCTGGATGTCTTTCAGAATTTTAAGGTGTAGTCAGGTTTCCTGACTTCAGTTTTTGTGTCTGAGTGACTCCATGCGCACTAGTCCAGGCCTCCTTTTCTATGCATATGTGTAGCGGAAGGAGGTCGAGTAGGGTTGCCAGATAGCCCCTGTTATACCCAGACATGTGAGCCTTTGTACTCTTGTTAGCTTTCGCTGTGTTGATATTTCCTTTGTTTTTACCCATCACACTAAGCAGGCGTAGGCTATCATTTATACTAAATCAATAAGTTAACTTGTGAAATGAATATATACATATATAGCCGTAAAATATCTATAGGTAAACGAATTGAGCTCAACTCGAAAACTATATCAAGGCCAGAAATTAAATTTAGCAAATTTCCAGTTATGTGAAACAAATTACTGCCATGAGCTTTGCAGCCAAGTACAGTAAAAGTAAATCAATCAACTATTCTGACACTATAATAATAATATCAGCTATAATAAAGATAAAATCAAGTATCTCCGCAGCGACTGTGAAATGAAGCAGAAATATATATATAATGCATAAAAGTAGATTACTTACTTTTTAAAGGTAAGTTCGATAAGCAAAATGGCCAGATCAATAAACGAAACGAGAAATAATGAGAAAATGAACGATAGTCATCAAACGACCTACAGTCGTTTAACTATAAATTCATTAATTAAAATGATATATAACGATAAGATATATGCAATATTGAAGGCAAACGACCTACAGCCATTTAACTATAAATTCATTAACTAAAATGATATATTATAATGATTAGGTACTGTAGTATTCATAAAAAGAGCGCAAAAGAATTGCAATGGGAGGAAACCTTAACCATACTTGCGTAAAACCGACTTATTGCATCTTAAAGGTTATTACAAATGCAAAGCGTTGGCGTCGGGCGTCAGTACAATAGAATAATTTTTTTTTAATTTTTAATTTTATAAGTATATCTTAACAGTTTTATACAAATTACAAATTAAAAAAGAAACAAAAACATTTAACAAGAATACTTCAAATAAAATCTAATATTTCCCTGTTTTTCTAGTACTTGA
Source organism: Pissodes strobi (assembly GCA_016904865.1). NCBI lineage: Eukaryota > Metazoa > Arthropoda > Insecta > Coleoptera > Curculionidae > Pissodes > Pissodes strobi. The sequence goes on along the minus strand of MU182002.1, from coordinate 425,712 downwards.
ACCAGTCTCTTCGGGATTGACTGAATTATATTTGATACAATATTTGGGTCAACCTCTTCCCCGCACGCATGTATTATTTCCTATAAATCGTCTGAATTTTGTGCCCTAAAATTTCGATTATATAATAATTATTTGTTTTACAATAATTATACCCCAAATATTTTCGATTGGATTGATATCGGGACTGAAGGCGGCCCAGAGCAGCACTTACACATTATGGGTTTGAAACCAGCGGGTTACAGCATTGGCAGTGTGGACTGGACAATTATTTTGTTGAAATATGAAAGCATTATTAGGATATATTTGCTCAGCAGATGGTCACAATATGTTTTCTAAAATGTTAATATAATTTCCGGTATTAAATCTTCCCCCTATTCGCCATCAAACTCCAGGTCCATGAACACTTATCCCCATACATTTAGAGAGAAACGCCCATGTCTAGAAGCGAAGGGGTTAGTATATCGCTCTTCAAACCTGGTACTGTCTGGACGATAAATACGAATTTGGGCGCTATAGGTCGACTGGCACGTCTTTTCGTCAGTAAAAATGCGCCTGTTGCAAAATCGAGGATTGCATTATACGAGTATATAATTTAAAGCAAAAATAACCCTTGATTGTCGCCGTTCTTCGGTAAGAAGCATTTTTTTCGCAGCTGGGCGATTTTTTAGTTCAGATTACTTGACTCTTCTCCTGGCGGTAGGTTGAGAGCCGGGAAATGCTGCATCAATAACAGCATCCCTCGCAGCTGCAAATGGATTATTTCTACGATTATGTCCCAAAAAAGCAGCATCCTATTCAGGGTTGGAAACTTTGGGCCAACCTGAACCAGTTTTCCTTTTTAGGGATTCTTTTTGTTCTCAACTTTGCTTAATTTTCAATATAGTTTTTTATTTATACTATACAACTGCGCTACAGCAAGGATTGACCATATTTCTTCGAAATTAGTTACACTGACGCCAGTACTTTGCATTTTTGATAAGCTATGACGTGTGAAGACCTTCACTAAACAATCATTTTGACAAGCCGCAATATGACGCAATATGACAAAACTTATCTCTCATTTTAATTCTTGTAGGATTTTTTTATGAATACAACCGTATATGCGATATTGAAGGCAAACGACCTACAGCCGTTTAACCATAAATTCATTAACAAAGATGATGTATATCGAAAATGAAGGTCCTTAATTAGAATAAAATAAATGTTACTACTATATAGTAGATTTGCGGACATTGGCGTTTCTTGTGAAGGTAAGTGTCCACCATGTGGTCGTATCACCTTAACAAAAAGGCCGCTGTATGGCTAACTGACGCCGGGGCTCGACAAAAATCGTAAAATTCAAACTGAATTTAAATCTTGCTTGGGAATCATCGTTGACCAACCAAAACAGGGCTATGATACTTCAAATGGTGGAAACTGCGCAAAAGATTTTTTTGTTCGAAATTATGATAATTCGACCGAAATTCCAGGACTGGACAAGGCGTTAATATATAGATTTTTTGTCATCTTACAAGTCATTGCTAGTGGAATAAATGTGAAGAAAAACGAATTTTATACGTATGCAATGGAAACTGCAAAATATTTTTTACCGAAGTATACCTACCTGGTAAAAAAATGTCAGTGGGCATTCACAAAATGTTAATACATGATTCAGACATTGTACATACAATCAGCACCCGTGCCAATAGGACAATTTTCTGAAGAAGCCCAAGAGGCACGCAACAAGGAATGCAGGAGATGTAGGAAACACCACTCCCGAAGGTTTAATAGAGTTGCCACAAATAGTGATGCTCTTGAAAACATGCTCGTTTCATCTGTTCCAAAAAATACTAATTTATGAAAAAGACTTTCAATCCAGTACCTAGGGGCACTGAATTTATTGCAGCCAGCTGCAGTAAATGGTTGTTTTGACAGCGGTACAAGGTCCGAAAGGGATTCGGAATAGGAAAATTGGACAAAAGCTATGTTTTCCCTTTTTTGATTACTCGCCAGGGCGTATATAAGGAGGGGCATGGGGGGGGGCCTTGCCCCCCCCTGGAAATTCATGCATCTTAAGAATTGTGTTTTGTAAATTAAATGTTTTACTATAGAATTTTTTCTGACCATAATTTGCCCACCCCTGGAAAAATTTTTATATACGCCCTTGCAACTCGAATGGTTTTTTCTGTTATTGTAGCTCTGTAGTTGTTATTAAATCATAGCTTTTTAATAAATTTCTCGCATAACTCAGCTTTTTCAATCTTCCACTAATCACCCTCGGTTCTTTTGTTGTTATTGTCGATTATCTGTATTTTTTTTGGAAGCCTAAGATGTCTAGGAAAACCCATATTATTCTTCAAACACTGTAAAAAAAATGTTCTTTATTCGAAATATTTTTTTTTAAATATAGGCTTTCAAAATTGGATTTGTGATATTTTTCCATTTTTGGCATCTTCTATCTATTACAGACACAGGATCTTCAATAAGTTTTACAATTTCGCCTAGAGGGCAAAGCTTCCAAATAGCAAAATATGGTAAAATTTTACTGGGGCCACATTCTCATGTAGCCTGTGCGGTATTCTTTGAGCTGTTTATAAGTGAAATTAACTGATTTTTCTTTGTTTTGAATAATTGCAGGATAATATTTAACACATTTGTTGAGCTTGATATTTTTCGATATTTTACAAAATTCTGGCCCACTGTGTGGCGTCCATCAGTAGGAGATGATTTGTAAACAGAACTGGCATAAAATGCTACATTGCTTTGTGAGACACCTAAAGAATAGAATCACGGACCAGGTTTGCTAAATAAACTAATAAAGTCCATATAAAAATTATCTGGTTTTTATACATTTTATTGTGCAAATTCCCTATATAGAGTCCAGATGCCAGTCGATCAAATACATATACACTGAAAGAAAATAAGGTATGAAAATATCTGGCCGACTGTGCACGGGTAGTTGAAAATTTCCATGATTCAGTCAGATAGTGACACTGTTTTTTACTTGGTTTAAATGAAATAGTCTGAAGTTTTTGGGATCAGAGTGTTTAATTAAGACTTTATTTGGTGATCATGTTTTTCCAAATTTTATTTTGTGTGTTTTTTATTTTGCTTGTTGTTGCTTATAAATTAATATTTATTATTTATCTTTCTAGTTGTCGTTCTTCGAAGTGCGGCAAATATTTCATCTAAATGGCTTCTGGAAATCTTTTGATGCTTCTGATAATGTAACGGACAATGTTGAAACCGACGCGATTGAAGGGCCGGCCGCTGGAATTTTTTAATGAAGATTTACTTATGAAAGTACACAAAGTTATTTTAAATATTTACTCGATTGTGAGCAGCTTCCTGATATGCTTCATGTATCGTTCCTGCTAATTTCAACTCGTCTGGGGAGAGCATCTGGCCTGTCGGTTCATTTCGCTGTGTCATTAGACTGGTTCTATATTTGTCTTTATCTATAGCTTTTGGATTAGGACATGATGGTGTGGCCTATGGTTCACTTCGTGTCTTATCATACGTTGGTCCGACATTATTGTCATGTCCAGTTTTTATCGTTCTCCACAAAGTTTGGAGCCGTTACTGTGATGTCATTGACATATAGATGAAAAAATAAGTTCTTTCACTTCAACCACAATGACATGTATAACTTGCATGTAAAAATTAGAAGTACATCTTGCTGAATTATTTCAATTTATTTGCCCATGCTCGAGTTTCTTTGATAAAGGAAATGCCGACTTAAGAGTATTTATGCCGTTTCAATTCACTTCGTAAAGACTTTATTGGCAATTACAATAAAATGTTATTAAATACCTAATTAAACTTATATGTTTATTTTAAATTTTGATTCACGACTAAAGGATCAAATGTAAGAAAGTTTTAAATTCTCTTGGGCCGAATAAATTTAGTCAGCTGAAAAGGAGACAAAATGTAGTAAGAACTGGTAAGTATTTTTACAGTCATTATCATTTACTCGGTAAGTAATACTATAAATAATAATCGATATTCTTGTAGAACTAGTATATGGGTGTATAATTGTGTTAGATATCCGTTTTGTTCTATTGATATTGAAAAGATCCATAATACAGGGTGGACCAATGGAAACTTTCCACCCCGATTTTTCGGATTTAAAATCAAAATCTGGAGAAACGCTCGAACCCGTCGAATTTTGATTTAAGGGGAAATTATTTTTCAGTTTCTTTCATCCCCGTAGCTGGGGAAAAACAACTCCAGAAATTTGAACAGGGGAGAGAGGTCATGCCATACTGTTTTTTACAGGTCTCATCGAGTTCTTTGTGACCATTTAATTTGACGTCATTATTATCAACCACAACGAAATGACAGCTTGTCAAAAATTGTTAGGAATTGGTAGGTCTGGATACAAATTACATTTCGTTTTTTATGTTTTTGTGAAAAAATGGATGAACTTTCGTACAGGTCGATTTCTAATTTGAAGGGGAACTATTTTTCAGTTTTTTCATCCCCGTAATTTTAAGCCCCTAGCTGGAAGGAGAACAACCCTCGAATTTTGAATAGGGGAGAGGGGTCGTGCCATACCTCTTTTTAAAGGTTTCATCGAGTTCTTTATGACCCTATAATTTAACGTCATTATTTTCATCGTATCTACAGGGTGAGTGATTCAATGGAAAATTTTCACCCCGGATTGAGTAACGTTTAAAAACACACAAGAAATAAAAATTAAATAATCTCAGCGGCAAGAATTCTCGTTGGCATAGTATCCTCCTACTGACATAAAAACTAGCATGTCAATAATACCTAAGGGGATGAAAAAAGCTGAAAATTACTTCCCTTTCAAATCAGAAATCGCTGTGTCCGAAAGTTTTTCGACTTTTTCACAAAAAAAAATTAAAAAACGAAGTCTAAGTTGTATACAGACCTTCAAATCCCTAATAATTTTTGACAAGCAGCTGTCGTTTCGTTGTGAATGAAAATAATGACGTTAAATTATAGGGTCATAAAGAACTCGATGATACCTTTAAAAAGATGTATGACACGACGACTCCTTCCCCCTATTCAAAATTCGGAGGTTGTTCTCCTTCCAGCAAAGGGGTGAAAATTACGGGGATGAAAAAAAAACGAAAAATAGTGCCTCTTCAAATTAGAAATGGACGTGTCCGAGAGTTCTTCCATATTTGTCACAAAAACATAAAACACGAAATTAATTTGTATTCCGACCTTCAAATCCTTAACAACTTTTGACAAGCTGTCATTTCGTTGTGGATGAAAATAATGACGTCAAATTATAGGGTTATAAAGAACTTGACGAGACCTTTAAAAATAAGTATTGCACGACCCCTCTCCCCTATTAAAATTTCGGGGTTGTTCTTCCCCCAGCTAAGGGGGTAAAAGTTACAGGGATGAAGAAAGCTGAAAAATAGCTCCCCCATAAATCAAAAAGCGACGGGTTCGAGCGTTTTTCTATATTTTGAATTTAAATCCGAAAAATAGATGTGGAAGGTTTCAATTGGCCCACCCGGTATAAACGTTTAAAATATATATGTCAATCGTTAGAATTATGTCAATTTGTGCTGTCGTTCTCCTACATCAGTCACGTTTAATTCTAAAAAAAAAGTTGAACAAAGCTACAAAGCCAGCTTGAATTCGGTTCAAATGAACTTCGATTGGTGCTTGAGCCTTTCCATAAACATACAGGGTCTAATTAGATATTAAAAGGATATTAAAGCCAACAATCATTTTAAAGTCAAGTTGTTCTTGTACACTCATACAATCAAGACTAAAGAATTTTTGCACATTATGTAAAATTACTGGGATGATTGTATAAAATGAATTTCAAATCTTGCTTTGACATAAAAACCCACGGAATACAATAAAATATAAGAACGGTTTATTTTTATTACTTAATTAGGTATATCCCGAAATCGATCAATTAACCGTTGCCATCAGCTCTGTTCTGGCGCGGAACCGCATTCAGTTTTCAATTAAATGTAAGAAATGCCTAGGGTCCAGTTAAATGACTCCCAAAAAACACGACCCAATCACGCACTATGCCACTCGAAAGGTTTATCCTCCGCTTGTGTTGATAAATATTCGGGTACGGTATAAACTGAGCTATAATAGTATATTTTGATATAAGTGTATAAGAGGGCCTTTAAAGCACGCGCGACATATTTCAAAACACGACGCGCAGCGGAGTGTTTTGTAAGTCGCAAGGGCTATAAAGGCCTCTTATACACGTATATCATACCAAAGACAATTATAATTGTCTTTGATCATACGCTATTTTTTATTACGAATGCATCATAATCTCAAAAATGTTTTAAATATTAAACTTAAGGGATATATTGACGAATATATTATCTGTCACATTTGACATGAGCATAGCAACCTTTAAAAAAGTAGGCGCATCATAAACATCAATTTAAGCATGCTGCAGCGTGCGATAATCGTTGATTATGATGCATGCGTAATAAAAAAATAGATGAGAATTATCCCTATTGCGGAATGTCCACTAGTTCTCTGTCCAATTATTTTCCTTTCACAATCATAATCAGACAGGGATACAATTTCTTTACGTTTGGAAACTATCGACACAAGATTATGTTTCTTGCGCTTTTACCATAATTTTTGCATAGTAAATATAATGTATTTAACGTTTAATTATTAGTCTAGCACATTTGGGCAATAACGAGAAGAGGCAACTAATGAGCATTAGTTTAAAATATTACCTCACACATTCAAAATGCCTCTAAGAGCTATTGATCTACAGATGTGCTAGGCGAAAACTCTTTGGGTGCTAAAAATCTTTCAGTTGCTTCCGTTATATTAACAAAATTCCTTAAAAAACAAAACTTGCTCTGTCATTTTTATTTTACGATTAGCGAAATACCTACTTCTAAACATATACAGGTATATCTGCGTTTAATGTGTTAGGGTGTTAGCAAACATTTTCGCACATACAAGGAACATTCAACCAGTAATGACTTCAATGACGTTTAAAATCTCGCTGGACTGTTGGTATTTAAATATTGCCTTACTATTTTGAAATATTGAGCTTTTGTCTTTATGGCCGATGGGATAGACAGAGAAATACCAAGCGATAGCCGAATATTTGACATGACATGTTTACTATTGATTTAAGCATAATTTTTTTAAAGTATTTGCCGAAAAGTTTACTTACGAAAATATTGCCCCTTGACTAGATAGACTTTCGAATTGCGCTTCGGCCTTGAATTTCTGTTAATAATAAAGTCATTGTGCTGACCTCATTTATCAAGCAAGTCGGCTCTTGAAACGAAAGTAAAAATAAAATATAGCTTTAAATATAAATTGAGATTCTCAACGTGGAACAAGATGCGCGGTGTAAACTTTTATGTCAGTAGAATTCCATCAACGCATATAAGGGCCGAAAAAAGTCTTCATCGTTTGCGGCCACTAATAACCAAGCATTGATGCTCATAGCATTTCTTTTGTATCCTCGCTCACCTTCAGGAAACGAGAAGAAATGGAGATATACGAGTTTATACTCCTGAGTATATACTCACACTCACATGCAAAAAAAAATTGATGATAGTATATTGACTAAGTTGGGAAATCTTCCTCTGAACCAGGTTCTGAGAAGATTGTTTTTCTTTTAATATATATTTTTTAATTTAATTTGCAAGGCACAGTAAACCAGGGTAAAGTATTTGAATTATGTTAGTTAAAGGAATTATTTTAAAATCACATATTTTGCTATTTACACAATTAGACAAAGATGGTCATTTATTTTTCTTTTTTTATTCATTCTTGAGACCTTTGCATTTTCTAAACCATTTTTTTAATGCATATTAAGTGACATGACGGAAAATGCAGCTATGTTGGATTTAATAAAATCAGAATTAATTATATCCTATTAAATAAAATAAAAAAATCAAGATGCTGCTAATAAAAGGCAAAGATACATATAAGTTTAAATCAGGCTGGTAAATATTATGCTTTTTTCAGTTTAGGGCCTATTTGTCTTTATTTCGAGGAAACCCTTTGTTTCTTATTGTGTCATAACTTTATTAATGTTATTAGAGTCTCATTATGGGAGATTTCAACGCCAAAATCGGCCAGAAAAATGTAGACGACCCACCAAACATTGGATCATATGGGCTAGGAAACAGAAATGACAGAGGAGAAATGCCACTGAAGTACCTCCAATATCAAAATCTATATTGCTTGAACACCTTTTATATAAAAAAAAACCTTCTAAAGAAAGTGGACTTGGAGAAGCCCGGACGGACAAATAAATAACGCAATAGACTACATAATCTCCAACAGATCAGGCATATGCCCGGACGGACAAATAAGGAACGAAATAGACTACATAATCCTCCATCGTGCCTATTTTGAACCATTTTGAGCAAGGAGGGTGCTTATTAACACTAAAGCTGAAAGGAAATATATGGTTCAAAAAGGGAATTATCCAACTACAGATATCCTGAGGTAAAGAGCAGACGAATACTAAACTATTCTAGATTCCAAATTGCACAAGTTAAATTGCCTGAAGAAAATGGAATTAGAAGGGATATCGGCAACGATAACGAGCAGTATCCAGGAAGCAACAAAAAAAGTCTGCTGGAAGCACAAAGCAAACAAAACACCCAAATTAAGCCTAACGCACCGAGGCTAATGGAGCAAAGAAAAAGACTGCCAGAGATTCAAATAAGTAACAAGTGTTATGTAAAACAATAAACAAAAAAAGTTGAAAAGACATAAGGTCTTATCATAATCAGCTAGGGCAATTGAAAAAAACTCAAACATGAAAGTACTAAGGTTAAACATATCTAGAGGAAGGAAAAAACCTTTTAAAAATAAAAGATAAAACATGGAAACTCTTACAGACAAAAATGGTGTAATAAATGTCATCCAAGACTTCTACAAAAACTTGTATACATCAACTCTGCCCAAACCAGATATCGTCAGGCATAAAATTCGAAATGTCGGATCTGAAGATGTATCAGACGTAAACAGGAACGAACTAAGAAAAGCCCTTAAACAGATGAAAAAAAGAAAAGTACCGGGAGAAGACTGTATTACCGCCGAAATGCTGAAAATGGGAGGAACACTTGAACACGCCCTTTGTGTCCTTTTGAACAAATGCATTAGCGAAGAAAAAATACCGAAATCTTGGCAAAACGCTGTTATTTTAATGTTCAAATGAGGGGACAACATCAATATTGCAAACTATCAACCAATCAGCCTTCCTTCACATCTGTACAAGCTCCTCACGAAAATTCTGACCAACCGGTTGACAAATAAGCTCGATTTCTACCAGCCAGTCGAGCAGAAAAGAATATAGTACAGGCGACCATCTACAAATAGTCCGTACTCTAATATAACGCACCACTGAGTCTGGCGTTCGTCGATTACGAAAAGGCTTTCGTCTCGGTCGAGACCTGGGCTGCTCTAAACGCAATGGACGAGGCAAGAATAGACACAAGATACTCCAATCTTGTAAAACACATTTACGAAAACGCTACACTACAAAGTGTCCATTGACGAAGAGACATCAACAGATAAGGTGAAAATAGGAAAGGGGATCCGCCAAGGAGATACCATATCCCCTAAGCTGTTCACACTGGCATCGGAAAGCGCCTTTAAAAACCTGCCATGGGAAAATAAAGGTATCAACATTAACTGCTGGCCATTTGCTTTCGAGCAAGGAAAATTTCGCCTAAATTTAAAACTAAATATTTTCTTAACCATATCGACCTACGTTTTTTAATGTTTAATAGACTTATCCCTTAGGAAAAACTTTCCAATGTTGGATTTTTTTTTAACTTTCAAAATATATTATATACAGGGTGTGAAAGAAGACGGTGATTTTTGCTCCAATTTCAATAGCATGTAACTTTCACAATAATTTTTTTAAATTTTGTCACTGTACGTCAATTGAATCACTGGTCCATAGCAAAGAAAGTAGTTTGTCAAATTTTTGATATCTGCTATATTTTAAGAAACATTGATTTTTTTGTAAAAACCTTGATTTTTTCAACTCTTTGGTAGCGAGACCCCACTGTGCGTTATATCGTGCCAATTCTATAAGTGATTATCATTATACCTTAAGAAGCATTTTTATGTTCAGTAAAAAAATTGTACCTAAATGTTGTGATGTGCAGTGGCGTACTTATAATCACTTATACTATGGTTTATTAGTATCTCACAATTTTTCCCGATTGTTTTGTATTGGAAAGTACTCGCCTCTAGATTAAGCAAGTTTTATTGTTATTTTTTATTTTTTAATATTGCACTGTATCTACATGTATATTTTACAGTGTGTCTAAAAAATTTTTTTTAAAATTATAATTTTTTTATTTAATTTTTGGAAAAATTTTATTTATTTATTTCTAATACAGCACTATTCCTAAAATTAAACTTATTTTGAAATAGCCTTAAAATTAAATACCACTAGTTTGATGTGTTTGATTTTGCGAGCGAGTACTTTCCAATACA
>MU182002.1:380043-400272 GCA_016904865.1 Pissodes strobi | reverse complement strand
AATTTTTTACCTCAAAAACTGTGTAATTTAGAAAAAAAAATCGTTTTGTTCCGAACTTATAAAAATAATGCATTTTGAACCAAATCTAATGAATACCTAATAGTGCGATTACGAGTGTAGAAATAACAATAAATAATTTCGTTTCCATCTTTATTATTATCAAATTAGCGCAATAAAGAGTGATCTAAAACTATTACACACAGAGTCTGTGAACACACCTCTTGACTGTCTATTCCCACTAAAAACATTAAAAAACCGCGCTTTGACGCGACAATTTCTTGTTCGTACGTAAACTCCATACAAAAACTGCGTTTTGTTTCACAGAGTAAAAATAATGCATTTTGAAGCAAATCAAATACATCAAACGCTGCGTTTTGATTTAAACGGCGCACAACGAGCTAACTTTTAAACAGGAATTATTGCGTTTTGTTCTAGAACACTATAACCAACTGTTTACATACATTTTTAAGTATCGAGTGCCATCTATAAGTCAGAAGCCGAATTCTGGTCGAATACTGCGTTTTGATTTGGAGCTCCTCAATATATATATATATATATATAGTACTTCAATTGCCTGTATTATATAGTCGTACACTCAAAATAGGAAATTATCCACATTATAACAGCTATACTGAATTATTATTTATTAAAATTGTCCTTGCCTAGATTGTTATTTTTACCTTTTTAAACGAAGTGAGGTACTCCCCGCTTATTAGTTAAATGAAAAACAGCTTTATAGCCTGGAAAATTATGCCTTCAACTTCCACGATCTACGTACGGATTTCCAGAATTTTTATAAAGAAATAAAGCGGTGATGGCTCCACATGGAATAATATCCACGATGGCACAATCTAAGAAGATACGAGACACACACACAGACACATTGCGTATAGTTCTATCAAGGGAATACCATGTACGTTCTGCACCACAGGATATAAATGTTTTAGTTAGGTACGTCACGAGACGTGGAGTTATTCTAAGTTGGGGCTTGTAACCTTCGACAAACACAATTTTATCTACGTTACCGAAACAGACCTTTAAAATCCGACGCGCGTTCGTATGTGAGATGATTAAAACTTTTAATCATCTCCTGATGATTCGCAAGGTTCGCAAAACGCGCGTCGAGTATGCAAATTGTATTTCGGTATTGTGGATAAAACTATGTTGTAGTGGAGTTATTATATAGGCCAAAGTTTTATTTAATACGCAGGTTATATGGAGTATATTTTGCAATAATTTTCACATGATTCATAAGATGTGGAAATATAAATTTATGTAAAATTGGAAATCATTTTTATGCTGCTTACTCCCTCTTCAATGCATAAGTCGCAAAGGGCCCTCACATATAGCACCATTAAAAAGAGATAACGACTTGCCAAGGCTTGTAAAATAAGGTAATTGGCTCATCTGAAAGTGACTTGTAGGGAGGAGAACAAATTATGTTTTTTTGCGATTATTTCTTAATTCCATTCTGCAATCTCAAAAATGATGAAATTATTTTTTCACAAAATGTTTATTAGGGTCATAAGAAAGCAAGAAAATATATATTAAAAAAGGTTATTCAGAGAAATATATAACTTGTCCAGTATTTTGGATAAGGTGTCTACTAATAAATTCATAGCATAATCAAGACCAAAAAATATCCATCATATGGCTTTTTATATTGCGATAAGTTGTGTATGATGCGAGGTAGGAAGCTGAAGTGTTATTTTTTTGCCGTAAAATGTATTACAACAGGATATGTTACAAATATTGATTTGACAGATTATTATTATTGTAACTTTAAAATATTTGCTTTAACAACACGGTTAAAATATCCTGACAATCTAAACCGGGATATTTTTAATATAATAATGACAGTTTATTAATTATGTTACTAATATATTTTTGAAATATATTCACTGATATTTGTAAAATAAATTTCTAAAATATTTTACTAATATATTGCCGAAAGATATTTGAAACATTTTATCTATATATTTCAAAAATATATAAAAATTAAAAAGAGAAAAATCTGCTTTTTGTGCAGCCGGGATTCCGGCACTGCATAGACATCCTGACGAGGATGAGCTACACGCAGACTTCTAAGAAAGAATCAGGCGCCTCGAGCAAACACACAATCAGCCTAGATGTGATGTACCAACCTCACCAGGTGAAGTTGCAAACATCATAAAGAGGCTGAAGGTCAGAAAAGCATCAGGTGCTGACAAAATCAGCAACCTGCTTAAGAAGCTTCCCAAAAAAAGGAATCACAGCCATGGGCTAACATCATCAACGAGATGATGAGACGTGGCCACTTTCTGGCAGGTGGAAAAAAGCTGAGGTGATCGTAATACCTAAATTAGGTAAGGATCAGACCTATCCAGAAAATTACAGACCCATCAGTCACCTCTCGGCTGTGAGTAAGGTAGCTGAGAGCGTGATCCTGAGAAGACTCAACGATAAATCCAACGAACTCGACACGAACCCTTGTTTCCAATACGGATTCAGGAAGGGGCACTCAACGGAGTTACTACTGCTGAAAAGTAGTAGGGAATATGACAAAAGGCTTCAACAATGACCAAGCGACAGGGGCAACCTTTCTAGACGCAGAGCCTTCGACAGAGTATGGCATCGGGGTACTCTGACCGAATCATCAAGATCATAAGGATCTATCTAACAGGCAGGAGAATTATTTATGTGAGAATTGATGGCAAAACATCCAGACCTAGGACAGTCGAGGCAGAAGTACTGCAGGGCTCAGCCCTTGGACCGTCCCTCTACTCAATATTCACACATCATATACCATCATTTGACGACGCGCAAATTTCATTGTATACCTATACAATATTACAATTCGCCCACAACGACACAAGGAGGATAAGCGCTATGCTACAGGAGGCAACAGACGAACTCATAAACTAAAAGATAAACTGGAAAATCAAGGTTAATGAACGCAAAATGCAAGCCATAATCCTCCAGATGAGAAGAAAAGCTGCCGGACCGTACATACGGATAAACAATATCGACGTACCTTGGAACACAGAAGTCAGTACCTTGGAGTGCACCTGGACCATGGCTTGACGTGGAAAAGGCAAATCTAAACGACAGGACACAAAACAAGTGGGAAATGGCTATGCTAAATCCCATGCTGGGAAGACATAGCCAAATGTCACTGAAGACTAAGCTCACTATGATAAAGACGATAACTAGGCCTCAACTGGCACATGGTTCAGCGGCCTGGGGATACACAGCGAAAACCAGCATGAAATTGCTAGCAAGAGCAGATAACAACCTAGTCAGGAGAGCAGCTGGCGCACCTTGGTTCGTCAGAAATGCCGACCTGCAGACATGCCTACAACCACTAGAGGACTTTATAGTCAAAAAGGTTAGGTGCGTATTCCAAAGAGCAGAGTGCCATGCCGATAAAGAACTCAGGCAAGCAGTAGATTATAATCCCGACGATCCAATAAGACACAGTTGGGCCAAATACAAAAGACCTACGAGTCTAATTGTATAACAGCACAAAAGATGACCAGTGCCAAGAAAGGCAGAGCGGGATTGGAGTAACATCAAATCCTGCTTCCATGATCTCAACTAAGACGAAACAATAAACTACGCAAGGCTTGATCTTAGTAATCACAGCGAGGCAACAACATTAGGAAGACCAGGACTTAATAGGAACCAATCCCGTAAGTTTTCCCCTCCGGCCTGCAGTAGAGACCGTTAGGGGTTAAAGCATAAGTCGGAATACTGCTGTGTTTTAGTGAGTATGCCAGTGGTATGTCTCCCCCTCCCAGGGAGTGTGCGGTGTGCTCCCCCGAGGGCATGATTTTTACCAATTTACAGTTTGAATTCATGCAAGTCCAGGATACAAGTTTTTCTTTCTCCACGTGCAAAGCAACCGTCATTCACTTCACAAATTTGTAATTGTTAGTTTGACCGAAATGACAGAAACCCTCACAGGCCATTTTTTCTTTTCTTATACAGATACTATAACAGGATATTAGTCTGTAATAAAAGTCCACTCCTCCCATTGAACGTGTTGCGTAATTTAGGCATGGAATAAGAATATATTTTGAGTTTTACTTGTACCATCCATGAACAGGTACATGGTACTGGTGCAAAACCTAATGATGTTGATGTCATTAGCGGCATTCACACGTAGACTCAATCACGCATTTTTGGAACGTCCCGCTTCAATCGCGAGTTCGGAAGAGACGAGTGGCGCGTGACGCGCCAAGTTTGTTGTAGTAGGAATAGATACGATTTTATTCTTCATGCTTTCTCGCAGCTTAAAACTGCAATGGTGTATCCCGTGTGTGTGAACACCAAAACTGTTTTGTATCTCGCGTGATCAGTGTGACGTTTGGATTTTCAAGTAAATTTAAAATTTTTGGTAAGATTGGCTATTGGCGCGCCACGCTCCACTTCTCTCTCCCGAACTCGCGATTGGAGCGGGACGTTCCAAAAATGCGTGATTGAGTCTCCGTGTGAATGCCGCTAATGTCACAGATCCATTTGAGAATCGTCATTTTTTGTCTCATCTTGTCAATTTATTGAAGGTAGCTCTTTGTCCTTTTTATTTGGTTCCTGAAAGCCCGGGAAATCCGGTTGATCATGATTGTTCCTACCCCTAATATTCGTTCCGTGAGTAAATGATCAAGTAGATTTACCGACGTGAAATAATGATCGAAACAGATTAGATGTCCTTATCACCAATTTACCAATTCTTGATTAGGAGAACCACTTAGCAAAGTTTTTGCACCTTGGCAAAATGAATCTAGTACTAATCCTGATGGTGTAGCCAAAACGATTTTTTTAACCCTACAGGAATTGGTTTGTTTTTAACGTGCTGTAACAGAGCTGTGATGCCGGGAAAGGGGATCTTCTGTTCTTCGATGAACATTTATCCTTTACATCCTGGTAAAGTTACACACTTTCTACGAAACGCATTGATGATATGTTGAACTTTCGATAGTAGATTTAACGTCTTTACCTATTTTGAAACGCTGCGCTCGCTGGGTTTATCAACAGCATGTAGAACATTTCGGATTTATGTTTGCTGCCTCAAGATTAGCCTCATCGACGTTACTTGCCTCAATGATCTCAATAACTTCGGCCGTGACTACTTCTTCGTCATCATTCAAATTTTCTTCAAGATCTTTCTCTGTTAATACATGTCTACCAGCTAAGAAAAACGTCAATCGGTACTCAATCAAATTAATAGTAATATGCTTTACAAGTTCGGGAAATAACCTATTAGCAACACGATTTTCTTATTAATTACAGCGAAGCTAACACCGCAGAATTGTGTATGCAATATCCCTGCTCCTGGCGTGGAGTTCATGAGCGCCACTAATTCTGCCAGCTAAACTGGAAAAGCTCCGCTGGTGTTATGCGCGGTTCGTTCTAGTAAGCAAGAAAGTACAACCTTAATTTACGGTTCATCATTTGCTTCTTGATTTTTTTTAATAACAACAATCTTACAATGAAACTTAAATGAAACTTTAAAAAAAGGCAGAACTACAAAAAACTATTAAGTATTAACGATACAATATGAGGATTGTATAGAGACCAATTCTGTTGGTAAACTCGGTACTGTATGCCTTACAACCATAAACTCGAAGCACTACTATCTGAAGTGGTCACTTTGGTTTACTTAAGACTAATACAGATATGTAAACCGAAAAGTATGTAGGTAGTAGCCACACCACTAATTATTGCAATAATAATAATATTATCAGTCAATAATGAAAGTAACAATGATTATATCAATTGGCAAGAAAAAAAATAATAAAAGCTACGGCCAACAATGATAAGATTACAAAAATAATGAACGATACCACTTTAGATTTGAAGGTCTGCTACTTAAAAGGCTGCAAGCTCAGCAGTAAAGATGAAAGTCACCGAGAGTGAGAGTCCTCCGCCCAAAAGGGTGAAAGTGAGCGCGAAGGTGAAACCCGGTAGTGAAACCCGTTCGTGAAAACCCGGTCGTCAAACATTGTAATGGCTTCTGGCCCCTGGAGTAAAACCCTATAATAACTTAATACTAATTAGACTAAGCCCCTTACTTCAATGAAGAAATTATAGCCCCCCCTTGTACAAAAGGTGCAAATAACTTGATATAAAAAGAAATAGGTATGAACCACCTAAATAATATAAACTTACCCATATGAACAAAACTAAAGTTACATTAAGTTAAAATATCGTATGGAATGCAACGCAACTGGTGGTGAATTTAAAAAAAATAACACTGATAAAAGCAATTAAATAATTAAATTAGACAAAGAAACTAGCAATATTTACATCTCTTGAGTTGGAGGTGTGCCAGGAGGATCAACTGCCTCGCTTTTATAAGGTGAGCTGGGAAAGCCTCTAGAAATAATGGAGCATAACCTTTAGCGTCATGGCGACCATGTGCCAGCAGGCAGTAAAAAATTATTCCAGAAAATTGTAACAAATCGGTTGTATCAAACACAAATTAGGGACAACCTCAAGATTCCGAGAAGGGTAGTATAACAGAAAATACTAAAAGGTTGAGTCACCTACAACTACACTTCAGCAAAACACTTCCGTGAGGAAGTGATTCCCGTTAGGTATTTCTAGAAGAACGAGATCATCGGTTTCAATCAATTTGCCTCTCCAACTTCCCAGGAATTTAGAGAAAAAATGGTTACAATAAACTAGAACTAAGCGTTGTAAAACGACTGCGGAAGCAACAACTAACGAGCTAAAATTAAATTTAATAAATAATGGGAAATATTCCTAAACAAAATAATAAATCTGCAAAAATCCCAATCGACAGCAACAATTAAGTGAAAAGAGCCCATTACTAATATTCAAGGCTACTAATCTAATATTACAAAACTTATATCATTCCACTTGAAACGATAAATATAAAGTAGGAATCCCAAATATCAAAGTCCACAACTGTCGGTAAGAAGGTGGAACTACAAGATAACCTCAAAATCCACCAAAACATAAGAAAGGAAAACAAACATTGACGTTTGGGAGACAATTAAAGAAAAATAATGGAAAACCATGGAGAAATATGTGAGGGATACGCCCTAAATATATTCAGAGATCAACAAGCAACAGGTACTAATTTTTACTATCGAAGAGAAAGAAAAATGTAATAACTAACAATTATTCTCAAATTAACAGGTAAGTAATAAAGCAGCAGCAGTATCTCAAAGCAAACCAGTGACCCCAACAAGTCAGTCATATCAGCCTGAGATTAGAAGTGAATATGAATTTGACCGATCTAACGAGGAACAAAGGTAGGTTATTAACTAAGTTCTTAAATACAGAACAGAACTGCAAGTGAACACAATAATTATTATAATATAATAAGGCAGAGTTAAACTAATAGCACAATTATTCTTATTTTAGTGGTTTGATATACATAATTGAGCCAACAGATTATCCACTCTAAAAAAATAATACTGGAGTAATAGCGCTGGAGGACAGCATAAGAAAAAGTATTCTCAGGGTAGCCACCCACTGCAACAACAGTGTTATAAAAGCTACTACGTATTAAGTATTAATTATCGTATGTATAATAAAATTAATTAATATTAATAAATGATGCAACGTGATTTCCGTTAAGCTTATTAACAACAAATGAAATAAATGAAATTATAATTAATTAACCGAATGAGTTAATACTCAATAATTCTTACCACAAAATATATAATCTTTTATTGCTAAATGCAGCATATAAAATAAATTAATTATAATCTTTTATAGTGGCAAAATCAGACAATTACATATTATAGCAGCGAGTTTAGACGCTTATGACCTAAGCGACGAAGGAGCCGAGTTTCAAAATTCTAAACAGGTGCTGAAATAATAACTTCGCAGATGCATATCGTAGAACGTCTTATTTTATACTGACTTAAAGCTTTTAATTTTTATAGTAACATACAAAGTTAGTGATGTGCTGTTACTTTACCAGATTAGTGATGTAATCGCAACATTAAATCACTAGTGACTATCCTTTTTCCAGACTCAAACAGACAACGTAATGTGATATATTACGAAACAGTATGAAATAAAAATGTTTACGCCAGCCAAATTAAAATATTTTCTGAAGTCAAATTAAATCACGATGTTCAATATATTAGACAGAATTAATAGTCGACCAATACGCAGTTATTTTGAACGATTTCTGTACATATGTTTTTTGTTGAAACGCTGAATCATAATTACTTTTTGAGTATGCGATATTCTTTTGCTGTTGAATTAAGCTATTTTTTTATTTGTCTGCATAGCACGATTATTACTTTGCACTGGCAGGTTATTCTACAATTCATTTGGGAAATATTCCGAAAATTAGTTCAAAGGTGTCCAACTCGGGATGATCTTGTAGCTGCCATTCGAAGTCAACCTCTTCCTTATATTCAAAAACATCTCCATCGTTACCCGACTTCTCTTCAATAGTATTAAAAATCGGATCTACGTTTTCTGCCTTAAGATCAGCCTCATCTACGTTACTTGCCTCATTGATCTCAATACCTTCGGCCGTGACTACCTCTACGTCATTACTCAAGTCATTATCATTTACATTTTCTTCAATACCTTTCTCTGTTAGTACATATTTATCAGCTAAGAAAAACTTCACTGCTTAGGCAATCAAAATAATAGTTATTTACAATATTAGTGTTGTGTTGCAAAAATGCCTTTTGCCAGATATTTTTATTCATAGATGAAAGTAGATGAAATTTTGTACAATATTCTTGTTGTAAATTCATATTACTACACTCGATGTTTTATCAAACTCGGCTGACGCCTCGTTTGACAATTTTAACAAATTTTACAACAAGAATAATGTACAAAATTTTATCTACTTTCATCTATGAATAAAAATATCTGGCAAAAGGCATTTTTAAAAATAAAAATGCACCTGTAAAAATGCACCTGCTATTAAATTTACTAATCAAGTTTTTTATGTTACCTTTCGCATGGTTACTGTTTCGCATGGTTACTGTCGAAACTTTGTCAAACAAATCTCAAAATATAAAAAGCGCTTTTCAAAATGAGCGATTCTGATGGAAGTTTGCCCTCTGATATAGAAGCAGCGGCAAACGAAGCGATCTCAAGTTTAGTTCCGACAAAATCCAAGGCGCGGTATGAGTTGGAGTACCAGAAGTTTGAAGATTGGTGCAAAGCTAACAAAATAAAGGAGGTGTCTGAGAAAATCCTTTTGGGTTATTTTTTCGGAAAGCAACGCTCCCAGAAACCATCTACACTATGGACTCACTACCAAAGAATATCATGTAGTAGAATATTCTTTGTCACTACTCAATGTTGAGAACGATGATTTCAGTCAAGAAAAATCAAGATATAAGCAGATTTTCTCAACTAATCGCATTTTTGAAAAGAAGTTCAGAGGGTTATAAAGCCAAAAAGTCCAAAGTTTTTACAAAGGAAGACGTATGTAAGTTTCTTAGTACTGCAGATGATGAAACATATTTACTTATGAAGGTTGTTATGATAATCGGCATTTTTAGGGCTTGTCGGCGCGAAGAACCAACCAAGTTAATGTTGGATCATATTGAATACAATGATTTGTATATAAAAATTGTGATTCCATGCTCGAAAACCAAAATTATCCGAGAATTTGTTATAACAGAAGGAAATGTGACAGGTGTCAACTGTTTAAGTATTTTTCGAAAATATGCTAAACTGCGTCCTCTTAATGCAACTCACAGGCGGTTTTTTCTATTCTACGGAAAAGGAAAATGTACCCAGCCTGTCGGAATTAATAGTTTTGGAAGTATACCAAAAAATATTGCAACAAAACTTGGATTGAAGAATCCCGAAGGATACACTGGACATTGTTTTAGGAGGTCCTCAGCCACCATTCTAGTTGATGGTGGTGCATATATGCAGATGTTAAAGCGTCATGGGGGCTGGAAATCCTGTTCTACGGCAGAAGGCTACGTTGAGAATTCTTTAGAAAATAAGAAACAAATAGCAAAGAAGATCATGGGGTCAGACACGGATTTAATGATTGGAAATTCGAACGTAAAGGGCTCCATCACATCCACTTCTGGTATACAAATTTCTAACTGTAAAAAGTGTATTATTAATGTTTATAATAAACCTTAAGTGTTATAATTTAATAATAATTAATTTTATTTAATAATTGATAATTAATTTTATAATTGTTAATAATAAATAAATCATTCTTCTAAAAAGTGTGGTTTTATTTAACTGCAAAACGTTAATAAAACCGGTTTTTTTTTTTCATTACAGCACTAGTGCTGTAAAGGCATCTATTACAGCACTAGTTCTGTAATAGGTGCCCTTACAAAACGATTTATAGAACTGTAAAATTCATATTACTAAATGAAAGTAGATAAATAGTAATATACGTTACAAATACGGGAAGTAAGGAGTTTGAACCTCCTAAGCAAGTGTTGTAATAATAACTTCGCGAATGTCTATCGTAGAACGTTTTATTTTATACTGACTTAACAAATTTACTGATGTGATGTTACTTTACCAGATTAGTGATGTAATCGCAACATTAAATATTACGAAACACTATGAAATAAAAATGTTTACGCCAGCCAGATTAAAATATAAACCGAATTAAATCCCGATATCCAATATATTGCATGCAATTAAAATCGTTCAATAGGCAGTTATTTTAGGCGATTTCTGTACATATATTTGTTGACACACTGAATCATAATTATTTATTGAATTCTAACTATTATTTATCAAAATATTCGAATAAAATGCCAAACTCACCAAGTTTTTGATACATGACACAAAACGTGTACCGATGATAAACATTTTTTAATTTTTAGGATGATCTATATATCTTATAAATTTGACCACTGTTAAGTAAAGCGTTTCATGAAAAATTATCTCTTCTCAAAAATTCAAAATTATTACGGTTTACTGGATAGCTTCAGCTAATGTCCTCGGAACAATTTTAACAAATTACTTAATAAGTTCTGTTCTATACTTTTCAGGGTTTTATGGTCGCGTTCAAGAACCTAATAATTATATTATTACTTCCTTTCCTAGCGGCAGTAAAGAGAGTCCGTGGTTATTTCAATAAATATAACATAATACAAATAAAATAATCACTACTTTTGGAGTTTTTACTCATGAATCAAGGCTGCATTTTACCTTCATGTTTGTCATTTTTTCTCATTTCTCCATCCTCAAATATTGTTAATTTCAAACTTCTAGTTGTACTGCATTTGCGGTTTAGTCATCTAGCCTGGAAATATCTCATATTTCCCGCTCCAGGAAGTTCTCACAAACAAATTATTCCTTAATCCTTAAAGCAAATAACGCGAAGCACAGAAACAGCCTATTATAAATATTTTGGTGTGGCACCTGCGGCTACTTGTGAGTTATCGCGGACAAAAGGAACCTGAAATTGCACGAATTCTATTTGCACTCCTAATCAATTAACCCAGAATTAGGGAACGTTAAAATTAATTCTGTTTCGCTGCTTAATGCGACATTATAAACTGGGAAATACGATTTACCCTTGACTAATTTAATAAGCTCACACTGGATTATTATAATATTTGTTGATGTGTGAACTACTAAAAACCTCTCAACTACTAATTAATTACCACCCTGTCCTAACTTTGAACTTGAACTGGGAAAATATTATGTAATAATTCGCATTTAAAGATCCTTTACACAAATAGTGCACTATGTAAAAATCGACCTCTCCTATTGGTCGATCCATCTCGTATTACGATATGTCTGCGTGATGCAATCGGTTTCTATCAAGAGCTCTTGTGGTGTAGAGGTTTAGATCTTTGGGTCTCACCTGGAAAACGCGGGTTCGAACCCCGTTGCTTTTTTTTATTTTTTTTTAAAGATTATGTTTCTAAACAGCTTTTTTTCTTGATTTTGGGTATGTCTTGGGTTAGATTGGGTTAGCACCTGGTTAGTTTCCTTTTCTTGAGCCCCCGTAGCGAGCGAAGCGAGCGGAGGGCCATGCGGATCGACCAATGGGAAAGGCCGATTTTTATATAGTGCACTATTTGTGTAAAGGATCTTATAATGCTAATCATTCAAGATAAATTATAAACATCGCAGGCAACTATGAACCTTAAAGTTTCAATAAACAAATTTTATTTTATAGATCGTCAAGCGGACCATCAGTCCGACAAGCTTTGTTCTCTGACCTATTCCGCTCTAACCATTGCCCGCGTGGAGTTCGCAGGAACATAGACTCTATTGTTCTACCGTTATGTGCCTTAAAGTGCTGAGTGAAACACAACACGGCTCTTAAAGAACTTTATTACAAAACAGGGACCAAGGCCTATAAACAAATCAAACCATACCTCAACCGAAAGGCTATGCGTGTGTTAGTAATCGAGTAAAGTGCAATTTAATTTAGTCTTTGACCAATAGACATTGTTATTGTTTTACCGAAGGGCCTTCTTTATTATCTCTTCTCACCTGACGTAGATCGATCCCTAATATGAGCTACAGAACCTGCACGCCAAATCGTGTTGTCACGAATTACTGGTCCTGTCAATATTGAGAAATTAATAGGTGATCCAATGGACAAATTTGAAACATTTGAGAAAAGTGAAATTTGTGAAATTGGATACATGGATTGTAACTAAAAATATGTTGGAAAAGCTAGAAGAACGGGATTCAAAGAATACATAGCTCATTTAAAGTATCAAGTGTTGCTGATGAGCATCATCATCATCAATCAGCTGTATGGTAGTCCCCTGCTGGACATAAGCCTCCCGTAAATCTCTTGCATCTCTGTCCCGAGCAGCATTCATCCAGTTTGTGTGGATGCGCTTCAGATCATCTGACCATCTGGTAGGCGGTCTGCCTCCACTGCGAAGTGCATGACCTCTGGGTCGCCATTCGGTTATTTTTCTTGTCCATCTACCATCGTTCATTCTAGTCAGGTGACCCGCCCAATTCCATTTTAAATTTGATATTCTTGCCATGGCATCTGTGACCCACTTCTTCTTCTCACCTCAATATTGGGAACCCTTTCTCTCAAAGAAAGATCCAACATTGATCTTTCCATGCCTCACTGTGCCACTCTTATTTTATTTGCTGTTTTTCTTGTTAGTGTTAGTGTTTCGGCTCCATATGTTAACACAGGCAAAACCCACTGATTATAGACCCTTCTCTTTTGGCACATGGGGATATTTAATCTTAGCTCAGTCTTCCAAAGGCTGTCCAGGTGAAACCTATTCTTCTGCCGATTTAACAAGTCTGATTGTCTCTCGCCAATCGAATTTCGTGGCCCAGGTAATTATACGATCATACTTGCTCAATATTCATGGCATTTACTGTTGGGTTTTCACTGATTACCGGATTAGTCATGAACTTTGTCTTGTTAATGGTAATATTTAGCCTAACTTCTTTGGATGAGAGTTCCAGTTCCTTTAGCATCTCTATTGCTTCTTCGAATTTGTCTGTAATTAAGCTTCTCGCCATAGTTATCGATTTTAATACGCTTGAACATGAACTCCAGCAGGTTAGTGAATGGTTTGGTAGAGATGACATCACCTTGTCGCATACCTCGCCCCATTCTAAAGTCGGGAGTGTCTTCAAGGAGTCTAATGACAGCATTCGCTTTCTTATAGATATGCTTAATAAGGTTGGTGTCACGACAGTCGGTTCTGTAATCAGCGAGGGCTTTGAGCATGCATGTCTATTGTGTCGAAAGCTTTTTCGTAGTCTACGAAGATGAGGACCAAAGACTTATTGTACTCTATGTATTTTTCAATAAGGATTTTTATTGTGTGGAGCTAAACATTGGTGCCATATCCCTTACGGAATCCTGCCTGTTCATTTGGTTGATAGAGATCGAACTTCGTTTTCAGTCTTTCGGTGATGATCCTCATAAACAGCTTATAAATCTGCGAAAGTAAACTGATTGGCCTATAGTTTTGTATTTGTGCTATGTATCCCTTCGTGTGGAGCAATATAGCCTTGTCCCACTGTTCAGATGTTGTAGCATTCCTCAGGCAAGTATTATATAGCTTACACAGTATGTTTAGTAGTGCTGTTCCTCCCATTTTGATATTTTCAATGCTAATTTTGTCGTCTCCTGGCAATTTATTGTTCTTCATGTCCTTCAAGCTGTTATTAATTTCGTCTGGGGTGATATCTGGGATATCATCTAATCCCTGGTTTTGTACTTTGGGAATATTGGTCTTGCCCTCTATTACTGTTGTTTCCATGTATATGTCCACATAAAATGTTCTTACAATTATCAAAATTTCTTGTTTATTGTTCGTGGTTTGTCCAGTACTGTTGTCGACAATCTTGCATATTTGTCTCTTGCCATCGGGCATCCTTCTCCTGAGTACTTTTATTCCCTTGTTATTTCTTTAGTGTTGTGTAGACTTACATCGCTTCGAATTTCTTTAGATATTTCAAATAATTTCTCTTATCTTTTTCTAATTAACTTATCTTATCTGCGTGGCGTTTCTTAACTGTTTTTGATCCAAATTTCTTCCTTCATCAGATTTTTAGTGTCATTACTTAGCTCTTCCCTTTTCTCAGTTCCAGCCATTTGGCATTTTCTTTCCGCTTCTTTCATTGCATTTTCATTGCTGCCGTTACTTGTTTATTTGTCTCCTCAATGTCTATATTTTCATCATTCGTCATTGTTGCTGTATGAATTCAACAGTTCGGCGTATTTGTCTGCATTTTGTGCTGTGAATGACTTTTTACATGTTGTTTTTCTTATTAGCTTCGACCTCTGGTGCTGAGCATGCTCTTAAAAATAATCATAGAACAACAATTAAAATTTAAAATTAATTCACAATATAACTGATTATTAGATGCATAAGAAAGTAAGGAAATTAATTTAATTAATTTAAGAATAGTATAAATAGAGTTAGAGTTCATTGTATTGGTTGATCGAGCGTGACTAGTAGGATCTCAGGATTGGTTATTTTTCGTTTCGCTTCAACAACACCTCGTGCACTTTGTTAAGTTTTGAAATGACTGACACTAAATTAGCACTTTTGCAATTTACACCACTTCAGAGCCGAAGCGGCCTTATTCAGAAAGTCTAGATTTGAGGAGGAGAAAAAGATAGCAATTTGTCTGACAAACAAAAAATGTTGCGCTATACTCATATAAACTACTCACCCAGATCATCATCAACAGACTTACAAAAAAATTTGATGACTAGCAGTCTCCAGAGGAGGCAGGATTCTGTAAGCACTTTAGTACCATTGAACAAATACAGAATATCAAAGTATTAATGAACAGATTATAGTGTTACAATTCATTTGGCACTCGTTGATGGACGCAAGACGTTCAACTCTATGGAACTATGGCTAGTTAGATTTTAATCGGTACATAACGCAAGAATAGGCTCGAGATAATATGTTCACGGAAACGCATTCCTATAAGAAGTTAAGATGCGAGTAGATATCGATTCGACGTGTATAAAGGCAGATAGAAAAAAAGAGAGAGAGAGAGAGAGAGAGAGAGAAAGAGAGAGAGAGAGAGAGAGAGACAAAACAAACTCTAAATTGCCCTACGTTTTAGTCCCCAACTTCCCTTGCAAAATTTATGGTGGTGTAATAGTGTTTACATTCTTCTAGTGACCGTTAAGCATTTAAGTAATTGTGGCATTGGTACCGGCTTGCATGATATTGATATTATCACGGTGCTCAAAGCGAATAGCGAGTGGTCATGCGAAAACTACGCTGTTGCTCTGGACACTTCGTGGTTCTTTGATAAGCTTCTGAAAAGCTGGCTGGTTTTATAGTGCGATTAGTTTTTTATTATTATTCTGGTATTGAAACGTTAATGAACTACTAAAATACATAAACCTAACTAAGAAAATATCACCCTGTCCTAAGTTTGACCTTGAAAAATGTTATATAAACATTAACAGTTAATTATAAACAACTAGAGCGTTCGACGGGAGTCATTTTAGTCCTTAACGTTGCAGCCATCAGCATTTTGTAAAATATAAATACGCAGGTAAACGCCAAATTCATCAGACTTTCGGGTTTCTCTTAACTCTGCTAGATTAGTTGAGTGCAAGCACACGGGTGCGTACTCTGCTAGTTGTTCTATCCCGCAACCTAAATACCTGAGAGCACCTGTGCATAGGTACAGGGTGATCAGTTCCCACCTAACCTGGATGTACATGTACATAGGTACACGGCACCCCGGGGAATTCTAAAAAGTAGTGAGAGTCGAATCTACGAGTAAAGTATCAAAATTTCCAGTAAGGCGATTTCTAAAAGTAGTGCAAGTGCCTTAGTAATCTGTATCAAACTTAAATTAAACTACTCCGTCATTGAGAAACGCTAAAAGACTTACCATATAAATTTTAAAACAATTTTACATAAATCAAAGACAACCCAACTCGCATAGACTTTATTAATAAAACAGTGACCAAGGGCCTAGAAACATTTTAAACTAAGCCTCCCTCGAGAAGACATGCATTTAGTATTAATTGGGTATAGGGTAAACTCTTAATTCATATATAAACAAAACACGCATTTATTATTGCTCGCGTACAGTATAACCGTTGTTATGTTTGTTTGTAAATAAACTTGTTATTGTTTTTATCAACGTGTCTCCTTTATCATCTCTTCTCACCTGACGTAGAGCGAATCCGAATCTGAGCTATTCTCCTGCACGCTAAGCAAGGCGTAGCGTCACGAATAAAAAAACAATTCGTGACAGTATGTTGTCTTGCATAGTGATGAATTTAAAATTTTTTAATCCACGGAATTCTTAATAATTTGTTTTGACGGAGATGTAGCGGCTGTAACTTTGAACCGAAAACGCAGAATCTCAGATGAGTTTTTTCAGAAAAGTGAATAAACATGTAATTATTTGTGAGCATTTAAGAAAAGCCCATGTGTCTGGTATGTCGTGAGAAGATTGCTGTTATGAAAGAATACAATTTAAAAATAGTGCCAAATTCGAGAGAACTGAGGGTCAGATGCGGGTTGATAAAGCAGAGGCCTTGAAAAAAGAACTGCTGTTCACTTCACTAATACACCATATAGAGAAAGCAAACCTTGTGTATACATACACTTTAAGCTCCGTTCAAAGATAACTTTTGTTGTTTCTGCGAAAATTAAAGTCGTTAACAAAATATTTCTTTAGGTGCGTTTAGCATACTTTGACTTGTCTATGTATAGACAGAATTTAACGCTATCTACGATCGGCTATTTAACCCTCATTCCGGTAAAGTTGGCTCGACTTGACTTCATCCAAGCGAAAGAGAGAGAGAAAGAGCGAATAAGAAGAGATTTAAGGCATTTAAAGTCTTATTTGGATTAATTTGTACATCTTGTCAGTCTGTAACATAATAAGTCGAATAATCATCTGCCTAACTGCCAAATTATAAACATGTATACTTATATTCACTTCTGACAGAAGTGGGGCGCTCGCTTAGCATGCGAGAGGTATAGGGTATCGGGCCTCTTTTTTTCTATTTCATTTAGTTTTTAATATCGCTTTGTTGATGTTTTCACTTCTGTCATAAGCACACACGTTTTTAGGTGAAGTATATTTGTATTGTATCGGAAAAAATTCCTTCCAAATCAAAGCCATTCATGGTTGGGGAATATATAAAAAATGCCCATCACAAAAGCACGTTTCCTGTAAAATAAGTCTATCAGAAGTAGAGTTACTAGAAGAATTGAAGATCTTATGAGAAGATATAGAAAATTTCGTTATCGGACATCATTTTTTTTTACTCTGATGCGATTGGTGAATACTGATATGGCAGATACAACTCAGTTGGCAATTTTCATCCGTGATATCGGTGATAATTTTAAAATTACAGAATTAGCTGCCCTCTATCCTATGAAAGTAACTACGAAGGGAGCAGATATTTTCCAATGCGTCGTTTGTATTAAATCGATACAATATTAACCATACAAAACTTCTTTTTTATGGTAGTGGCACACACACTAAAGGGAGATCCTATGGCACTCGACAAGCGGTGTGTGTACGAAAATGTTGATTGACACGGTTCTTGAATAGTTGTAGGTTATAATTAGGGGGAAACAGATGTCCTGGGAGTGACTTCCACAGTATTGCAGTGCGCCAGAAAAAGGAGTCCTTGTAAAGCGACGTTCTAGGTGTTTCCAGTTGTACAACGAACGGGTGCGCTCTTGCCGTCTGTCGCGACTGGATGATGTGGGCCACATTCTGGGAACATCTGTCATTAAAATATCCGTAAAACAGGGGTATGCCTGCCATATGTCTGCGGTGTTCCAGACTATCCAGATCCCGGGTCAAGTTCGGGCCTCTGACGAGACGCACAGCTCTCTTCTGAATGAAATCCAGCAGCATTAGGGTGTGCCTAGATGCGGACATCGGATGTGTGAGCAATATTCTAAGCACGGTCTTATTTGCGCTTTGTAGAACAAGAAAAGCTGCTGCGGTGTTTATAGTTTTTTGTTGCGAAATACCGCACCAAGTTTCTGCGAGGCTAATTTTGCGATGTTAGCAACGTGTTCAATGTGTTCATGCCTGGACATATTGCTGTTGACCGAAATACCCAGTAGTCCGATTGACGAGGATGAAAGAATGTCGATCCTGCCACAATGATATCAGCGCCAGCCGTGCCGTATTGGCTTTCTTGGTAAACGTGGCTGCTTGGGTTTTTGCTGCTTTGAACTGGACCATATTCCTGTCGCCCCAGGTTCGAATTTTCTCCAGAACTTGATTAGTTTTTGTAATCTGCTCTATCTACGGTGATAAATCTCAGTCGCTGGTATAGGTTTATCTGATCTAAATTGGGAGACAAGTGTACTATCATCTGCAAAACTGTAAACAGGATTATTGGTTTCGGTCAGCAGGTCATTAATATAGATGAGGAAGAGAGTTGGTGAATGTGTCTGAGATGTGTCCATCAATTCCAATGTTCATAGATTGGTTCTTATGGAAACTGCCAAGCCAGCTGCAGAGAGACGCTGGCAGTCCGAAGGACGGCAATTTGTGTTAACAAACTCCGTCAAAAGCCTTCGAAATATCCAACACAATCGCTCGAGACTCTCCGTAGTTCTCAGTTGCCTACTTCCTATATGAGTGACATAGGTCAATATATCTCCGGCCGATTTCTGTTTGCGGGGGCCTTATTGGTTATCGCTAATTATTCTGTTGGTCTCGAGGTACCTGAGTAGTTGCTGGATTGACTACACGTTCCATGCCTTTGGAGATAATAAGAAGCAAAGCAAAGTTTGAGGGTGTGGTTGTCTTGCCTTTTTTTGGAGCATGTTGTACTCCAGCGATTTTCCAAGAAGATGGGCAAATCCCTTTTCGGTAAGACAGAGAAAAAATTCTAGAAAAAATGCGTGTTAGTTCGTTGGTGCAGTTCTTTAACACGATGGCAGCTATTCCATCCGGCCCTGATGCCTTTTGCGTATCTAGCTCTTTGAGGATTTTACGAATGTCACGGTGGTGAAACTTAACTTCTGTCATGGTAGTGTTGATGTTGGATGTGGTGGGGAGAGCCTTGCCATGGGCGACGTTTAAGGTAGAATGCGATGAAAAAATTTCGGCGAGCATGTATGTTTTTTCTTAGCTGTAGTCGCCGTGACGTCGCGTTCATCCGTCAAAGGTGGTTTTTGTAAAGTTATTATTTACTGCCTTTGCTACCGACAGGAAATTCTTGGAGCCACTGGGGCATTACAAAAGTTCATTCCTGGTTCTTTGATTGTTATGTCCTTAGTTTCGTCAATCAAACGTTTGAATTCGTTTCTCGCTTCGGTAAAATAACTGCGACTTTCAGCGGTCTGATTTTGCTGCCAGGCTTGTTGTTTCCTAGCTATGGCTCATTTGCATCTTCTTTTGAACCAGGGCTTTCCTTTGGATGGTAACTTGATGGAATTTGGGATGTATGCTTTGATTCTTGAGGCATTTACTTGCTTAATCTCTTCGCAACAGACTGACGGCTCGTCAGTGCCAAAGCAGACGTCGAGCCAACTATCAGACATCATAGCACAAGGGGCAGATATTGAGGACTTAAGCACCGAGAATTCCAAAATTTCTTGATATTAATGCGGAGTATGAGGATGCCGTTTATTTCTCAGATGTTGGCTTAGTAGACGAAAAATGTTGAAGCGGTTATTCGACCTCAAAGAAGCAATTAAAATGTTCGTGGCTGACAAGGGAAGACCTACTGCTGTTTTCAATTACCAAGAATGGATCAGTGATTTGGCGCCCTTTCCGAACTTGTTAACTTGTAATTGTAACGAAGTGGACTTAATATATATATATATATAT
>MU182002.1:346581-375043 GCA_016904865.1 Pissodes strobi | reverse complement strand
ATCCACAATAACTGAACTAGAGGACGAATTTACGTTGAGATTCCAGCATTTTTGGGAAACTAAAAATTTCTGTTGAAGATCTTCCAAGACATTTGCAAATGGAACTCATAGATCTGCAGAGCAATACTGAATAAAAGAAAAATACAACTTTGGCATTTTAAATTTTTGATGAAAATATATTGATAAAAATAAATTTATTTGTACTTTTATTCGACTTCATGCTCAGAAATGATGTCACTGTTTGGAAACACCTACGCGCGCAATTGTTTACTCAAACGAAACATGCCAAATCAAAAAACAGACCCAGAATAATAGACTCACACCGTGAAAATAATCTTTGTTTGCTCCAAGATAAGACCAGACAATGAGAAACTTTTTAAAATAAACAATGAAACAATGCCATAAATATCATTAAAATTGGTTTTTAAAACAAATATATCTTTAAAAATTTATCTTACATTTGATCTCCATCTGACCTAAAGTCTTAAACTACCTTAAATTTTGAATGTCAGATAAATAATTTATATTTATATATCTCAAATCTTTCCCTTGAATAAGAAAATCTTGAAGACCCCTGGCGTAGAAAAATTACAGGAAATGTTATCGAAAATAAAATAAGGTGCGTAAAGGGTATAGGACTGGGCACGAACCTAACCGAAATGTAAAAATTTAAATAATTTTTGCTGCTGCTACTATGTAAATCAGTAACTTAAAAATATACTAACACTTTGAATACACCTAAGATCAAAATTAACTTCACAGTGTCGATAAAAGTGAGTTTACGAACAATAATTTCCGCTTTTCTGCAGTTTCGCAATGTTGAATTTCTAACAATTTGAGAACTTTCGACTGCTATATATAACAGCAAGCTTATCATGTACTTAGTACCTGAAACACGAATTTCATTGAAACCAAGTATTAATATTTACTGAAGATAAATTCTATCAAGGGAACAACATTTTATGTTCATTCTTTAACGTTCAATAAATGAGTATATAGAACTTACTGCTTCAATATAAGCCAGTAAATATAAATCCACTCAAGTATTTCAGGAAAGAATTTGATGATGCCTATAATAGCAGTTAAGATTAACTCTGTAGCTGAGTTTAGATGCTTAAAAGATAAAGGACCCTTAGAATTTTACTGGTTGCATCGACGAAAAAAGAGATGGACGACCCTGCTCCAGGCTAAATACGATCGCTCGAGCTATGTCTGTCTCGCTTTCTATGTAAGTTGAGTAAGGAAGGTAATATTCCGGAATGAAGCAATACAAAATTGCCGAACATGGAGGAAAAGAAATGACACGAGGGAATCTTCCCATATTATAAAAGAGTTCTTGCATATGATTTATGCCATGTCCTTCTGGCATTTTGACAAAAGTATGAAAGGATCTTGCAATAGCTCCTGATACTTTTGCCACTATTCTTGATGCCTATAAAATATCCTACTGACTAAAGTGGCCTGAATTCGCATAAAACCCAACAGTATTCAATAACTGATTGATGGGACTGACACTGTTGTTTCTAAAATAAATATATCGTATTAGGTATGATGTCAAACTTTTTGATAAGATCTTTTACTTTTATATATTTTAGATGTGATAAAATAATATAATATTAAATTATATCAAATACTCATCTTGAATCTTTGGTATTTGATGATAGTTGAGTTTATTCAATTCAATAGGTCGTGTTGGTTTATTAACTTCCCGGACGTGGGCTTGGGCATATTTGTTCTTAAAAATAAGCTGCTCTTAAATTACGGTGCATCAATTTACCTTATTTTAAGCTTCTTTTAACCTAAAGCTTCGCTTTAAGTCGTCAGTGCTCATCGGTATAAGTAATGTCCAATTTCCGCACTGACCAATAGAAGCCATATTATGTCATTCATGGTACAAAATAATATTCGCATCACCGTGGAGGGTAAAGTTAATCATTTTTAGAGAACGAAAGTAATTACAAAGATTACAGGAATGCGTGTGATGTTTCTGATGAAAAATACGATAGCTAGCTAGTGTTAAATTTTCTGCAAACCTAAAATTTAGATAAAACCTAATTTCAGCTGTCTAGAAGGACTATATAGATGCGTTTACGATACGAGCCATTTAGATCAGTTTACTGCACTTTGTCGATACGGAATTGCGATTAATTAAACCTAGTAATCTTAGCAGTTGGCAACAATGGGCGAACAAACTGCTGTCGGTGCTTAATAGAGGCAAGGCGCCGTTCAGCTTCCTCTTTGCTAAATTATAAATCACGCTTAATCTCGGGGTGTTCCGACCTAATTGATATGATTAAGAGTGTAAGCAGAATACGTGCGTTGCGATTGCTCTGCACTTAGCCTGGGATAGTTTATGAGCAGAAGAGATTACGGAAGTTACTATTTTATATTTAATAATAATATTTGGTTCAATTAATAGTTATTCATCAACGAAATATTTTTGATTAATTAGATATTTTAATAAAATATAAGACTCGTTACTGACACTGCAGTGTGTCTGATTCCTAGCGACTGAATCGACTAAATACCCTAACATTTGTTTTCGCTTCTCACACCGGAATCCTCCCTCGCATTACTTCGATGCGTCGACTTTCTGCTTGTTTAGACTGTATGGCGACATAATAGTGTTTTCATATTGCTTCTGACGCACGCAGACTTCCCATCAGATTTGCCTGGTTGAATTCTACGCAGTAGGTGCATTGGTTTGTCATAGATCTATTTTGTCTGCGAGAATAATTTTTGAAGTAGCTACGTCGGGTCCCCAAAGCGTTTATGTCAAATAATACGCTCTTTAGGATAAAAAGGGGGGAAAACAAGATCGGCAGTCAGCGAGTGATGCAATATTGCATCATCGGTTATCATCCTTCATATTCATTCCCGATGGTGCGACTCTGCATTCAAATGTCGTGATTGATATCAAGCGAAGGCGAACCGACCGCAAACCCAGATTCCCCGGCATTCAAGCGGTTGGGCACCTGCAAAGCCATGGGGGTTCCTATAGTGAGGCGCATACCACCAAATAGCCTGGCGCCCATATCACGATGCTGACGCGTCCGTTAGTGGGCAGGTTGGTCCGGGATGTTAGTAGCTAATGTTTCAAAGTACGATTCAGAGAGGTTTGAATCAATCTTAAGATGACAGCGAAAGCATCTCCACACAAATAGGACGCAAACACAAGCAGCTGACAATCAACGTTGTAAAACTTTAGCGAGGCTCCAGCCGCTGTGCTACAAAACACTCGGCTGTCAGAGACAACGCATCCAAGCATAACCTCCAATAACCAGGCCAACTAGCTAATATTAAAATTAGCAGTGACGTCATCCTAAGTGGTCTATACTTTTTTGCCATAAGAAAAGCATTAAGAGGAGCCAATAGAAGCCCAGTAAAAGTATTAATTATTTTATCGCGCCTACTTGCGTATTTAACGTTTATTGCCACGCTGGGCCACTGGAATGTCAATTTCCACCCTCCATCTTCGATATATTCTGTATCCAGAAACGTGAAATATTTGTCTTGAATTACAATTAACAATATATTAGATACTTAATGTAAAAGTTTGCTTTGGTATATTATAGTATAGTTATATTAAATATAAATAAATATTTAAAATCCGAAAAGTAAATATATAAAAACCGGAAAGTGAAGCATAACGGAATCAAAACCTTTAAGAAAATAAACGTTGCTTAGCAATAACCTAATTATTTTGTATAAATATTTAGTTAGTTCCATTTAAAAACATAATTTCAAATTTCATTCAACAAATGCTGTAAAAATTAAAGTCCAACTAAATATACGTTAAATAGTTTACATCCTAAATAATGTATGAAACTAAGTCTAAATCTGGCAACACTGCCTCCTGTCAGTTGGCGTACTTTCGACGTTCGACCGGCTTCTTAATTACTATTCTGTTCGATTTTGATTGTTTTTCTATTAATTTCTTTATAATATCAGTACTTTAGTGTGTTTAAATTTATGTGAACAATGCTGTGCGGTGGAAACTAGCCGAAAAGACCTAAAGTTCATGTTTTTAGCTTTCCAAAATGTTTGTACTTGACCTGTTGCTTTCGTGTAATAAGAGTTTATTTTGTGCTCGTTCATTGCGTACAGCAAGTTTATAAAATTTGTTCCTGTTAGTTAATTTTGGGGCTATATGCCCTCAGTGGTCAAAAAACTTCATGAACTAAAACGAGACAAAATATTAAAGCATGGGTATTCCCTTAGTTTAAAGGCTCTTTTTCCATCATTTATGGAAAGGCAAAATGTTAAATTAGCTCTCAAAATATTTAATCCTTTTATTATAGAGGCTCTGAAAGGTTTTCTTAATAATTTGTCACATTCACAAGACACAGCAGAGCATCTGAAATGCCAGTTAATCACTTATTTAGGTAAGTGGATATTGCTGTCATATTGTTTAAAAAAATTAAGTTGTGAATTTTGCGAAGAAAATTTAACTCTAAATGAACCTTGTGTTGTAGAAGATTCTTACAATTTCATTAATTCCTTAAGTCGTGGGGCTCTTTTATATCGTCGTGAACAAGTAGTGGACGTAGTTTCAACAGCCTATATTATATTTAAAAAACTGATTAATGAGTTCGAAGACACATTTTTAGATATATACAATAAAAAGTATTTTCTTTGTGTGCTGTTAAACTATCTAAATCAAAGCAGCCTTTTGACTCCTTTTGAAAATTGTAAAAATCACCTAAAAATTTATGTTTCAAAAATTTTT
Source organism: Pissodes strobi (assembly GCA_016904865.1). Lineage (NCBI taxonomy): Eukaryota > Metazoa > Arthropoda > Insecta > Coleoptera > Curculionidae > Pissodes > Pissodes strobi. The sequence goes on along the minus strand of MU182002.1, from coordinate 370,314 downwards.
CTTTGCAGCATCTCAAATACACTTCTCTCTTAATAATTATTGATCTAAACATAATCATAATCTTTTGGGTAAAAAGAAAAAAAGGAAACTGGAGACTTTTAATAAATAAATATTACTCAGTTTCTCAGTTTTAATCATCTCTTGATGATGCTAACATGGTTAGCGAAACGCGCGTCGAGTGCAAATATTCTGTTTCGGTATTGTGGATAAAACTCTGTTTTAGTAATAAATATTAGACCCCAATAATATTTATTTTATTTATTTATTTATTCACAATCGGATCTTATAACAGATATGTGTTTCGTCATTATTTATAAAATTCTATTACAACTAAATAAGGATACAATTAAAATCAAGACCATTTATACAATAACAATAAAAAGATATTAATAGTTACACAAGCAAACAATAATAACAAAAAAACTAATAAAACATATATATGCTTAATTGAATAACCAGACCACAAGCATCACATTGTTACCCATAACATTCTAGAGATAAGAAACATTATAATGGCTACTAATATTCAACATAATACAAATAAAGATAAAATAGAATAATTAAAACAGTGGTCTCACCCATATCAAACTTACTCATTCACTCTAAATCCATTCATACACAACTAACTATCCTATCAGAGTAATAGCGGTTCTGTACAGTTAGCTTAAACCTCTGGCTTCAAAACTGATATCAAAAAATTCCTGCAGAGAATAAAATGTGTGTGACAAAAGCAGGTTTTTGAGCCCTGTCCTAAACAACACAGTACCACTGACTCCCCTCAAGGGACCAGGCAGATGATTATAAATTTTTATTGGCATTACATAGCTACTTCTAGCAGTCATCGTAAGCCGGTGACCAGGCAGCCTCAACTGGTCTCCGTTTCTTATTGGATAATTAGAAGTGTCGCGAGAATCAGTGAAAGTATCGATATTTTTCCTTACATACATGGCACTTTGTAGAATATACACTGATATAACAGATAATATTTTTAGTTGCTTGAAGAGCTCCCTACAAGAATATGTATGATTTTTAAACAGCATAGTGCGTATTATTCTTTTTTGACATAATAACACCTCACCGATTCTTACAGCATTGCCCCAGCCGACAATACCATAGGACAAGGCTGAACCTACATATGCATGATAGTATGATATTAAAATGTTTCGATGTACCTTGTCTCTCATTTGCCATATCACATACTGACTCAGATTTAGTTTTCCGATAATCTAGTCTATATGGTTACCCCAAGTAAACTGAGAATCCACTACAATCCCCAAAAATTTAGCACTATCCGATTGTTTAATAGTATTGCCCCTTGAATGAACAAGTAAACTAAAATTTGTTGGTCGCACTGAAAACATCAGTAATTCTGTCTTGGCAGTATTAAGGACCAGATCATTATTCAGGCTATAGTTCTCAACTCTGTTCACACAGTCACTAGCACGGGCACTGAGGTTCCAAGGATTATCAGCCGTGACAACTGATGTTACATCATCGGCATATAAAGACAGCCCAACACCATCCACGGCAACATGAACTGATATGTTATTTATGAAAGTTATAAAGAGTAACGGGCCAAGGATACTCCCCTGTGGGACCCCCAGACTAACATGTCTCGTTTCAGAGGAGTAGCTCCGTCCCGCCACCCTTAGAATTACCATCTGGGAACGGTCACCCAAGTATGATGTTATCCAATCCCAGGGCAGACCTCTCACCCCATAATTATACAATTTACCTTTCAAAATCTCATGATTAACCATGTCAAAAGCTCTGCTGTAGTCAAAGAACAACCCCGCAACATACTTGTGCTTGTCAATATCAGCATAGACTTGATTTATAACTGCAAGTATGGCATCCTGGGAGGACAAACCACCCCTGAAACCAAACTGTGCATTGTTCAAGATATTAAATTTATTCAAGAATTTAAGAAGTCTATCAGCAAAAACCCTTTCGTATACTTTAGAAAAGGCAGGGAGTAGAGAGATCGCCCTGCAATTTTCAAACCTATCCTTGTCATTTTTTTTATGTACTGGTTTAACAATTGAAACTTTCAAGTGTGTTGGAAAAATACCATCATCAAAAGATTTATTAATTAAAAACGAAAGTATCTGACAAGTTTCATCAGCAACATTACGCAAAAGAGAACAAGGCACCTCATCAATGCCTGCAGCATCCTTCTTTGATATGTCAAATATAATTTCCCTTACCTCGTGGCCATTAGTGTGTTCTAAGAACATAGATTTGTCATTAGATATAAAAAAAAATTGCCATTTATTGTGACTACATGAACTAGCATTATTGTCTATATTTACAAAATAGTCATTAAACCTGTTAGTAATTTCTTGAAAGTTATCAATATTTGTGCCATTTTCATCAGTAAAAGAAGCAGGGTAAGACGTACATGACCTTCGGTCAGTCTCTTTGCCAATTATTTTCCAGGTGGCACTACTTTTGTTAGCCGACCCCAGGTAGAGCTCATCATTAAGTTGCCTTTTTGAATTTTTAATATTACGTTTATGGTCATTTAGCAGACCCCTATAAGTCAATGTGACATCTGGATCATCAGAGTCCCTCCCCTGCTCATGCAGGCCTTTAAGCAATTTACCCTCATTTATTATCTCTTCAGTTAGCCATGTTTTTTTATTAGGTAATTTCCAATCATTATTGAGCTTACGCAATTCAAGGGGAAAAGCTTTTTCCATAATCTCTAAAAACCTATCATGAAACAGGTTGAAGGCCTCTGATGCGTTTCCACCGATCAAGACGTGCTCCCAAGTCTCATTTATGAAATACTGTTTAAAAGAAACAATATTTGCTTCCTTTTTAAAATTACGAATATAGCTAAATTGGATATTATTGAAACTTGGTTTTTCCCAGTTTATAGATATTACCTGCATAAAGTGATCCGATAGATAACTAGCAACATTCATTGCAACCACATCATTCAAAACAGGGCCGACAAACACATTATCAATAAGACTTTTATCCTAGAAAAATCCTTTATACATGAGTTTAGACCAAAGCCATTTAAAATATGGGCAATTTCAACAGCCCTACAATCAGTACTTTTAAAATTTACATTAAAGTCGCCACATACAATGTGATTTTTGTTGGGTTTTATACATTTATTTAAATAACATTCAAGACTATTACAAATACATTAATATCATATAATATAATGGTATTTTTTAAGCTGTAACAGGATCCCCGAGTCCCTGTGATTGTTGGGGTATCCTTTCCTTCATAAAAAACCGTGAAATCAGAGAACCATTTGGCCAGATCTCACGTTTCCATGCATTCCTAAAGTTCTGTTGTTTTATTGTAACTTTCATGTAGCTATATAATTCAGGAAACTTGGAGGGATACTCTACACACAAGGCTTCCGGGAAATGATTATGTAACATTCTCTGCAGTTCTTCTGGTTTAGTTGAGGGATGTAATCTAGTTACATGCAACGAGACCATTTTAGGGACAGTCTGAATGTTTTCGTCAGCACTACTTCCTCCTACCATAATGTTACGGTTTCTTCTACGTCTTTTTTGTTGTTGCTGCCAACCATCGTTCCCATTTTTTGGGTCATTCACCTCATCTAACTGGCCGGAATTTTGCAACTCAGCCATTTTTAGCGCTTGTTGGGCCACCAGAATAGCTTGATTTACTTATTTTTCTTGAAAAATCTTATATCGTTCAATATACCGCGTAATATACCAAATCTAACATAGAAAAGTAGTAATCTGAAACCTGTATAAAGCTATCATGTTTTATCATAAATATTTGAAGATTGCAAGGTTCTTTGGATGGAGAAATCCGAGGAGAAAACACACTATCAAATTTGACATTACTATTACCTATTATGACACCTTTATACCTATAGTGACATTTTACCACCTATCTATTAAATAGATTGGTGGTAACTAGTTTCAGTTTATCTAAATAGGTAGATTCTATTTTGATAAACTGGATATTCAAAGGTTTTCCTTTAACAAAAACCGAATGAGGCACGTCTGAAGACTGTTCATGACTCGCAGCCTTGTTTTAACCGGAAGCTCTTAAATATTATTTATGTATGCAGAAAAAGGTAAGTAAACTGGAATTTAATTTTTTTTTTAAGTGAGTAATACACATTATCAGTCATAATATTTGTGCTTAAAGCAATATCAGCTTGTAGGAGGTATTGTATCAGGTCAATTACGTTTCAAACTACATATAAAAAAAGATAAATTTACAAAACACAAGTTTTTGTTATATTTTTTCGAGATTTTTGCATCTAAAATGTCTACTTAACTGTGAAATTTTAGAAGAAATTGCACATTTCAATATACGCCTGTAAATAAGTTAAGACCACGTTTGATGACGTCACGCGTAAGCCGTCTGGCCTAGTTGTAGGAGGTATTGATCCAAGGCACAAGCCCTGAATGAGACACAAGCGAGGACACAACGCAGAGAAGTCGCTCAACCTGGATTGAGCAGTGAGGGACATCAAATCAGAAGGAAGGCTTAAACAGACCCCAGGCCCGCAAGGGTGATGCACTCAGTGGATAGATAGAGTTCCACACTATCTATCCTCTTAGAGGAAGGTGTTCATAAAGGATTTCCCCTCACCAAAAAGAAATCCATCTCACAGTAAAGTATTGTAATAGTTTAACAATTTTAAGTGACTGATCCTAAAACTAAAGGTGTTTTCGTCTTCACTTCCGCTAAGTGTATCGATAGCTGTTTGTGATGCACTAATGTCATTGATAAACTGCAAATGGTAGAGCCGGCTATTCTCGTCAATGTAGGGTAACACAGGTATCTAGAACTCCCACCCACCAATTTCATATTGTTCGTGTCTGCCAAACCATGGCATCTACAATTTGTTGTGCTGCTTTGACCGAACCTTGGAACTATTTAAGCACACCCCAAAACTCTCATGCTTTAGGAGATATACATAGTATGAAATTGGGAGTGAGATGAGGGGTAAGAGTTTCAGTTACATACATGGGAGTTCCGGAGTAACCGCTTGATATTGCAGTTTTTGAATCGCTGCAGTGATTCAAAAACTGCGCTGAGGGCTATTTGGAATGTGAAGCTGGTGAAACGGCAAAAATTGAACCCAGGAAAGAAAATTATAAAGAAATCCTTTGCAGTCGTGATAAAAAAGGTTTGGGAGGAGGCAAACTTAATCTTGATTCAGAACAGATTTATGAAGGCTGGGATCTAACCATTTCGTTCCCAAAGAAAAGTTTGACCCTCTAGCTTTCCACAGATAAGAAAACCATCCTAATAATTACGCGCATGTAACGGCCGAGACCAGTTTTAACAATGACAATAATATGGGCGTTGAGGCCAGTACTGATGTGAATGTTGAACTTGAACCCAGTAGCAACAGTGCAAATATTCCGCCATCTACTAGCAAGAGCGCCACACTCGACGTTTCATATGAAGAAATAATGCTATCAACATTAAAGGAAAATAAAAATACACAGGACGCGTCTAAACCAAAGAAACGAGTTGCAAGCAGTGCAGAAGTAATAACTAGAAACAAAGTAATAGAAAGGCTTCAAGAAATGAAGGAGAGAAAATCAAAGTAAATCAAGACTGGAAAAAAGAGACAAGAAGACTGATAACGATCTCACAAAGAAAAAATTCCAGCCAAAGATTATGATGGAGGAGTCAGAGACTGATAAAGATGAAGCCATTGATAATATGTATGAAGATGAATCTGATGCATCTCTGGTTGAAATGTGACGAAAAGAAATAAAAATCTGAGGAATCTCGAGAAATAGACAGGCAAATGGCAGATATGAGAGAAGCTGATTCGGTGCTGGTGAAATTTCCAGGAAGGAAAAGTGTCAAGCATTATGTTGGTCAGGTTTTCTTGTCCACCTCGTTGAGCAATAATTATCTTATTCCAAAAGGCTTAATATTTCGCTAGATAGTAAGATTAAGCGTCCAGAATTTTCGTTTACAGAATGATATGCCGGTAAACATTTTTGCAGAGCGATGCTTTTAACCACGAGATCAGGATTGGTTTTGCACGCAAGCTAGTCTTTCTTTTTTTATATACAAAGAATCTGCTAAATTCATATGTTCAGTCTTTTCACTTTCAGTTCTGATCTTTTCGTCTACATCTTTGATTGACTTTAATACAAGTTCATATTTATCATATGAAGCACAAGTGTCGTTGTAATGTTTTTTAAAAGATATGTTGTACACTTCTACACAAATTTTCTTATACACGAATTCGTTTTTTGGTACTCTGCGCTGTGTTCTTGACAGTACTCAATATAGGAAGATGCTAGGTATTTTTTGCAGTTTGTTCTCTTGAATAATTGCTTTCAAATGAGGGAAACATCTCAATGTGTGGCCTTATATATTCTGTGCGATTTTTTTTGTACGATTATTTGAACTTTTTTTATGGTCAGATCAAGCGTTCAAAAAACATAATTTGGAAAACTTCAATTTTCTCTAAATTTTTATCCAATTAATATATCCTACTATAAGTTCTTCCACTTCCTTTGCTATTTTCCCCCAGCTTCTTAGTCTTCTTCAAAATATCTTGAACCTGATTTGCAATGGACTGATTTTGTGCTTCCTGTGTTATATTACAAAATTCCCTAAAGATGTTTTGTCTTTTTTTATTTCAAGGGTATTTCAAAGACTTCTCGGGGATATGTTTTCCTTTTATTGTCACATAGCTTTTCTTGACTTTTCAAAAAATTTTATGGTCGCGTTTTCTTTTTCAACATTCTTATCCTTCTTGTACCTTTTTTCTTCCTCTTTTCTTTTCATCTTTCTCCAGTGTTTTATAATTAGCCTCAATATTATTCGGCAGTAAGATGTATGGAAGTTTCTTCGTCTGAGTCTGAACTGCTGTTCTCATCTTCTGAAGATACAAATTCATCCCTTGAGGCATTTTCTAAATAATCAAAAACTTCACCGTATCATAATCATTTTCTTCATAATAAGAAATATTCTATTTAGGCCTTATCTGTTGTTTATTTCCATGTTTTGTAGTCATTTCTCTGGAATACTGGTCTAGCATTTCATAAGCATGACTTTTTGCAAAAAAATATAACGTGTTTTCATGGAAAGTCAAAAAGTGATATTAGAACATATCTGACTTGCTGCATGCAAGTAAGAAGAATAAGTAGCAGTTACTTTGGCAAATGGACTGACTGTGCGTAATGTTACGTATTCGCTTCTCATACTATTCATAAAATCTCCCTCATTTTATGCTATGCAGTATCTGGTCTTTTCGCTTTTCACTGGTTCTCTTAAGAAAACGGTCCCTAACATGGATTTCTGGAGCTAGTTCTTACTTCCTTCCATTTAACCAACTCATGTCATCACGTTGAAAGGCCAGTGCGCCGTATGCACCATGTTTTAATCACCTTTTTGCATTGGATAAAATTCATATGGCAATGTTGTCAGCAAAGCGTATCAACATTACATCCTCCGACAGTTCCATCCTTAACAGAACATCTTACAAAATATTCCACAGGATGAGACCTGCTTGTGATGATCCATTTAGAACTCCACTGTTTATTCGCTCCTTCTTAGCTTATGTTTCTGCTAGGTACGACGCTGATTATTTCCCTAATTCTCCCGTCTTCAGGATACTGAGTCTAACCTGCCAGAACGCACTGTTTAACACATTTCTCGCGTCATATAGTTTCCTATCGTGGCACCAGGAGGTTACATCCTCTCTTGTGATGTGAGCGACGTTCTTTATTGCATCTGCTGCTTGTCGACTATTTGTGAACTCCTATATCCTGCCTCTCAGACAAGCCACCCTTCTGTAGCAATCCTCTTTTCAGCCTTATAAAAAAGCTGCTTATATAGCTTCCTTTAAACATCGAGAGGCCATAAAGGACCATATGAAGCCGTTTTTTTTTAGCAATATGTCGCCATCGCTGAGAAGCAGCTTTCGGTCTTTAGGAAAGAGCGTTCGTCAGTTGTATGTATAACTTAAAGGCAAATTCGCATTCGCTGAGTATAATTTCCTTCAGAATCTTCGTTGGATTGTTTTCTGAACATGGTGCTTCCTTTATTAAATTTCCTTTTACCGTAAGTTCCAAAAACCTGGCAGTGCTGTGGCATATGATCGATATTTGTTGTTCTGTCGGAGAGAGGTAGTTTACCCCTTTTTTCAGATGTTCTGCCTTAATAATTTTATTAAATATTACAAAATTCCTATCTAGTAAAATAATAACGTAACAAAGGGAAATCTTTAAAGTTATACGAAGCCACATGTAAAAACTAAAATAAATACAACATTTATATACATACTTAAATCAGATTTTGTATACATACTAAACTATCGCGTGCGGTTATGTATCATCAAATTCATTATTTAGAAATTCATGAATGGTGTAAAACGTTTTTTGTTATAAATAGCTTCGTAACATCCCTACAAAAAGATCGCTTGAAGGCGACTAACCCGCTCAGGGAGAACATTAACGAATTTTATAGAGAAATGGTTTTGCCTGTCCTTGGTCCTTTGATTACGAAAGTGATTAATGACAAGGATGCTCTTATTTTCTGGTATTAAATACAGGGCACCAGATTTAGGTTAAGACAGCGATTTCGCTAGAGCAATTATCTAAAAAAAACTCTTGGGAATTGAAATTATAAGGTTGCCGAGAGGGATGCGAAATTAAAACAAGTATTTCTGCTTCGAGCGTCGATATCAAGATGATTCCAAAGGAATCTATTGTTACGGAGTTTTATCACTGATCTATACAAATGGATCAGCATAATGCATGTGTCATCTGAAGAGAAATTGATTACGCGTGTGTGAAAAAATGTGTTTGTGCGCACGATTCCCAGTCATAATTTTTGATACCTCGGCATTACTGATCAAGCGCAATAGCACTCAATCCGTCAGTCAAGTGTCTAAATCGCCAGCTGTTCAGCCACGCGGTCGATTACTGTTAATTTTCCAGGCCCGTACCGAGCTCGTAGTTTCGTGAAGTAGAATCGAATTAGTATCGATTGACGGTAAACCGGACAAACGGAATCTACGGCCTACCCCCAAGCTACGCCATTCGCTATTTGTTTTTGTTCGGTTGGGATGTGGTTTGGTTAGTTTAGTTTGCTTTGAACGCCTTCCAAGTGAGTAAGGAGTGTTTGTGTGTGATTTTTGACTATATTTTTAAAAACCGATACTGCTATTTAGCTTATTGATTGAGTGATCAATTACTGATCATTACATTATGAGTATGCATACTTGTAGATATGGTTAATCTTTGTCGAAGCAAAGGCGCTATCCCGGGAATCTCCTATTTTCAGTAAGTATTAATAGTATAGGTATTAGTATTATTAAGGCGTAAACATCTAAAACATCTTTAAATAACCCTGCAATAAGCTGTATGAAGTGATTTTCTAGTAGGGTTGATATCATGATAAGAGTTTTAAGATCCTTTGCAGGCCTAGGCCACTATGTGAAAATCGGCCTCTCCTATTGGTCGATCTATCTAGAAACGAGCCGTCTACAAAATAACAGCTGATCAGTTAACCTCGTGTTTTTAAGAAGCGTCTAGAGATCAGGCGTAATTTTCGATGCGGCGAAACGAATCCACGTCTAAACTTCTGCCTACAAAATAACAGCTGATCAGTTAGCGAGATTTCAGTTCAAAGTGCACATGTGAATGAGAGGCGCGTGATTGGCTCGCTACGTGAGGGGACCAGTTGTTTACAAGTCAGCAGATGGTCTAGGGGTCTGTATGGTTGGCCTTCATTTCGGCGACCCGGGTTCATATCCCGTCGGTTTTGGTCTTTTTAAAGTAAACAGTTTTTTTCTTGATTTTTGGGTTTTTCTTGGGTATTGCTTGAGTTATTAGCACTTGGTTAGTTTCCTTTTCTTGAGCCCCGGAGCGAACGAAGCGTGCGGAGGGTCATATACTTGTCAATTGCAGGTCTTTAAATCCCATGCATTCACAAGTGCACTACGAACTGAAATACCGCGATCAGTTAACCTCATATTTTAAGAGGCATCTATCAAGTGTAATTTTCGATGCGGCGAAACGAATCCATGTATCTACGTTGTAGCAAAACTTCTACAACACCTCGCTGGTGTAGTAGGGAGAGTTTTTGCCTGTCATTCCTGCGCTGCGGGTTCGATTCCCGTCGGTCGCGACAGATGTTTTGTTTATTGTTTTCTATTAACTTACCTTCTTTTCTTAATTTTCTGTTAGTTTGGGTTAGTTTTGGTTAGCACTTGGTTAGTTATTGTTGATTGAGCCCCGTAGCGAGCGAAGCGAGCGGAGGGTCATGCAAAGCCATAATAATACCTATTATTCGTTTCGCTGCATCGAAAATTACGCCTGATCTCTAGACGCTTGTGTATTTTATTCTGTTTTCTCCGGTATTTGCTTTTAAGGCGCCAAAAGAACCCAATGAACACATATATATTCATCCATGGTATTTATCTATGATTTACTCCAATGATTTAGGCAATATATGGTGCAAACATAGTTTTTCATTGAGATTTTTACCAAATAACAATGTTTGTGCAAGTGATTGATGAGAGTTGTCTTCCAAGTGAAATTAGTAATGTACTGTGTACTGAAGAAGTTTTGATACAAAAATCAAAATTATTATACCAAAATAAATTTATAAGTACGGACCTGCTCACGTTCTCGAATTACAATAAGCATTGTTACAGTGCGCAAACGCAATCATCCCGAGATTTGCTAGAGTTTGTTTACATTTTGACGTCGTAAATTAGCCATTTCGGTGAAGGGTTATTGCTTATCCATTGTATAGATCAGTGAGTTTTATGCATAAATAAACAAGTTGAACACATGAACTCTCAAGAATTTTTACTACTTCTGGTTATTTACAAAAAAAAGAGCAATAAATCGGTCTTTCTATTCCTGAATAGAAGCATCTGTAATTTCTAAACAGTGAATATCAAATCATTCTTCAGTGAATTCATAAGAACTTTTTATAACACTAGATACGGCTACAGTGACAGCTCATTTGGACACAATATATAAAATAAAGATTCAAGAATTAATTATTAAGGTCACCCTGGTGGACCGATATCTTAGGAAGTGGGTGGCTCTAAGGGCCCCTCTGAGCCGGCACAGCACGCATGACGAACGGGTAGTTCGGTGGACTCGGCTCTTAACCACCTGGTATCCAGGCTAGAGGAGGAACTGGGGGGCGGACGGCTATCGGTGTGCATGTTTGCGGATATTGAAGTAGCCTTCAATAACACAGCCACAGGAGATGGGTGGTTAGGGTTATCGCGGGGATGTCCTCAGTGGGGATCCTGTCCCCCTTACTGTGGAGTCTAATGAAGAACATCAAGAGAGCAAGCAAAGAGGTAGCAATGAGAAGATGGCAAGAAAGGTGGGATGCGAGTGTAAATGGGAGAGGGCTGTATGAAGTGTGTAAGGAAGTTGAATGTGAGAGATTGGATATGGCTTTTAAGGCAAGCTAGTTGGTAACTGGCCATCGCAACATGGAAGATTACCTCTGGAGATTCAAATTGAGGGATACGAATGGGATGTGTGAGTGTGGTTTAGAGAGAGAGGATAGGGTACATGTGAGAGAGAGGTGTATGTTGAGAGAAAGGGTGCATGAAAGGAATAGACTAAATGGAGAAAGTAAAATATGGGGAAATATCAGTTTAAGGAGTGAGGGGAAACTTTGGAGGGAGGATGTCGAGGTGGTGAATAAATGGGGATGTGGGGCTTCTGTTACTGATACTGATAAACCCTTTCCGACAAAAACTTTTTTTATTTTAACGAATACGCTAATATCATAATTATTTTGCTTACTATACACTGCTTTCTATTCATTAAATTAAATCTAACGAGTTGCAAAAAAATCTTCTTATTTCATTCCTCTTCAACTTAGCACTTATGAATCGCGGAGTCGAATCCTTTTGATAGATTGCCATGATAAAATGATTATTATTTAAGAATCTCAAAAATTGAATTTTCGATAGCCATTTTGTTGTGCTGCCAAAAGATTATTTGTATAAAAAAAAATCTCTTAAACATTATTTTTCAAGCATTTTACATTGGAAAGTGCAGTTGCTGAATGGGGAGGAGGCAAACGAACATTGTTGAAACATTGGAGCTCGCAGAGGTTGAGTTTTAAAAATACGCACAAAAACGGTGATTAAGATCACTTTTTACGTTCTCCTTGATATTTTGAAAACAGAGAATGATTTAAAGAGTTTTTCTCCCAGAAATTCCCAAAGTGTACCCTTATCGTATTTATTTTGTTAATGTATAAAAATGCCACTAGATTCGCCAATTACTGACACCAGATGTCACTTAACAGATCTTTCAGATAGCGCTGTTGCGCGTAAAACCCTTTTAAATGAGTTAGCAATATAAAATAAATAAGATGTTCCTACCCTTAAGGATGCGGCCAGCGCAAGATGTGCTCCGACTGTTCATCGGTGTGGAAGTGGGTCAGTTATTTACCTTTAACCAGGGCGAAACTAGTTTAAAATAACTAAACCCGCAAACCCAAACTAGAAGGTCCACGGTCTTGAGAATGCTTAAGGGCGACTCAAAAATCAAACGACTGTTAACTACACTTGTTTGGTTGAAATACCTCAGAGCAAGTTTAAGTTTATTGAATGCTCGTTAGGTTTGACGTTCGGGTTGTCGTGTTTCTTTCAATAAACAAAATGATATATTTATAAAAAAAATAAAAGAGCTTAAGTGAAAACAAATAATAATAAGTTAATGTATGCTCACAATTATAGAACTAGTTAAGTTTGGTATACATGCATACTGTAATTTTAATTTTAATTGAATTATAATGGAAGTGAAATAGATAAAAGAATGATCGAACAATTGTTAGGCACGCTTGGCTATAACGAAATTAAGAATATAATAAATTAAATGATAACGTAAGATCAAAATCAGTTTCAACAAATTAATAATAAACGCAATATGCATAAGGTATCTATCGTCTCATCATACTAGTAACAAAAAGTCATCAGGATAATATTTATTACTATTAAATCTTGTGCGCATGTACCATGGTATACGTGTTCGCAGTTGTACATAAATAAACCATAACAAGTCAGTTTATAAAATACCATTATGTAAATTTATTATAACCAGATAGTTAATCAGTCGGAACGACAATGTTTGTCATTTACCACAATATAAATTAAATTGTTAGAATAAGGAAATATAACAAAAAAAAATTGAACATTAATTGAACTCCACTAGTAAATAGTATCCTACCAGAAGTATACTTATTTAAATTATCCTCGGCAAGCTATGCTTACACCTAAACAGTTCCAAAAATATTTATATCAATATAACGCAGAAAGAAATAAAACACGCAATCGAATACAATGCTGAAGATACTAATAACACGCCAATAAAATTATGTAGAAAGATCACAAGTGCTTTGCGTAGTACCACACCCAATGTAAGCTTAAACTATACTTATCTCATCTGGTCTCCGCCGATATCACCTCCGGCCTTCTGAGCCTAGGCTGCTAAGCGCCTTGGGACATTCAGTAACTGTGGCTGCAGTGATACCAAATTTAAACAACCAATTTGACTGGCTGACCAGTAGCTATTTTACTTGCTCCAAATAAAAACCCTATAAAGAACAAGCTTTAAGTAAGCACTCTCCTACTGCAACTTTAGGCAGCCTTTTTTTTGAACACTCTCCACACAAAGAGCATTTGAATATAATAATAAAACCCCATAGAAATTAAGTCATCTTTGACAAAATGGCGAAGGCCATATAGCCAATATCATATCACCCTATAGGTGATTGACAATAAAAAGCCCAAACTAAACAATCTATCCGCTGTTTTATTTTAATTTGCGCTTTTAAAAAAAATAATACCCTAGCCAATATCAAAGCCTGTTCATTTATACAATTAATATTAAATCATTTACTAAGCTTATGCAGTACTTTAAAAGTTCTTTTAATCAAAATTTTAAAGTAGAAAAGAAATTTATTAAAAATCATATACAACCTATATTCTATTATAGAATACGAGTTCCCATAAAGACAAAGGCATCAGCTATAAGTGATCGACTGCAACATGATACCGAGAACGGTATCATCAATACGCTTCATTTCGCCTAAATATTGCTTCTCGTAAAAGTAATTAATATAATAAAGTTATTCTATTCTTGTTCCATGTCCAAGTTACCTTATGTTGATGATATTGCATAAAATAATAAATTTTGAACATGATTCAAGAATGACAGTTTCTATATCGTGCAGAAGATTCAATCCCCTCTGAGAATACTTAGAAAGCTCTACTTTAGTGATTTACACCATGAGAAAAAAATCCCTCTGTACAGAAAATAAATGAGAATATACAAACTGTAAAATATATTTTGACCTAACTACGTATGGCTTTGGTGGTGATGACGGATGGGAGCAAGGCTCACTCTCCTACTTACCCCTTGAAAAAGGAAACGGCGAATTTTAGTCCGGAATCTTCCGCACGTGACCAGTTACCAAAAAAAAATTTTACCAGACAATATCCAACAAATCCACATTCAATTTATTCCCCCAAACTGGTAACTATGCCAACTTCTCTAGCTTGAAATAAGGCTATCCCCGTAAGGGCGAATTAGAAATTCTTAAACTTTTTATCAGGCTATCTATCCTAGGAGGGTTTACCAAGAAATAGAGCAAGGTCAAGTCACGATCGCCCACCTCGAACACCAAAATTCAATGTTTAAGTATCAGAAAATCAGAAAAAAAATGCCCAATAGGCCAGCTTTACATTGTTCTGCAACACCATGTAAAATACAACAAGATGGTTGCCACCAAATTTAATAACATCTTCAATATGCAATAAAAGGTACCTAAGGCTGTATGATCTTATGTATTGCTGGCAGGATAAAGAAAATTGACGATAAAACCATTATCCACAACGACTAATCAAACAGAAACTACCTCATTCCGGCCCGCGGTCATTTTAAACTCCTGATATAAAAACCCTAAAAGTATGAATACGTGGCAAAATAATTGACGCCTAAACGCACCCTTAGTTCCAAAAGAGACGCAGGCTGCGTCTCTTTTGGAACCAGCTGCGAAACGACCGGGCGGTGTTGCCAAATTTAGGGGACACAGCGCAACCACTAAATCATCTTGTCTGCTCACGAAAGATGAGAGGGTCGCTTAACATCAAACTGATGGTAGCACATCAATAAATTATGTTGTTTCTCGTTGGCTTGGTCCGCAAACACATCAAAATCGCACGAGGATCGCTAGAGAAACATGTACACCTAGCAACATTCCAAAAGTACCCATCAAAATTAGGCAACAAAGAATTATTTTCTGTC
The DNA here is from genome assembly GCA_016904865.1 of Pissodes strobi. Lineage (NCBI taxonomy): Eukaryota > Metazoa > Arthropoda > Insecta > Coleoptera > Curculionidae > Pissodes > Pissodes strobi. The sequence continues at coordinate 355,027 of MU182002.1, read as the reverse complement.
AGCTCTCTCACCTCATCTGAAGGTTATCATACCAGAAATAAATATTGACTGAATTTTTAACTTTTCCTATTAAATATTTAGACGAATCCAGGAAAATAACCGACAAACTCCGAAACCAATATTTCTGACATCCAGGAGACTTTTTTAATGTATATTATCATCAAGAAAGGTGGTTATTCGAGAAGGTAAGAGAACTATTGAATGTTTTGAAATGTACTGCTATAAATGCTGGTAACTTCGAAGGTTTGCCCGATTGCGATGGCAAGAATACAGTACGCTTTATTGATTGATTATGTGCTAAGCCAGAGGAAATGTTCATAAAGCCCGATCGATCCTATCAACCAGCCCGAGAAGATCGTAGTATACGACTACAGAACTCTCAATTTTCCCTGTAACAGCTCGATAAAAGGCCAGGGTCATATGAAAATCATGCAGGTATCTAATCGAATTAGTAGTATTATATTTATCTTGATGGAATTGTATAATAGATGTAGGAATAAAGGTGAAATTACTGACTTTATTTGACCTCTAGCTGTAACATGTTTTCATACTAAATTGACATGTAACAGCGTATATGGTTCCTCCGGACATTCCCGGATTTTTCACCTTTTTTGTGTGCAATTTCTAAAGACTGAGATATCACATCTTGATGTGATTATCAAATTCATCATATTGTCTGTGTGTTTATTTGGACATCAGGCATTCAAAAAATACTCCTTCGACTTCTATCCACAACACTACACATCATCTCTATTTCTAGTTTGTTATTACTAAACTACTGTTACAAAGGCGTCATCTTTGTGCTTAACGGCTACAATAATTATGTTTTTCTTTTCTAATTCTTTTCATACCTATAGAAGAGATATTATTTAATGTGGAGCTTCAAATCTCTAATTGACATGCTTTATTTCTGTTTTATTTAAAACGGTTGCCGCAACAATTAGAGATAATTAATTATCTAGCTCGCAATGACGCAAAGTCAAAACCGCACTATTTTACACTACATTGAAGCCATTTTCCACGGATAATTATTAAGTCGGCTCATTTGGTGTCATTAATCTTCTTTCCACCAACAACACTTCCACAAAGCGCTTGTATCATTAATGATCAACTATGAATTCCTTATTGTTCTTATGCTAATTAACAAACTTCCCTTTATTTCCTTGGAAAGCAATGTTATGATATTGTCTAATCTGTAATAATGCTTTAATATTATCAAAGCATTATAGGAAGTTTTGAATCGGATGTTATATTCGTCGTCCATTTGTAGACAATATTAACATGTTTGCTGTGCAAGACCTAACCAACACTTAATTGTTGTAACTAACATGAAATAAATTATTGAATTACTGAATTACAGTATACAAAAGACAGAAATGGACTACGCACACTTACAATAGTGGCATCAAAACCTAATAATACTAGAAAAGTGCATCGAAAAGCACTAATTTGGAACAGGTTTAATTTGGAAATAACTTGGAATGTAGACATTTGAATGTGTAGCTATTTTAATTTTGTATTTCGGAAAGTATTTCTCTATTGAATCTTTATTGTTTAATTGTTGTAACTTGGAGCTTGGAATTTGTATTCTTATTGATGTAATTAACCATGTTTTACGCTTTGACTTGTGAAAGTGCTTTATTGCATGCATTATCATTAATAAAGATTTTGATTTTGATTTTAATTTAAATAAAATATATTGTATTAGACTGAAGAAATTATGTATAATAACATAAAACAATATACAAACAAACAAAACAATACAAAAAAAACTATTTACGAAAGCTGGCTGTTTTTCACGCTTTTTTTATTGAACCTCAGGTCACAATTTTCTTAAAAATAACCTCAAATGAGATTCTAGAATATGGACTCGAATTAAAGAGTAGCGGTATTAGCTCAAATTTGCAATTTTCTGTTGCTCCTTTTATACTATCTTGAATTTCCAAAATATTTAGATTGTTGCCTTATACAGTTTCAGACGGTTCATTATTCTAATAAGCAAAATGTTTCATAGCACCAGCATTTAAATCTGGAAATTGGCCTTATATGTTAAGAGACCTATTAGTATCTTGAATGGAATTTCAAAGGATTTTGAGAGTGTTTGTACAACTATCCAACTCCCGTAATTACTCCGAATTTCAACCGGATTAAGGTTTACTCCGGCTGAAATTGGGAGTAATTATGAGAGTTGGATAGACAACTTGACTTCCGTTTTGGAAGAGGGGTGACAGGTGGATACATTTATACCGATTTAGTCAAGGCTGTTTATAGCGTCTAACCCAGGGTACTGTTTGGATATAATTGAATTTAGTTTTAGGTTTCTGGTTTTAAAGTCATTTATGTAACAGGAGCCAAAATATGAAGGTCACCAGACACACGAAAGACAATATCCATCTATGGTTCAACAAGGTTCTCATATTGGGCTCAATTTTTCCATATTCAATATTAATATTATGACAATTTTTATGCAAACACGGCAGTAGAAAATTTATTTTAATATGTTAATTAATCAATGGGCAAATTTGCATGATTAAAATCGGGCAAGAGGGGGATAACTTGTACACAAATACAATTTTTGAGAAACTCCACCTGGAAGAAGGAATTAGGATTAGTAGGAGATTAGCCATCATTTCCGGCTATGGCAACGTCTTAGACGGTGGCTATGGCAGCGAGAGGTGTTTTGAGAAGGCACCGTTTTTAACGGTATAAATATAATATTAAGCGTATAGGAGTTACAGTACGATATATGATAAAAGAACACAGAATAAAAAATATATATACATGGCTGGACGCGTCCATATCACGTTACAAAGTCAGCGAGCACATTAGAAGAATAAAATAAAATCTACATTCAGATTGCGCAGCCATTTGTTTGCTTCTGATGTAGTTCTCATGAAGTCCTCACATTCAGCACTTTTTCCGCAACCCGTTCTAAATCGGTTAAGCAATGACCACAGTCGGCATGGCAAGTCGAACCCATTGAAAATTTGAGTTGGAGCGTCTAAGTGGATGTAATGATCTCCTGTAGTTTCCGAACACGTCGTAACCTATTTTCGCATAAACGTTTTTATTCCATTCTACTGCTGATCGAATGGCTGGATGTCTTGGTATTACCTTATTATATATCTGATATTATATGGATTGGTAGGTCCACGTTAGCCATTATTTATCTATGTTACCGAATGAAAGCTGCGGTTCTTCGGATATCCGATGGAGTGATATTACTGAACACTGAGCGCGAGCGCGTTGGCGTTGTCTCATCGTTTGATTAAATTGCACATCTAGTTTTGTGGTGTGTACACTATTAATCCAAACTGGACATCAATATTCCATGCCCGAATAGAGAAAGGGGGGATTGGATTTCATAAAAGCTAAGTTTTTGCTTGGTCTTTTATTTATTTTAAATTAGATATTAGATTATATTAGATATGAATCCGTATAACGACATCGTTTGCGACCTTTTGGAAACGGCGTTAACCATCGCCCACCCTACCTGACAACCCACGAGCCGCCACTGTATGCAGTTGGCTATTTGGTTTGGTTTAATTGATGTGTCCGCGACGACGCCTAGGTTACATTCTCTAAGCTTCTGCAGTAAGCTATATGCTTTCCTACTGAAACGTGAGAAGTTCATGCTTTCCACCGCAGAAGTTCATTGGTCCATTCTGTTAGCATTAATAGATCTCAGTGCGTGATCAGCAATTTACTGTAATTCCCCATATAAACGCTGGCTTTCCTCGGTACATCCAAGGATGTACTCCTTGCCCTTGCGGTATGTTTTTCGACTACAGCTATCATCAGATCTATGAAGTTGTGATAGTTTTTAGACTTTGGTTGGATAAAACAGATGAACGTATCGATCTCTGCTGCATAGATGGTCTAGCTCGCATTGTGAAAGTTCCATCGTGGGCTGGGAACTGAATCTACCACTGGCATCTGGATTCCCACCGTAATCACAACATTGTTGAATTGTTTTCAACCTAACTATAGCGTATTGTTATCATATCGCATCTTGTGAATCATTTTAGGTAAATTGATTCTTGGTGCATTAGATGGACATGCATTGTCTAATATGGTTTACTAGTGTCTTTTGCATATATCCATATGTTCTTGCAGTCATTGTTTATAATTTGCCTATATAGTGTACCTATTGCCTTTTGCATATACGAATGTAGCCTTGTAGCCCTGGTGTATATTTCGCCTATCGCGCATAGTGAATTATCGTGATTTGAGACTTGGGGCACAGTTTATACCGTACCGTATCAGTTATTTAACTCACCGTCGCGTCGGCTCCTTTAATTTCGATAAAACCAGATTTAACTTTTTCATGCATTCCCCATATTTCGCTCATGCGCTTCATACGTTAAAAATTATAGGATTTAAGCGCCAGCTGGAACTCGACAGAGCCGGACTGGATTTAATTTAGTTTATATTTTTAGTAAATTAAATTTAACATGATATGGAGCAACTTAGTGAAATTGGTAAAAAAGATATCTGGTAAACGTGATCGAGAATGATCAGTTATTTATTTATAACCATGCATATGGTGTTTATAAAGGGCAAATAAATAGATAAATAATTTGATAGTGACATAGGATATCAATTTTCAGGGGCTATACCTACAATACATTTATTCAGACAACAAATTGTTTAAAATTGGTAAGGGTATAAAATCATGCAATATGTATTCTTAGAATTTTTCAAGTTATATAAATGCAATATAATAATAGAGGGTGCTCAATTTAAAAATATATTATTATTAGTTTGCTTAAGTAATTAAGTATTTATATACAGGGTGGCCCATTAGTGTGACAAAGTCCAGTATCTCCCTTATTTACAGAGATACAAAAAAAAGTTAAATACAAAAGTTGTAGGATATGTCGTGGTCCATAGTGTAAAAATATTTTCAATTATACGGGGTGCTTCGTAAAAGCCTGGTGTTTGTTTTTTTACTTTTTTAAAATAGAATACCCTATATATTATTGCACATTTAGATTCTACATAAAATTCTAGATATATTTCATGTATAATGTCCTATACCTAAGTCTAACCGTTTTTGACAAATTTCAAATTTTATGTCAAAAATGACGTTTGCAGGCCAAAACATCATTGGCAATCTTTGCTAACCAAAGCCCTAATTAATTAATTGGGGTTAATTTCCTTGTAGAACAGGACTTACTTTAGTAGGCTGTGTTGATATTTTTATAATAAATTGATACAGGGTGATCAAAAACGGCCAATAAAAATTATATTCAAAAAAACCTAAAAAGTTATTTTTTTTAAATGGAAACCCCCTATTTTTATTATTTTATCTTATTTAGCATTAAAAATAAAGGTGACTTTGTATAAGATTGTCTATTCGAAAAACTTAGTAGTAGTTTTTGAAATATTGGACATTTAACATTTTTAACATTTTTCTATTGTAAAAATGCTATACGGCTTTTAAGGTTTGCTATTAGTTGGCCATGCCGGCGTGGCGCGTCGAAAAAAAAAACAATCGTGCACTATAGATGATGTCACCATTTCTTGTTATTTGATAATTTGTGTTGTGTATTAGTGTATTTTATAGCAATTTCATTTAAAACTTAAATCAGAATTTTAAATAATGAATTTTTCACAAGCCGAAATGGTCGATATGATCTTTGTTTTGGGAGCTAGTGATAAGAATGCGCTATTAGCAAGAAGATTGTATCAACAACAGTTTCCCGCGAGACAGCAACCTGAAAGAAGAGCATTCGAAAATTTTCTAGAGCGGTTTGAAAGAATTGGCAGCGTGGCATATGAAAAGAATACTAGGGAAAAGCGTGCACAAACTGAGGAAAATCAATTAAATGTACTATTAACAGTAACAGAAAACCCGCATATTGGACAGCGATCCCTTTCTCAGCAGGTTAGTGTTGAACGAAGTACGGGTCAGCGAATGCTGAAGTCTCAAAAAATGCACCCCTATCATATTCAAGTACTTCAGTAGTTGGTTCCCGAAGATTACCAAAGACGATTGGAGTTTTATTTGTGGGCTCAAAACAAAATAAATCAGAAAATACATTTTGCTTATTTGATCCTATTCACAGATGAGGCCCCATTTCACAGAAACGGATGTGTAAATAGATACAATTTTCATTACTAATCGATTGAAAGTCCATATTTTGTAAGATATACTTCCCAAACTAGATGGACCTTAAATGTTTGGGGAGGTGTTGTCGGTTACCATGTAATTGTACCATACTTCTTTGATCAAAGAGTAACAGGGGAAGTATACTTAGACTGTTTGCATGACCATTTAGATAATTTATTGGCTCAAGTGCCAAATGAAACACAACAAGAAATGTGGTTTCTTCCTGATGGGGCCCCAGTCCATCATACAGGGCCGATCATAACATTTTTAAATGCAAGATATCCAGATCTTTGGATTGGCAGGAGAGGGCCTGTTTCGTGGCCTGCTAGATCCCCAGATCCAACCAAAATGGACTTTAGCATATGGGGGTATATAAAAGAGCAAGTATATAAAATATCGCCTACAACAAAGGACGACATGAAGATTAGAATTAGAAACTGCTTTCAAGATACCACTGTTGAAATATTTCGAAATTTAAGTAGCGAATTCGAGAGCCGTACTGCACTGTCTATTCAAGAAGGGGGCGGATTTCGAACATTTAATTAGGTAGTAAGTATTTGACGTTTATCTAGTATTTTAAGGTGTATCTGTACAACTAGTTATACTCGTAGCTGTATAATAGTTATAGTTTTCGACATATTATCAATTTAATATTATTATTAATAATTAATTTTCTATAATAACAGACGGGATTCGGTCTCCTGAGTCATTGTTTGCATACCCTTGCTTAAACAGTTTATAATATTAACTATATAATCCAAAAAAATATTATATTTAAGAAAAAATTAAGTTGAAGTGCACCACCGCCTGTGCGTTTTCTGTCAAAAATTCAAAAATATAGCAGTTAGGGTTATAATTAGGATTACCATTATAATTTCGTGTTCATTTTTATTACTTACATAAATTTTAAATTAAAAAAATATCGAAAATTTCTGCTTGTGAAAAATTCATTATTTAAAATTCTGATTTCAGTTTTAAATGAAATTTCTATAATATACACTAATACACAACACAAATTATCAAATAACAAGAAATGGTGGCATCATCTGTAGTGCTCGATTGTTTTTTTTTTCGGCGCGACACGCCGCCTTGGCCAACTAACGACAAACCTTAAAACCCGTATAGCGTTTTTACAATAGAAAAATGTTATATGGCCAATATTTCAAAAACTACAAGTTTTTCGAATAGACAATCTTATACAAAGTCACCTTTATTTTTAATGCTAAATAAGATAAAACTATAAAAATTGGAGGTTTCCATTTAAAAAAATTAACTTTTTAGGTTTTTTTTAATATACTTTTTATTGTCCGTTTTTGATCACCCTGTATCAATTTATTATAAAAATATCAACACAGTCTACTAAAGTAGGTCCTGTTCTACAAGGAAATTAACCCCAATTAATTAATAAAGGCTTTGGTTAGCAAAGATTGCCAATGATGGTTTGGCCTGCAAACGTCATTTTTGACATAAAATTTGAAATTCGTCAAAAACGGTTAGACTTAGGTATAGGACATTATACATGAAATATATCTAGAATTTTATGTAGAATCTAAATGTGCAATAATATACAGAGCATTCCATTTAAAAAAAGTAAAAAAACAAACACCAAGCTTTTACGAAACACCCTGTATAATTTAAAATATTTTCACACTATGGACCACGACATATCCTACAACTTTTGTATTTAACTTTTCTTTGTATGTCTGTAAATAAGGGAGATACGGGACTTTGTCACACTAATGGGCCACCCTGTAAGTACTGTTAATAAATAGCAAATATTAGTTTTTTATAAACATTTCTGTCACATAATTTTACTAAAATCTCTTAAAGAACCTTATAATAATCATAATAATATGTTAGGCAATATGTCCTAATAATTGTGATAGTACCAATAAAAATAATTATTACTTACCGGTCATTATTTTCAATAAACCCTAATATGATGGTTAAATATTGAACTAATTGTTTATTAAACGTATGCCAAATATCTAATTAAAACTATTATGAATTTAATAATATATCATCCATTTGGGTAATTTATAGGTATTATTATTTTATCGAAAAAAAATCCGTACACAACATATAGACAGAAATATCTCCTAACAAAAATAATAACAAAAAGTTAGGATAATTAAAAGACAAGCAGTGCTGCTAACAAAGGAGTTCTTTTTTCTGGCGATAAAAGACAAATCCTAGAAATTACTTGACAATTCGCCTGCGTGTGTTAATAAATTTTATTGACAAACTGTTAACGTTTAAAGTAAAATGCTCCCATTATTGAAATCTGCTAGCAGTTCTAAGAGCAGAAATTTTATCAAAAATGTGATCGTG
>MU182002.1:318347-341581 GCA_016904865.1 Pissodes strobi | reverse complement strand
GTCACGAACCCCCTAAATTTAAATATCTTTTACTGCGCTACATGATGCTGATATCAAGATTAATGATTTTGAGGATGGATAGTTGAAAGGAAAAAGATACTTGTTCTTTTTCTATTTAAATAAACCAGCTGAAGGGTACCCAAGTGTGCAAACGTCTGTGTTTCTGTCAGGTCAGAAGACTTGAAGTGTTTATGGGCAGTTTTTTTCATTAAAAAACATTGTGTTCAGACAAGAATGTTATAAAACTACCAGTGCGGTTCGAGTATATTAAGTACTTTAGATAAAGTGCTTCATGAAGCCAAAATATTTTTGATTGACAATAAAAATGAAGGTGATATAACATCAACTATAAAACTATAACTCTACTAAACTATTGTATTTTGTATTTGTATACGTGAGTGGGCCCAAATGGGGCCCTCCACTGCGACCCTTGGTCTATTGTCGCTCACATCTGTAGATTCCACTAGGCCAGAGACTTAATCCTTTTCATGAAATCGAATAACTTTCAGGGGGTGGATAGTTTGTCTGGTTCTTTCCATTGCCGGACAGTAGCATAAAACATGCTCCATTGTTTCTTCGCCCCCCAAACACAAGCGGCATCCCGTTTCTTCGGAAAGCGCTATCTTGCTCATGTGGCTAACTAACTAGTTAAGTACTAGATTTTTACTAAAATGACTTTCATAAAGACTAGAATTCAGCACTGTCTCCTAGGACAGCATAGTAAAATTGAGCTGCTTCGAAACCTTCGGTGTGCTTTTATTGTCGCAATACTTATTGGTTCATACAACTCCTTTGTATTTTATTCACAGTACTTATACAACATAGAAAAATCACTGCTTTTTGTATTTATAATATGTGATATTTGTTTTACTCAACATGACTTAAGCTAATTAGGTAATCATTTTATTGTATCATGTATTCTGTTATTGCTACTTAAAAAGATTGTGCTTGAGTATGTACAGAATAGGTGAACTAACTACAAAAATTATAAACTACATATACTTTTTACTTTTTGTAGCTCGCTTTACTCTGAGAAATCTACTTGAATACTTATACGTAAAATACTGCCTTTTGCAACTGCTTTCATCTTGGGCTACATATTTCATTTAACTGTAATCACATTTGTTATTAACTAACCACATAGTTTATATTATTAATAATACATACATATTATCAAAAATGGAAATTATAAGCCAACAAGCAGAATACAAAACAATTATGTTATTCACATTTTCCGTTCATCTACTACTCGTAACTTTAGTTTATCCCTATCTTTGATATGATTTTTATTTCATTTCTATATTTCTCATATTTATTTTTATAATTAATAAATTTGTGTCCAGTTTTACCATATTGTCTTATTTTAAGATTATTAGGTAGTAGAAGGGCAAGATCAAGGTAAGGCCAGAGACAAAGAATCTCTGGTAACGTCCTGGCAATTTAGGTGAGCAGTCCCTATCAAACAAAATAATTACCCTCAAAAACCAAAAAAGAATTTACACTCTTTACAGCTTGTTTACATATTTCGGTCGACCCGTGATGACTCATAATTTGCTGCTTAATGGCCTTGTAGTATAGGTGGCCTTGATTCAGCTCGTTACATATGCCCAGAATATGAGGAAAATGCTCCTATTGGTTAGATTTTATTGCTTCAAACACGTGGAGAGTTAAATAACTGATTCGGTACGGTATAAACTGTGCTTGAGGCTTTGTGAAAGGAAGAAAGGGTAGGAGATCCTATATAGCTTCGTCCAGTACTGTTGTATCTGTAGTCTGTGTTCTGTGATCTCATCAAAGTTGGTCTTAGATAGTTATTCTTAAACCTACACGTATTTGATTTATTTTTCCTTCAAAACTTAATGAGAGCGGTCTTATTAAGGCAATGTCGGTCTTGGCAGAAGCAAGACCTTAGATTTAGTATTTATCATTTTATTTTCGTGCTGAATTTACCTTTATTTGTGTTCCATTCATTTTTAGAATAATTAAAATATGTTTGCCACATATTGATTTCGAGATAAATTTCAATCTAGTCATTTTGTACATTATTTGGTTTAAAATATATATGTTCAAAAACAAATTTTGAACAGAAGTTCTGTTCAAATTGGCTAACAGATATATTAATTAATTTCAAATTCATGATTTTTTCCTGCGTGTTTGATTAGTTTCCAGCGTAATAGACTAGGGATTATTTATTTCTCTTTCAGAAACTTTAGCTAACATAATATGTCTATATCAGTGAGGTTTAATCCGGTTGAAATTCAGAGTTATTATGGGAGTTGGATAGATAACTTGACTTTCGCCTTGCAACACGTTTTTCTTATTAAAGTTAGAAGGCAAGCAAGTAAAGATTTTAATTAAAAGCAAACCTAACACCGGAGAGTCGTGTTTGCAATACCCGGCTCCGGGAGTGGGGTTCTAGAGCGCCACCTGTTCTTACCAACTAAACTGGAAAAGCTCCGCTGGTGTTGTACGGGGTTGTTAGGCACGCTTATCAAACAAAGAAACTCAATCTTAACTTAACAAGAAAACACAATCTAAATTTACGGATCAATTTATTAGCTTCAAGTTTTTTTTTTAACAGCAACAATCTTACAGCGAAATTTTTGCAATTTAAAGGCGACAATAATTTTATTTAGGAGAATATTTTAGAAAAAGTTTATGAAAATTGTTGAATCTAACAGGCGAAGGAATGTTAGACTATTAGTATGATGATTGTACTGACACCAAGTCTGTTGTTAACTCGGTACTGTAAGCCTTACACCTAAATGCTCTAAACACCACAATACGAAGTGATCACTTTGGTTTATCTAAGCTTTTTGCATATACGTATGCGTGCGCTAGTAGCTGCACCAATTATAAAGGTAGCGATAATAATATCAATTGATAAAAGGCCACATTAATTATATCAGTCGACCAGATAAACAAATGAATAAATGAAATCAATCTAACTTAAAGCTTGACCGACAGGACTAGATTTACATTTAAATATTAGGAAAAAAACGATTATCAATTGAAAAGAAAAATAAATGAGTGAATAAACTTAAGCTATCTTAAAGCTTGACCAACAAGACTAAATTTATATTTAAATATTGAAAACGATTATTAATCGGCAAAAAAATATCAATCAAATTTATATCATTAGTAAGTGATTACATCGGAACCTTGTCAACGATACCCCATTAGATCCGGTTCGTCAAACTCAGTAGGGGAGGAAGGAAGTACCTTTAATGGAGGCGCCGGGCACCTGTAGCAAAACCCAGGTACTGCAATGGCACTCGATAGCCTCGATGGTAAAACTGGCAAGGGGACTCGATAGCCCGGTGATAAAACTAGCAGTGGTATAGCCCCGTGATAAAACCCTGTGACAACCCAATATTAATTAGACGAAGCCCCTTATTACAATGAAAAAACTATAGCCCAATTTGCATAAATATATTTTCTTTATAAAACAAATTATCAATGGATTTTCAATGACCATCAGCAAATAAAAGAAATACAAAGAGTACAAACAACTTGAATATAAAAAAGAAAAAGGTATGAATCACCCCTAAATAATATAAACTCCACATATGATCAAAACTAGTCACATTAAAATAAAAGGAAATAGGTAAAATAGCTCATAGAATGCAATGCAAATGGTGGTCAATGTAAAAAAAGTTAACACAGATGAGACAATTAAATCGTTAAATTAGACAAAAAACTTTAGCAAAAATTACCTTTCTTGAGTCGTAGGGTTAGTTTGGGTTAGCTCGGAAAGTCTCTAAAAATAATGGAAAATAGCCCTTAGCATCATGTCGTCCACGTGTTTCACAAGCAATAGAAAAATATTAATTCCAGAAAAATCTTACCTAGTGCAATACGAATATCCCAATAACTTGGTAGTGTCGAGCACTGGTTAGGGACTTACTCACAGATCCCCTAGGAGGGTAGTATTAACACAATACAGTCCACTATGACTGCACTAAAGCAAAATGCTTCATCTCACACCGAAGGGTATTTCTAGAAGAACTCTGCATCCGTTTCAGTCAACTTGCCTTTCCACTTCCACGATATTAGAAAAAAAGAACGTCAAATCAGAAAAAGCGTTAGAGCCGAGAAATCCCAAGCGATTCTAACGATTCGATACGAGAAATAATTCTAAGAGAACAAACGACCTAGTTCTCGTTTATTATGGTTGTAGAACGACGGCGGAAGTCACAATTAATGAGCTGAAATTAATTTTTTTAAGAAATACTAGGAAATACTCCTAAACGAAATGATAAACCTTTATAAAACTAAACCGAAAATAACAATTACGGGAGGATAGCCCATGCCTACTACCTGGAACTACCAACCGAATATTACAAAAATTGCAGCCTGCCGCGTGGAAAGATAAATATGAGATTCCCGAGCCAGTCAGAGGTCCCAAAAAGTTATGAAATATTCAAACCGAAAATAAAATATGAAGTTGACGGATCTAATGAGGCTTAGCAGTAGGCTTTATTAACCCACTTCTTAAGAATACAGAACGGCCAGCAAACATAATTACTATACCATAAATTAAGCAAAATTATACTAATAACATAATATCTTATTTTAGTGGTTTGATCAAACCTAAGCGATCTGTGGCTCGCTTATCAACTAAAATATAGTCACAAAGTGCCTGAGGACAACATAAGAGAGACGGATGAACAAAATAGCTACTCAATGCCACAATAGTGTTATAAAAGCTAGTACAAATATGTCATTAACCTATATGTAGAATAAAACTAATTTACATTAATAAATGCGACAACCTTAAGCTTATTGACAACAAATCGAATCAATAAATCTAGAATTAATTAACCGAAGAGGTCAATACTCAATAATTCTTACCGCAAAATATAGCATCTTTTGTTGCTACATGCAGCATATAAAATGAGCTTTAAAATCTTTTACACTGGCCAAATCAGACTGATACAGCCTTGGAAGGGGGGTGACAGGTGGATACATTTATACCGATTTCTACAAGGCTGTTTATGGTGTCTAATGCAGGGTACTGATTGAATATAATTGGATTTGGTCTTAAGTTTCTGGTTCTAGACTTATTTATGTAACAGGAGCCAAAGTATAACCAGACACACGCAATACAATATCCATCTAGGGTTCCACAAAGTTCTCATATTGGGTCCAATTATTTCGTGAGATTTTAAGCTAAGTTCTTAATTTATTATTTTGTATTACCACTAATCTCTTATTATATAATTAATTAGGGTAACAACAACTGCCGGCACACATTTTGTTCTTATTAAAAAAATTAGCCGTTTCTTAATTTCTTAAAATATAAGAAAATTGGTTGCTTTTTACGAGGAAGTGAAATATGACTTAGGTAACTCTTATTCCTTCTGTGGCACAAAAAATAAATATGTCAATAATTATTGCATTGAAAATTAATTTATCTAAATCATAATATCTGCTAAAGGCTTGGGAACCACTTTTGATAATGGTCTGAATTTGATTTCAGTATTAACAGAGCGTGGCAATGATCAGTTTCAGTTTCTTCTGCTTGTGAACTTGGTGATGAATAGTTTCTTGAATATTTATCCCACTTTCATGTCTCCTAAAAAGCACGTCATGTCTTTCCGTACCGACATCGTAGAAAGGCAGTACTGAGTACTGAATAATATCTCCAGGTATATATTTATGTACTTTCAGCACTCTGCAAATCTTGCGAAAGTAACTGTGAGAATTAGAACAGCAATGTGCAAAGCAAAGCGGTTCCTCTGCCTCTGAGCTTGACGAAGCCCCAATTTAAATATGATCGAAATACAATTCCAAATGTCCTTCAAAGCATGAAATAACTGGTAAGAAAATCCGTTTAAACGAATTGCTATTAAATAGTTTAACTTGCATTTAAAATGTTAGTTTAACTTCTGCTTGGGATTTTTATGATTTGTCTCGAACAATGACAGTTGAGGCTTGCAAGAATTAAATAGGGCAATGGGAAACGGACGCTTTTCAGTATCAGCAGCCTTAAAATGATAGAAACTAGAACCATTTAAACTAGTGATATAAAATATGAAAATATCATATTTAACCTACTTCCAAGCAATAGACGTAGTTATAATATTAAGGGTTATTTACTAGCTTGAAATTTAACGAATTTTCTGGTCTGTATTCTGAACTTGACACATTCCAATTAGTATGGCAAATGACCATATCTAGCTTATTTTAGCTACCAGCAAATGATTCAAGTAAATGTTATAGAAAGTATTGGAGACAACAGTTTAAAATATATGGGATGCATAAAACATGCAAAAATAATTTATTTTTAGTTCTACGGCAAATTATAAATACATTTTGTTGTACCATACCCTATATAGTTTTAGACTGTAACCACTAAAACTATATAGCTTTTAAATGTTTTCACATCTCTTAAAATTTGTAGGTTGTTTTTATAATTATATATTATGGAAAAGGTGCCAATTTGTTAAAAACTATTGATTTAACCCCAATTTGCATTATAGATGGAAAAGGGGTCAATTTGTTATAACTTATTTACACTTTAACTCGTGTTCGTTAATTATTGTACTTCAATTTACCAAAAAGAAACTTAATATGATACTCAGAGTGTACCTATAGCTTCAGAGCATTATGTCAATATTTTGTGATGTTCTCTGTTAGATTCGCCAGTATCGTTGCATACTGAAGGAGACAACTCGCGTAGTTTTAAGGTTTTATTATTAAAACATAAGTACTTGCTAATACACTAATAGAAATCTAATCGGAAAGTTCTCCTTGATACATAAATGTACATTTATAAATAAGTACTTTCAGGCTTTGTCTATATTATACTAAACCTCTAAACAATTACTATTATCTAAATATCATGAATGCTTATTAATAACATCAACGAATTCATGGTTATTCTAATTTCTGTCGCCCTGAACTATCAAGGTAATTATGCAATAATAACACCCATAATTTGTCTAAATTACGGAATACAGTACAATTTATTCCCAAGTAATGAAACTGCGCTAGGGCGCAAAATAAAAGATTGACAATTTCAACAAACAATTGGCTTATTTTAATATCCCATTGACAAAGTTTAGATGGAGAATACAATATTGCGAAATATTCTTGGTGATCTTTGTATGCTGTTTGATCATCTTGAGGTTTTTCCGTGCTTCCTGGATCAACCTCCAGATGATTTGTAACGGGCTTCGATTACATACGGGAACCCTTTAAGATAACGTCGTTCTCTGGACGACATGGCAAAGGATCTAAATAAAATTGGACGTGGGACGACTATGGAATGACATATTTCTGGCGGAGAAATAATCAAACCACAAAGCTTCGTTGTATATTGGTATTTTCCCCTGGGTTTCGTCTTATTATGCTGCCTTTCGAAATGGGGAAAGAAACCCTTCTTCTAATCATTTGGCTTATTTTCATTGGTTCGGTTTTGTGATGCAGCTTGACATCCACCCTCTGGTTTCACCTAATTATGGCTTTTAATTGCTGATTCGAGGTATTTTGGGCATGTGCAATGCATTTCAGCCTTTCTTGGAGGGTTGTGTCTAGAAGGAAAAAAATAGTGATAGATTGTTTACAGCTTAGCCGAAGAATTGGAGTTTGGACTCTAATGCATGTAGAGTTATATTTTAACGTTATTTAGGGATATCTAGCACTGAAATTATAACTTACTTTTTGTACAGGGTGGCTAGAATTCGTGTCTATTTATGGGGAACTCGAAAACCGTAAGAGATACACTGTCGGTCAAATTAAGGCAAAATTGCGCATTTAGGTGCCTAGCAATATGCCATTTAGAAAGTTTTATAATTCCGAGTATTTCCGGAGATATCCCGAAAAACCGAAATTTTGAAAATTCGTTTTATTTTTTTCCTGGGCTTATTTAAAAACGGAGTTCAAATTGAATTGCACTTTTGCATTGCCACTTTTTTCGCTCTATCTATAGATGATATCCAGTTTGAAATCCGACATTTCGTCTTCAAGGGATCATCATCAACTTTCTTTTTTTAAATACAAACTTTAATTTTTTTTATCGTTTTCAGATGGTATTGGCGTTATTAATATAACTATGTGTTCTTACTTTTTTTATTTTTTTTTTATTTTTATTATTTTTTTTAATTATACCTATATTTTGCTTTGGCGTAATTTTAAATAATTTAAGGTAGGTAAGTACTTTTGAGATTTTTATATTCTATAAAAATATTTTATTTTGTTTTTTGTATTAGGTGGAAAATTGGAGCGTATTAAAAATTAAAAATAGTAAAATTATTTCTTACGAAAATATGGCCATGAACTCTTATTCAAACAAGTTGCTTACTGCAAAGATAAAATATTTCCAACTTTCAACCAATTAAAAAAATTATTTAATAGAGAACATCAACAATCTATAATCATACTACGTGATACTATAGGAACTTTGATGGAAAAACACCTATTGGAATTTTGCTTATAAATAAAATGCACTAAGCAACTTGTTTGAGTAATAGTGCATGGCCATATCCCTTGAAGACGAAACGTCGGATTTCAAACTGGATATCATCATTGGGTAGAGCGGAAAAAGTGGCAATGCAAAAGTGCAATTAGATTTGAAATCCGTTTTTAAATAAGCCCAGGAGAAAAATAAAATGATTTTTCAAAATTTCGGTTTTTTTCCGTAAATACTCGAAATTTTAAAACTTTCTAAACGGCATATTGTTAGGCACTGAAATGCGCAATTTTGCCTTAATTTAACCGCCACTGTATCTCCTGTACAAACGCAGAAGTAACGAAGGCTCCTATATTTTACACTATTTTTTTGTAATCTGCATGAGATACGTCATATAGCGATAAAAATTGGAATTAAATATAAAGAATGTACATGAACCTAAGTAAAACAAAAATCATGACTGCAGTTGATAATATTGTTATGCGCCTCGGCAATCAGGGCATAGAAAAAGTTGAAGATTACGTCTACCTGGGACATATTATTAAATTGGGTAGGGAAAATCAAACCGCCGAAATTAACAGACGAGCCCGACAAACATGGGGAGCTACAGTTAAACTGTCACATATACTAAAGGATAAAAGTATTCCAATTAACTTGAAAAGAAAAGTGTTCAATACCTGTATTATACTCCCCGTTATGACTTACGGAATGGAAACAACTACGCTTACCATCAAATCAGCTAATACACTTAGAACAACGCAAAGGGCCATCGAACGAATGATGTTAGGACTAAATCTTAGGGACCATATTACAAACACAGAAATTAGACAAAGAACTAAAGTCGAGGATATCATAACACGTATAGCCCAGTTAAAATGGAGCTGGGTTGGACATGTCACCCGTCAGAACGAATCAAGGTGGACAAAACGCATAATACAATGGAGACCACGACCGCACAAAAGAAGTGTTGCTAGGTCGCAAAAACGTTGGCTAGATGATGTCAAAGAGAGAGTTGGTAGAGCCCGGCATCAGATAGCACAAGACAAAGAAGGATGGAAACTGGCAGGAGAGGCCTAGAAGATATAGAACAGGTGAATAATGTACGACGTCGCTGCATTGACTGTTACACCAAGAAGTCGAATAATTCGCCCCTGCGACGCAGCAGTCCGCCGCACAAGATAACCCACTCGTTCGTAATTCCGAATAACGCCAAGTCCTAGGTGAGCGATTTACAGGCGACGCGAACGCGAAGCGCTGGCGATGCCGTACGAAAAGTTAATATAGTCGCACGGCATCGCCACTGATTCGCGTTCGCGTTCACTGCAAATCGCTCACGTAGGACCGGGCGTAAGCAGTCTCTCCGTCGAACCCAGGGGCCGCTGCATGTAGCCACTGCATGGGTCCAACGCACAAGCGGAACCATACCTTTAGGTTATCCACCTTCCGCTTCGAAGTATTTGTCCAATTCGAATCATGCAAATTTTCATATTCATTAATGGACTTGCTAAAATAAGTTTTATACTGCCGTGTTTGCACAAAAATAATCATAATATTAATATTTGTTTCAAAATAACTAAATAATTATTAAGTATTATATTTAAAAGAAAAAATGGATTTTAAACGAAACTGATGGGCACTGTCATCTAGTATTTTTGTATAAAATTAAAAACCGAAGAACAAATGAAATTCCATAGTAAAACGGGTAGGTAGTTTAATTATGTCGAGCTATTAAAGTTTTGGCATTTTTCGAAAGATTATTGATATTTTTACGTTGTTGAACCTTGAAAATTTTATACGATTTTTATCGTGTCGGTTTAAATAGTCACTTGATAGCAGGAAGAAAAAAAATGTAAGCGCACTCGGAACAAAAATCATGTTACGTAATTGATAACATTACCGTTACAATGTATCGTAAATTGTTATACTTAAAATTGCTAGCCTGCCATTTATACAGACACGATCATTATCAATTTTTTTATATTTTCATATCATTTATTTACAAATTATTACAGATATTTTCTTGTAGCTAGTTCATAGTTTTTATGTCACGATATTTTATTTTACTAAAGAAAGTATTATTTAAATTAATATCTATGCCTTTGTGATTGCTCAATTATTCATCGTAGCTCTCTCTGATTTTGAATTAGGGTTAGTATATTTAACAAAATATTTTAAAGGTTCATTTCATTCATGTTTGAAGCAAGTAACAGTACTTCAAACAGATATGTTTTTCACTATGTTATTTTAAAATTAAAGAAAAAATAATCTATTCTGTATCATTACATCATAAAAAATATAATGTAAGAAAAATATAGCCAAAAAATTTAATCATATACCTGTGTATAGATTTAACTGAATCATGCATAAATGTCAAAGACGACCAAAATGCGATATCTCACATGAATGGTAAATTGTCATAAAAACAAATATTTACCACCAAAAGATGAACCCTCCTACAATAAAATAGTACAATTTAAATCATAAAAAATGTAGGTTTGGTTTTAGAATTTGAATTTTAATATTTTACTGGTTAATTGCCACCATTAGCAGTATGGGATTTTACTAAATATAACCTATTGCAGCACAAGCCACGCCTCCAGCGACATCGAATGCAATCGCGTACTGTAGCCGATTAGAATTTGTAGGATTGTGCTGAGGCCGATTATATTTGGCAATGACGTCGCTGGAGGAAATATTTCACTTTTCGCATGGCCCTCCGCTCGCTACCGCTCGCTACGGGAACTTAAGAAAAAGAAACTAACCAGGTGCTAACCCAAATTAACACAAGACATACCCAAAATCAAGAAAAAAGCTGTTAAGAAACTTAACCTTAAAAAAAATAAAAAAAAGCAACGGGGTTTGAATCCAAGCCGCCGCCGCCGATAGCTGCCGCTGCCGAGTTGAGACCTAACCATCTAGACCTCTGGACCACAACGGCTCATGCTGGAAATCGATTGCATCGCGAAGACATCGAATGCATTCGCATGCTGCAGTCGATTAGAATTTGTAGGATTGTGCTGAGGCCGATTATATTTTGCAATGACGTCGCTGGAGACGTGTCTTGTGCTGCAATAGTTTATATTTAGTAAAATAGCTACCAGTACAGCACAAAATTTAAGGCAATTAAGTGTCAGAGGTCGGCCGGGAACCCCCGACTGCCGTACCGATTAGGAGATATTTTTTAAATTATCCCTTACCTTATACCATATATTAGACAAACGCAATTGTTGGGGAAACACCCCAACACGTGTATAAGCTATCGTTTTTCACCTATAGTTTGGTGAGAACACCCTGTATGTATGTAGAATGAATGAGCCATAATTAAACACAAAATAGATTTATTTCACTCCGGGTACAACCCAATTTGTACATTTAAATCAGCAAATGTCACGTTCTTCAAAACCCCTTAGTCCAACCCTTAGTTCGGACCTGTGCAGCAGTGCTGTCAATAGAACAGATTACAACAGAGCCAACTTTCACTAGTAAAGGAAAACGTTTGTAATCGTTTTCAAGTTAATGATTTTTTGTCTCCGTCAGCATTGTGAACAATCAGTCTGGCAAATAAAGAAAGAAACCCGTTTCTACCCTTTTAATCTCAAAACGAATTCGGCAAAGGGCCAATCCCCACTTTTTATTTGATCGTGGCGCCAGCAGGCGACTCGCTCGAAGAAAGAAATCCAATAGTCAGAGTCAGTGCTTTGCTAACACTCCACGTTAATGGATCGGTATCCTCACCGCGCTCCAGCAAGTACCTCTTCGCGCCAAAAGGTCAAATTCCTTTTTGGGCAATTTCTCTTGTATGCAAAAATATTAGAGAATATTTCGTGCACCTCAGTTATCTTTGGCCAAGGTTGGACAAAGACCTTCTTTCGGGCTATTTTAAAGCAATTGTTCGAAGTCAGAAACGATAGCATCCCCTTTGGAAATTGGAACATAAAATAGCGGAAGGCGGACTTACATTCCTGGTCGAATTCCTGTAAAGCAAGGCAGGTAAAGCAGTCAAAGTGAAAAGGTATGCTGTGTGAAAGTTGCTAAGTTGGAGAACGAAGTATTAAAATAAGAAAGATAAAAACTTATTTTTTAAATCAAACAATCAAGACTCTTCAGTAGACATTTCTAATTTTAAGAAACCTTTTGTAATATTAGTTTTATACTTGAACGAATGATGAATGATTGAAAGTTTTAGTCTAAGAATTGTACATATATAATTTCTATTTAACATAGAAAACACTGTTCATTTATATCTATCACATTTAAATGCAATTTACACCTGCATTATTAAATTATATCAATACCGAATACATGTTTCAATTTATCTCACCACCCTATATTATACTGTCCATTAAAAGTGGTTAATCAAGACACCACACCCGTCTTTATGGTATTAAACAATAATAATAGCACTTATTTATCCCGACCATAAATTTGATCCAGTTGAGCCGGATATTTTCATAAATTTAAAAATAAATTTGCTCCGGATCATAATTT
This sequence comes from Pissodes strobi, assembly GCA_016904865.1. Lineage (NCBI taxonomy): Eukaryota > Metazoa > Arthropoda > Insecta > Coleoptera > Curculionidae > Pissodes > Pissodes strobi. The sequence continues at coordinate 328,677 of MU182002.1, read as the reverse complement.
TGATCCGATCGAGCGGAATTATTAAAATTGAGCTCATTCGAGCTAAATTCTCTAGGTCCTTCGAAAAATATTGAATTGAAACGTGTAAAAAGGGATATAAAATATTTTGTAAACAACTAATTTTTAGTAACACGTAAAACACGTTTTATTTCGCCAATACACCTTCGCCAGTACAGATATCATAATTACATAACGCCATGAGTCGACTCTGCTATCGTACAATAACTATATCTACGCCTTACTTCTAATCTATCTATATACTCCGTATTATATAACACCGATTCGATTCTACTGCTGCGCCATTCGTTTTCCAGGGTTGTCACGTCCTCGCCTATTTGCACGTCGCACGTCGCCTCTCCAAAATTTGCTTGTTACAATTTGATTTGATTTGTAGTCATATTGATGTAGTTTGTAGTTAGTTATTGTTTACTGTAAATTGAATTAGGTATTTACTGTAACCCTTTGTCGCACCATTTTGTTGTAAATTGATGGACTTCCTGCAACCAGCAGGACTCTAGACACTACCAGGGCTGCTCAAAAAGTGAAAGACTTTCGTGGTAAGTTGTACGAAACTCTGTAATTGATTGTTAAATAAAAACTTGTGTACTGTGTTTATTTCCTCATTGATATATTGTTATATATGCACTGTTTATATCTGTACTTTATGTTGTGTTGATATTATTGCATTTCTATTGATATTTGTATATTTTCGCACTGTGTATTTTTAAAAATATTTCACAATGACGTATGATTCATACGTTATGAACAATTGAAAACACAGCGAACCAGTGTCAAGGGCAAAATCACACGAATAAGTAATTGGATGCAAGCCAATGCAGACAAAGAGAATGAAGTTGAGCATTTTATTTTAAAACGCGATAGATTAGAGCTTGCCTCCAGCAAGTATGAGCAAATTCAAGACTTGATTGAATGTATCCCCAATGAGGAAACACTTGACACTGAGATTCGTGAGGAAGTGGAACAGACTTGCGATCATTTATTGGTTCAGATGCAAAAGCGTATTAAGAAGTTAACTATACCAACTCAAGTTGTTCCAAGTTCTCAAAGTGTATCTCATCAGAGCCCCTCTCCCCCTCCCGTAAGATTGCCAGAGATAAAGATCAACCCTTTTAATGGTAAAATATCTGAATGGAACTCTTTCATTCAATTGTTTGATACATTAATTACAGACAACAGTTCACTGAATGACATACAAGAATGTATGTACTTAAAGTCATGTTTGAGAGACGAACCTCTAAAAATCATTGAAAGCTTACTCGCAACGAGTGATAACTTTGAAGTTGCAATTAACTTATTGAGAGAAAGGTACGAGAACAAATTGTCAGTGATTAATGCTCATTTCATCTCGCTATTAGAAATAGACTCAGTTGTCAAATGTACTGGTCCCAATTTAAGACAATTTGTAACTGATCTAAAGAAAAATCTTGATTTAATTAATAATCTTAACTACAGTCACAAAGATCTCTGGGAATTTCTCTTAATTTATTTATTTGAGAAAAAATTGGATTTTGGCATTCGTAAAGCCTTCGAGACAGAGCGAGATATTGACATGTTGGCAAATCTCAATCAATTTCTCGATTTCTTACACAAAAGATGTACTATATTAGAAAACTTGTCTTCTGTAGACAGTACTCAGAAAAATCCTACAAAAGGAGTCTCGTTGCATGTCAGGCAACAAAACAAATCAGTTCTGTGCAGTTTTTGCAATCAAAACTCTCATAAAATATATACTTGTGATAAATTTAAAAAGTTAAGCTTGTTTGATAAGCAGAAAGTTGTAGAAAGTAAGAAACTTTGCTTTAACTGTCTCGGTACTAGTCACTCGAGAAGTAAATGTACCTCCACTCGAAGATGTTCTTTGTGCGCTCAAAAACATCACACTCTTTTACATAATTCTCAAGTACACACACCTCAATATGGTTTCAATGGCCATAGTTCTCCCTCTTTTCAAGATAATATTTTTGATAATCAAAACTCAGCAGCCCATGGTACTCAAATAGTTCAGCCTATAGATAGGCACCCAATAGGCAACCCAATTTGTACATTTAAATCAGCAAATGTCACGTTCTTCAAAACCTCTTAGTACAACCCTAGACGGGCGATCCCTTAGTTCGGACCTGTACAGCAGTGCTGTCAATAGAACAGATTACAATCGAGCCAACTTTCACTAGTAAAGGAAAACGTTTTTAATCGTTTTCAAGTTAATGTATTTTTGTCTCCGTCAGCATTGTGACCAATCAGTCTGTGAAATAAAGAAAGAAAACCGTTTCTACCCTTCTAATCTCAAACGAATTCGGCACAGGGCCAATCTCCACTTTTTATTTGATCGTGGCGCTAGCAGGCGACTCGCTCGAAGAAAGAAATTCAATAGTCAGAGTCAGTGCTTTGCTAACACTCCACGTTAATGGATCGGTATCCTCACCGCGCTCCAGCAAGTACCTCTTCGCGCCAAAAGGTCAAATTCCTTTTTGGTCAATTTCTCTTGTATGCACAAATATTAGAGAATATTTCGTGCACCTCAGTTATTTTTGTCCAAGGTTGGACAAAGACCTCCTTTTGGGCTTTTTTAAAGCAATTCTTCGAAGTCAGAAACGATAGCATCCCCTTTGGAAATTGGAACATAAAATGGCGGAAGGCGGACTTACATTCCTGGTCGAATTCCTGTAAAGCAAGGCAGGTAAAGCAGTCAAAGTGAAAAGGTATGCTGTGTGAAAGTTGCTAAGTTGGAGAACGAAGAATTAAAATAAGAAAGATAAAAACTAATTTTTAAATCAAACAATCAAGACTCTTCAGTAGACATTTCTAATTTTAAGAAACCTTTTGTAATATTAGTTTTATACTTGAACGAATGATGAATGATTGAAAGTTTTAGTCTAGGAATTGTACATATATAATTTCTATTTAACATAGAAAAAACTGTTCATTTATATCTATCACATTTAAATGCAATTTACACCTGCATTATTAAATTATATCAATACCGAATACATGTTTCAATTTATCTTACCACCCTATATTATACTGTCCATTAAAAGTGGTTAATTAAGATACCACACTCGTCTTTATGGTATTAAACAATAATAATAGCACTTGTTTATCCCGACCAGCAGTTTAAAAAATATATATCGACTAGCTTTCAGGTTACATAAACAGTTTATTATTCACTCACTCATTATGTCTATGAAGTTGAAGTTTTTACTAACTTCTACAGGCTCGATCTTTACTAGAATATCCGCCATTACACCTGCTATTTTAAAAATAATATTCTACATGATGGAGATGTATTACCTCATATATTTACGCATTTAAATTTATAACATGCAGAATATGCTAATATATCGTCCAACATTTTCCGAACGTTTACTTTTTACCGTGTGAAAAACTAATTTGAATATGGACCGTTTCGTTTCTGCATATGAAGTATTTTATCGGACATTTCAAGTATTTTAGTACGCAAACCACTTCCGGGATATGGAATATATTTATTCCATATTACATAAATAGCTTTTAAATTTCGAAAATGGGTTTGATTATTTAAATTTAAGGATAAACGGAATAAACAATATATTATCAGTTTCTGCTGAGACTTTTTTCTTGATTGATTTCCTGCTATTGAAATATTTGGATATTCCAAATGCTGGAGCATCGATAAGATAGAAATCAATCCTCAGAGTATCTACGTTGAAATTTACCAGTATTTCCAGTAGTACTCTATCTGCTCTATTTGTCTACAGAACTGGCCGCCTCCATCGTATAGTTGTACCGATCTGGCTCAATGTAACTAATTAGAATGGCTTATTTAGTTCAGTACATATAGTTACAGTTACCTTTAGGCTCATTTACGTTGCGCAAACTTCTATTTAGTTTTTACATTTGCTATATTTCTAGAAAATATATACCTACAAATAATATACAACAGTAACGTCACATTCAGATGACAGTGTTAGTTAATCTAACACAACATTTCTACAATGGAAATTGCATAGCCGTATTGTATTTTTGCTAGTTTAATACCAAACAAGGAGAATTGTCGACATTTTGTGTTTCCTCAGATAAATCTGGTAATCGCCATCTGTCATAGTCGAAGATGAATCGCTTTAAGCCTCGCCATGAGTTAAAACAAGCATTTAAATTCGGAATGGCGCTCCGTTTAATGAACAATTTAGAACGGATTTAGTTGGCAACTATTTTATTGTTCGTTGAATCATGGGGACGATATTTTAAATTAAAATACATTTCGGTTTAGAAATAAAAACGCAAAGCATTGTTTCATTTTGACACTTTTTAGTTTTTAACACATGTTAGCATCATCGGCAAGAATAATTACGAAACTGTTACTTGGGGGAAATGAGAAGAGATAAATCGTTTGCCTGTGACTGATAATTATAGAGTACCTCTAAGTTCAACGATACAATTAATATGCCTCTACTAGATGTGGCATTAGGAGATTTTTAATAAGAATATCCTAGTGATTACACATTCTGCCGTCTAAAATTACATAGCAGTTTAAAACTAAAAAATAGGAGGCAGTGATCTGAGGCATACAGGGCACGCTCTGCCATCAGAAGGACTAGCTGTTCAAAGACTATAGGGTGAAGGTGGATGGACAGGGTTTGCTAAAGAGGGCATTTTAAACTTATCGCCAGATATTGAAGCAAACAGAGGTATGCAAGTTAACGAAGAAGAGTTCTGAAATAATAAAATTCGCTGACAAAATCTGAATACACTCCGGTATTATAAAAAAATCTCAAAAAAACGCACTTTTTACATGTAAACATTCGAGAAGCAGGTAAAGAGGGTCGAGCCAAGCGCTGGGAATATGCAGCACACTTTTTTAATACATTTTTCAATGTGTGGCATCGGAATTTTTATAGTTTCTTGTCGTACCCACGCATCAAATGGGGACTTTTTCATATAAAACAGCCAGCAGCAAGAAGCAGAGAAAAAAAATCGACTTGTTTTGGCAAAAACTGGTTCAATTCCACTCGCCAAAGTTTGAGACTAGTTATCTGTGCAACTTTCAACATATTTTCAATTTCACTCATTTTGGCTAGATACCGGTCGAATTCCACTCGCCAAGTCAAATTTCAACATTTCTGATAAACACTCGCTTCAGCTACACTTTATATAGTTTCTCAATTGTCCGGGAAATTGAGCATCTCAGTAACTTTCCTGAGCCAAATGAAATTAAGAACAAATCCTAAAACACCAGCCACAGGCGCAACTCGCAAGGGAGTCGAGAGATAATTCTTTGGTTTCACTGAAATTCTTTATGATTTAATCGCTAGACATCATTTTAAGGAAGGGTCGAACTTTTAAACCTAATTGCGCGATTTTTGATTGGGTTTCGGACTGGGAGGTGATTGTGACCAAATATATTCAAGTAAACCCTAACCAGCTTATCAACAATCGAATAAGAAGTTGGGTTAATGGTGGTAAGATTCTTAAATAATACAAAACACAATAAAGGGTACAATTGACCCACGGGTCAGAAAAATAGCCTACGAGACACGAAAAGACTCATTCCGGACAACCTCCCAAAGGAACCTTGTGACGTAATCTCCATGGGGGTATCTTAAATTTACATAATTATATTATATATATCGTGGTCAGATCTTACCCGCTACGCTCTCAATTTGTTGCAAATTGTCTTTAGCATGTGCATATATACTAGGTGGTATGTATAGAGCGTAGATCACAGTGTAAGGGCACATACTTTGCATGCATTTCTTTTATTAAACGGTCAGAGTTTACTTCTTGGTGCGAGGGCCTGATTGAAATGTCGCAACTTAATTCTAGTAATAAATTTTTCTTTCTTATGTGCATTCTTCCATTAAAATATAAATTATTTTCATTTTCTATATGTTAACGCTTAGGTTATCTAAATTCATATAAGTAAAGAAAACTAGATGTATAAGCAATGACCATTTGGGTTTTATGACCAATATTGACTGGTCACTTAAGAGATTGTAATCATGAAAGATAATGATAACACAACGTCAATTTAACAGGGCCTTAACCGACAGCAGTGCTAAATCATTCACCATTGTTATGATCACATCCAAAGAGTCTTGCTTGGGCCTTGGGCAGGGGCGTTGCAATGTTCACCACGGTTCTACTATTATAAGTACTATTTAGTATTTGCAGGGCACGAACTGTGGTCGTTAAAACAGCCCTCAAGTGAAAATAGAAGGTGTGGTACCAATGGCCTGTGTTGTATTATCGTATGAAAATCGACCGAAACTTGTTCACATGGGACATAGGCGTGGAATGCCGCTAATTCCATACGATCGGTAATCATCGCTAATAATTTTGGGAAGTTTGTGTCTGGGCTAACCAAGTCTTCAGAATAAGTTACAATCAATTTAAAATTTGTAGTTATGTGCTAATAATTAGTATCGAGCATTATCCATAGTCATACGGCTTCCATTGCTTAGATGCTCTTATAGATATATGAATGAGCAAGTTCTTTCCATAGTTGCTGGGCTTTACTTTTTGAAAACTGATTTTTCAATGGTTTTGATGAGTAACTTTCTCCGTAATTGTACTGTATCTTTTTGCAAAATATGGTGGTGCATTGTTGTGTATATGGACAGATTCGTATTCAAAAAGAAAGCCATTTTTAAAGGTATAATCGAGAACCGATTAGAAAGAACAAACTGCAAAGTTACATCTTTGCAGTACTGCTTATTACTTGGTTGATATAAATAATTACAATGTAATGAACCGAAGGTAGTAACTGATTCTGATTAAATTGTTTTACCAAATTATTTCATAATTATTTTAAATTGATTCAAAGATAACTCCAGTTTGTACTAGCTCGCCAAGAGTGAACATTCAACTATAATAATAATTTTATTTTAAAAATAGAATTTAAATTGAAATTGAAGTTTCATGAAATAAAGCCCGAACGGCGTCTAAAGTTAAATTATTTTGCTTAAAGAAAATTTAGGAAAATATACAACAACAATAGCACCTATGATATGCCTTATTTAAATAAATAACTTACTATTTGAATATATTCTAAATAAACGGCATTGTGTTTAACTTCACCAGAACAGAAATAAGACTCGAAGTGCAGCAGACTTTCAATCTTTTTTTGACTGCATTATATCGCGAAATTAGATGAACTAACTACAAGAACTATCACCCACTAGTTGCACGCTTCACAAACAGGTCTCCCAACACTTGTTACGCAGTCCAAATGATTAAACAGTATTGGCCAACCCGTGAAAAGTATCTCTGGGTACCAGAGGTCTATGGAAAGAAAACAAGGAAAGTCATCTCGTCGGGCTCGAAAAAGTAAGTACTACATGAAACTCTGTTCTAAATTCGTCACTGGTCGTGAGAGGTATACTAGAAATTTATTAAGGGATGGATTGCAGGTTACGGATTAGCATTAAGACCTAGCGAGTAAGTTTACCTATATTTCATAATAATTAGAGTACCTGTATTTATAGGAACATAAATGATGTATATCTTTGATATTTTTATGAACCTCTCCTTAAAACTCAGTGCTAGTGCCAATCTGTATTTCATTTATTAGTTCATGATGTAGAATTTACCTTACCGTTTTACCAGATTGAATTTAAGCTTGGGGGAGAGTCAGATAACAGTAAGATAAGTGATAATAATGCTAATTAGATTCTTCTTATTATGTCATATTTTATTTGTCTGGTGAACTTTTAAATAACTAGGTCATAACAGTATTACCTGAACATATCTGGGTCAACCACTGAAATAATATAAAAATGCTCGCTTTAAAATTGTGTGCTCCCTTAAATTCGAAATCTCAATTAGTATGCTAAAAGCGAAACGTTGTTTGGCCTACGCTCATTTTATTAATACTAAGGTTACATTTAAGTACAGAAAAGGTGGAATGAAGCTACTGACTTGGTGACGAAAAAGGGGTCGATGCCCATGGTGCCTAGGTAAATTATTTTCATAAAAATAGGGTGTCAACACACTGGTACTGCGAATCCGGTTAACAGAAAATAAACAGGACTTGAAGAAAATGCCGCTAATTTCAACAAGTGCATTTTGTTTACTTTTGTTTCAAATGGAAAATTATATCGAATAATTTGTTGAAGAAAAAACATTTTAACAGCAAAATTGTTGTTTGAATCCCCTACATCTTGTGGTGAAAATTTTTGAGAAACACTTTAAATTTGTGCACAATTACAGATTTCTGATTTTGTATCTAGATATTGTTATTTTAAAACAAATTGTATTCCGTGAATCAATAATGTTGGTTATTATTTGAAACAAAGCACATACTTATACTTACTACATACATCTCTCGCACTATAAGTTTGTGCAAATAATGCACTAAAATATTCACGCATTAAAGATACTTTTAAATCATTGACTTTGCTTTTTAAAGCGACTAATCAGTCCAGATATAGGTTTTATTTTATATATAAACCCTTAGCATCCCTTTCCACCATTTAGTGGACCATTCGTCCCGTATTTTGGAATTTGGTCAAATATTTCGGTACAGAAAAATCGTACGATCTTCTCGATGCAAAAATTCAACTCGGCACACCCAAAAAGTCCCTTCTAAAGCATTCGAAACGAAAAAGATCATCCACCTACAAAGTTTAAGTTTTTCGAAAATTAAAAAGAAAAAATTGTTTTTATATCGGAAATGGTTAAAGGGATCCATTTACATCTTAGCATCATAAAAATAAAATTTTCAAAATAATATACAGGGTGGTAAAAAAATTATATTTATTAAAATTCTCATTTTTCCAAATATTTCGGTATAGAAAAATCGTACGACCTTCTCGATGCAAAAATCAAACTCGGCACACCCAGAAACCCCCTTCTAAAGTATCCGAAACGAAAAAGATCATCCACCTACGAAATTTCCTACTTCGTGGCCAAATCTGAAAAAAAATCCTCAATTTTCCGACGAGAATGATATTTTATCGAATACTTACCTGCCTTATTTCACGTCTTATCGAAAAATATCATAGTAGCGTTTCGATCGACCATAAGAGGCAGCAGATACTGACGTAAACCGATTTAAGATATCTCTTTCCGCTACCGAGGAAATTGAGAAAAATTAAATCAGGTTTGGTGAATTAAAAAAAGAAGAAACATTATACGACGACCGGAATACGGCACATTAAAGTACCCCACCAAACCCATCTTTTGTCCATTTATCATGTAGTTCTAACTCTTACGGTTTTCGAATTATAGCCGATTATACACTTTTTTATACATTTTTCGGAAATCTAAAAAAAAAATCGTTTTTATCTTGGAAACGGTTAAAGGAACCCATTTACATGTTACCATCGTAAAAGCATCAGAATTTTCAAAAATATGTACAGGGTACTAAATACATTTAGTTTTAAAAAATTTCTCCTTTTTTCAAAATTTCTTCGTTATTTAGCGTTGGAAGTTTCAAAAGAATCTTTCTATTCCAGGAGGGGTATCATCGACTTTTATATATTTTTTTCAAACATTTTATAATAATTAAGATACTCGCGTCGTTTTTGGGCGTTTTTTTGAAAAAAAAAATGCTTTAAAGTTACTACTCAAGTACGGGTTAAACGCCGGTAAAATATATATTTTTGGCAGTAAGTATAAATGATACCTTAAAAGCTTTAAATTAAGCATGAAAAACGGCTGAATGGTGCGGTGCAACTTGCAACGGTTTATCGATGATGTTACTGATGTTAAACTATTGCAAGGCCTTCACTTCTCAGGCAAAGAAATACTCCTAGGAAAATTATTGCTGTTTTTCTTTTAACTGATACTAAAAGGGATGAGAAACATAATTTAGTTAAAGCTTATTTAAAAAGTGTAGTTAAAACTCTGTTACTTCCTCTAAAACAATGCAAATTCGAAGACATGGCATAATTTTAACATTACAAAACTACGAATTATCTCCCTAAAATTTCCTTAAAATACTAAAAATTACCACAAAAATTGCCACTAATTACCACTTATTACCACTAATTACCAATAACTATCAGTAATTACCACTCATTTCCTCTAGAATTTCCACTAACTACCACGACTGTGTACACTAAATTACCACAATGAAATCACCCTCGTGAAATATGGACGATCGATAAAACCGTTGACTGATAGCCAACGATAAAACGCAGTTAAGCGTAGATACATTAAGACCACTCTTATTAGTTAAATACAATATGCCATATAACTGCCAACAATTTTATGAGTATAATAAAAATAATGACATTTAAAAAAACAAAATCACAGCTCATGTATAAAAAATTGAATTTATTTTGGGTATTTTTTTATTTCTTAGTATGGGTAATAATTTTGTTTTATTCTT
>MU182002.1:266592-303347 GCA_016904865.1 Pissodes strobi | reverse complement strand
CTTGAAAACTGGACATTTCAAACATCGTGTGAAAAGTATACTTTGCAAACGGCGTGTGCAAAGTATACTTTTCACACGCTTATTCGGGTATTTTGATTAAAGGGCTTCGTCTCCGTTTTAGAGCTTCGCCCTCAGAGGTTCTATTCCCAGATCTCTAAAATAGGGGGTCCAATTTTTAGGGCTTCACCCCCCCAGGAGCCCCTTTTTGTAGAACTGTAGAAAAAGGGACTCTCATACCAGGGGCCCCCTTTTAAGGCTTGGGGTCCAATTTTAGGGCTTCGCCCCGGGGGCCCCATTCCTAAATCTGTAAAAAATGGCTCCCGTACTATAGGCCCCATTCAAGGGTTTCGCCCCCTAGGGCCACATTTTAGGGCTTCGCCCCAGGGGGTGCATTTTCCAAATGTGTCAAAAATGAGGCTCCCACACCGGGGGCCCCATTCAAAAGCTTCGCCCCCCGAAGATCCCATTTAAAATCTGTGGAAAATGGGCCCCGTACTAGGGGCCCCATTTCAGGGCTATGTGCCTCAAGGAGCCCCAGTTTAGGGCTTCACCCCCGTATGCTCTCTTTTCCGAATATGTAAGAAATGGGTCCACCGAGGGAATGTTGCCTTTTTCCAAAGTTATGAAAAGAATAACTCTAAAAATTAAGGGCGAAACCCTAGAATCAGGGACGAAACCCTAAAAGGACGCCCCGGGTAGGGCGTTGTCCCAGCCCTGGCATCTCAATACCTACTCATCAACTAGTTACACAAATTGCTGTAGATGATCTTTGTAAACTATAAATTTTAATTTAAAGACAAGATGCTTGATATATTATATTATAATAAATATTATAATATATAATATCAATATATTTGCAGTCGTAGGAAAAGTATAGTGGCACGAGCCGTAAGTAAGTGACATAATCAACACTTGTTGCACAATATACTAATTCTATTACACTCCCAGTGGGACACCTTGTATATAGCAGTCGTAGAAAAATAGTGTGCTACACGTGCTGAAAAGACTTTTCACACTCATGAGACTTTATGATACTCGCCTACGGCTCGTGTCATCAAACTGTTTCATTGCTGTGAAAAGTCTTATTTTCAGCACTTGTTGCACAATATACCATAATGATACTCACATATACATAAATAAAATTGGTTATTGGTGCGGCCAGTCTTTTACTAATTGCCAGTTCAACTCCGCTGATAGACGCGTCATAAAACGAGATTCGATATTTCATGCGCTTTCGGATCTGTAGTTGGGTTATCTGGGGTATGGTATTCACCAACTTCTGGGCGAGACCTATTAATTTCATGAATGTGAGTTGTTCTTTCTTGTTTTAGTTTATTAGAAACATTATCGCTGGCTAATAAAATTCATAACAGGTCCTCTCGAGATAGCTCCAAGATGCCAACTGAGACGAAGCGACTGAAGCCAGACACTCACGCAAGCGGTGCTATATAACCATCACCTGCTACAATCGCGCAGGTTGACCAAGCGGGTAGAGTAAAAGCCGGCTAGCGAAAAGCGAGAAGCGGTGCACTATGTTCGTACCCTAAGGCCCTTATAGGTAAATGCAAGCGTGGCATCAATAAGTCGTGACAATATTACACAAGGCTACGTTCTTCTAATTGATATATTAAATGTCAAAATTCTTTATTAAAAAATAACAAACTATAGTATAAAAAATTTTTTTAATCGGTTTTCTATAGAACCGGCAATATTATATGATGGAAGTATATTTTAATTTTTAAATTCGTTGTTTTAAATGTTCTTTAATTGTGTCTATGCCTAATGGCCAGATATTTGTCTTTCCAATGAAAAATTGTTACATTTTGATAGTTCCGGTGAATTCAATTTATTTTGTCGCCTTTTACTAAAAACGGATTTATTAAAGAGGTTCCGATTCAAGTTTGGAAAACAGCTCAATAACATAGAACATATTATTATGTCTATTGGGGAAACACCCCAACATGTGTATTAACTTATCGTTTTTCACCGTATGTTTGGTAATAACACCCTGTATGTCTGTAGTATGATTGAGTCATAATTAAAATCCAAATATATTTATTTCACCCCAGGTAAACAGCAATTTGTGTATTTAAAACATTGTATTTCATTTACACTTTACTCCAAACCTGGATTATCGGTAAAATAGATTCCATTATATGCAACAATCTCTGGAAAGCAAGTTGCCACTCCGTCAAGGAAAATGTTATTAGTCGTTCTCAATTTAATATATCTTTGTCTCCGTCAATGTTTTGTAAAGAACAATATGTCAAATAAAGGAAGAACATGTTACTACAAAAATACATGTTCCAATTCACACCCTATGAATACAATCCCATCAACCTTACAATATAATTTGACATATGGTTTACCAGCAAAAATAAAATAAGTGATCATATAATATATTGATCAACTTGATTACTATAGTTCGCCCTGCCGTTGGTATCCATAATACCTATACAGAATTTTTGTATTCGACGCGCGTTTCGCTGACCATGTTAGCATAATCAGGAGATGACTAGAACTGTCTTAATCATCTCCTGATGATGCTAATATGGTTAGCGAAACGCGCGTCGGGAGCAAAAAGGATGTTTGGGTATTGTGTTGTATTGGATGATTTTACCGAAGGTTCCAAATCCCAACTTAGTTTTAAGTTGATGTTTAATTTTAAATACACACATACAATAATAGAAATGCCAATTGTGATAACATATTTTTATATATATAAATCACAAATTAATGAAGATCGTAGAAAGGTTAAGAGCCTCTGATATATAGAGCACATGATGTTGAAAAATTTAGGCTTAAAAGGAAACGTCGGAAGTCCTATAATAAATCTTGACGCTTATTTTGTTCATTTAAACAGAGCATACGTGCCACCACAAGGCTCCAAGATTAATGGTTTAGTATAGAAGCTCCTGAGCTCGTTTAAACATATTTATATTACTCTTATACATAAATCTGGTATCAATGTTAGGATGATAATACACTTTTGCCTGTTTATATTAGTATTTACTGCATTATAAGCATAGGTAACTACCTTATTAAACGTATGCATTGAATGGTGTATTTTCTCACTTTATCATCGAACATCGATAATTCACAAAATCAATTCTCCTATTATAACTTGCTTATTAATTATTTGCCTATCAAATCTTAAGAAAAATGTAAAGAGTAGAACACACAATAGCACCATTTAACAGAATGTAAGAGTATAGATTTGAAAACAGCGGTAGGAGAGCAATTACGGGAATCTGTGTTCTCAGAATGGGCAATCACAGACATGACCATTCTTGATTTAGGCCGATATGGAATTATACAAAGGAATACAGAATAATTTTTTGTTGAGGCTACGCCTTTGCCTGCCCTTAGGGCAACCAATTTAAGAATTGAGACGCAGTTAATGTTGCTATCTCTATAAATAAAGGGCAAATCAGCGCCCATCTTCAAGGGCTGCTAACTCAGGAATATCCTAAAATCCAACAACTGAAAGAAATTTATTCTGTACTTTCAATTGATTCAATGTTAATACTGTAGTAGTACATTATCCTAGAGGTATTGACAGAAAGTTTCTAGTTGTTTGGCATGCAAAATCAAGCACCTTCATGGCTCTTGAAATAATGCATATGTTGTGCATGACAAGAGAACGTCCTTATGATGTCAGGCTCGACTTTCATATAACAAGCACTATTATATATAGGATTCTGGAGCCTTAAGAAGGAAATCTGCGAGAAGCATGTAACTGCAAAAGATACTAATTATGTTTTAGAAAAGATAAAAAAATCATTTGGTTGGGTATGACTGTCTTTCAAAATATCGACTAATGTTACAAATTACAACTCAATACGATGTTAGTAAGAGACTTTAGCAAAGGCATGCTGAGTACGATATTCTATTGCGTAAACCTTGTAACCAGCCTTAAGCGTTGGGTACCAAATATATAACTGTACTCGTTAGTTGCCCATTAGATGGTCCATATGGCATCGGATTAATTTTTTTAAAGGCGTAGTTCTAGGTTTTGGCAGTTAGGGTAGGGCGCCACTAAATTTTGTTTACAAGAAATTTATCAATGATTATTGATCTTTGAAAATAGGGTAATAAAATTTAGAAAAATACCTTGTATATAACTATCAAGAGATTAGGAAATTAACGGTATTTATTAAGGGACGGTAAAATTGATACAATGTTACCAAAATAAACATCGGGATTCCAAATAACTATTTATTAAAAGATGAAAAACTTGCACAAAACCTTTCAAGGCAAATTAATTTTATCTCCAATTAATTTGAAGTTAAACTAGTGAGAAGATTCTCTTATAAGGTATTTCACCTATACTATCAGAATAGTAAATCAAACAAAATAAGATACTAAGTTCTAAACTAGGTCTTGTAACATTAATATTGCCACTACCTAGTTCACAACAATCGTTGAATTCTTAAAGGTTTGATAAATGCAGTCAATCACGAGACACTATAAAGAAAGTTTTTTGCTAAACTAACTTAATACTAAATCAATAAAATATCCGGTAAAGTAAATAAGTAGACATAGGTTGCCGGTAAAGATATGCAGGTATAAACGAAACAATCATTAAATAAAATTAATCTAAATTATACACATGGCAGCGGTAATATCATCCTATCAACAAAAGTTAATCAATTGTACTAAATCAATAGGATAGCCTGTGAAGTAAATAGATATGTACAGTTGCGGACATAAAATTTGGGGCACTAATTTGACATTTTGTGACTTTTTAACGAATTTTGGTAAATCAGGCTTCTACTTTGACTTCTACCTGTGTTACCTTTATTACTCTTTTACCGATCTAAAAGGTGATATCAGAGACAAGGGGAGATATGTAATTTAAAGTAAATATACACAATTACCTTCAGCAGATATGTATCTAATTTTTTCAAATTATGTTGCATCAATACACAAACTTTTTAAATAAAATTTACTAATACAATAATTCGGAATTAAATTATTACTTTCCTCTTCTGTAGAAACTTGTGGTGGGCCACTTACTACCCTTTTTTCGAATAAATGAGCTTCTTCCCACATTTTTTTAACGTTGTGGCAGTACTTTTCGGCACCACGAATCTCTCAGCTACCCTTCGTTCAGCTTCTTGAATTAAAATAACTATTCTCATTTTCTGTTAACCGGAGGGCATAGCATAACTTTCATTAAAATATTACAAATCAAAAATTTGACTTTGTGTCAGCATGTCAGTTCGTAGGTAATATCCGAGTATGTTGGTTTGTTATACTCGGGTAATATCCTGGTTTTGAAATGTGATTTAAAAGTAATATTTACAACAGAAAAAAGTGCTGCCCCAATTTTTATGTCCGCAACTGTACATATAGCCGATAAGTATCTATAGGGTAAAATAAAATGATTATTAAACAAAACTAAGCTAAATGAATCTCATGGCAGCGATAATATCATTATATCAATAAAAAGTCAATAGACACACTAAATCAATGAAGTAACCAATGATGTAAATGGTTAAAAAACGAAATGAGCTCAGTTCGATCAGGTTTTAAAACGAAAACTTAAAATTGCAAATGGCAGCTACATAAACTCGTGCACTGCTACGTGGTGAACAGCTGATTATAATAAAAAACTTGAAGTCGGTAGATATAATACACAAGTGAATCAGATATTCACGAAGGCATTTTCCAGATATTTATCAATTAAGGTAATACTATATTATAGTAAGGAAAATCAAAATCAAATACTCGACAATGATAATAAGTGACCTAATTTCAGCTACTTAATTACGGTAAACCATAACGACAGTAGATTCGATAAGAAGTGACCGACAGTTAGGTAAAAGTATATTCGGTAAATCTCATTACTGTAAAAGTGAACCAAGTAGTTCTCATAACATCAACAAAGTAAATTCTGCACTCGAGATAATATGCTGCTGAAGCGAATTTATTAAGCAGTATTGTTCAGTGAGTTTAAATGTTAAACAGATAATTGAAGTCAAATTGGAGTCGCAGCACACACAAATCTTGTGTTAGCTAAAGTGTTGTGAACGTAAATCAAGTGAAAATTATTTTAATCTCCCTTGCCAATGTTCAAAGCGGATTAGATATTGCCGCGACAGCTAGCGCATTTATGCGTAATATAATATATATAAATAATATACTCCATTAAAATATGTTATAAAACGTATGACGTACTTTATAACCTAAAACTATTAAACCACGAACAATAACTGTTAAAGTTTTCCGTAGAGTACGAGAATTATTTTTATTACCGTATTTGAGGCATCTTTATATCGCACAGAAAATGGAAATTAGTACATTACAGCACTTTTTGATGGAGCCATAAAGATTTTCCTTTCCATTTGGTGCGAATAAGTGAAGTATACTTTATTGCCTCCACTCCATCTCGCATGTGAATATTCTGCAAAAATTATTGTCCTCCCCCTTTTGAATTCAGATCGACTTTGCTTGATTGCAAAATGCAAATACACTAAATGACCGAAAAAATTTAATATGTGCTAATATCTATGGCACAAAATTTAAATCCTAAAAGTAGCAAATGATTATAATTAAGTATAAAATGCAAGTTTCAGATATTTTGATGATATTCAGTGTTAACCAAATTATTTAGTACTTAATTTAGAATCTTTTTTTATGCATTTATTCTGCGGGTTCCTCGGAAATGGAAATATATAAAGGTATGGCAACACTGCATTTGATGACGGAGGACAGACCATTGATTTGTATAGAAGTGGATAACCAATAGCCGCCTGTTGCACTATTCAAAAGTGGCAACCTATGGGCGAAAAAACGGGTTTCTGCGCATGACAAAATCGAAAAACGTAAACAAAGAAGATCCCGTTTCGTCATGCGCACTAAAACACTTGCCGTCTCAGCAGGCATCGATCAGGACCGAACTTGTCTTTGACGTGTTTTCGTTTTGACGGCGCGGCGTTTTGTGTTGATAATTCGAATACTTTACTTTTTATTGATTTTCTTTGGACCTAGTGTTTGTAGATGCTTAATTAGTTTTAGTTTAGTGGTTCACGTTTGTGCTTTGTAGGTACCCTATTTTGATTTTCGTTTTAATTGAAAAATACGCACATAAACAATGGACGAAGCTACCAAAATAGAATCCCGAAAGTGTATGGTTGCGCTATGTAGCAGTAGATGCAAAATACCCGGAATTTCCTATTTCAAGTAAGTATAATTATTATAGGTATTACTTATTTATACCTTATTGTTTGTTTTACTATGCTAACTGGCCCATTTGACAATCGGCAAGACCCAATATTTGATGAAATAATTACTTTCGTTCATAATCACAAGAGAACGAGTTAAAATTTTGGAGTCCGGGCCTGCCTAATGACCTTCACACTGCAACAGATGGCGCCCACTAATTCTCCAACGCGCAAGGCAAAATAGGAATAGTTTTGTTTACAGTTCGCGGTCGTAAATTTGCCATGTTTGGTCTATTTATTCCTTATCCACTCCTATACAAATCAATGGGACAGGCTCAGAGACAACGCTCCTCGGAATTGTCGTCGGCTATCGCATTTATCGCAATATGCTATGAGAAAATAAACTGCTCGAAAAAGTCACTGCTGTTTATCACTGTGACAGAGCTGTAGTAGTCACGTCTCGTCACTGCTACAGCGAAATCGCATGTTAGTCTACCTCTACTAATATGAATTATGTAATCATTCGTAGAACCTTAAAGATCTGATATAAATCAGAAGAGAGCATTTTTACGTTTTGGCGTCATCTGTCTGATTTATATAGTAAACTGCGTAGTCAGAACCGTCCAAAATCCGCCATCTGCTCGCGTTCAGTTGCAACCATTATGCAGATAAAATTTGTAATTATCCGATATAATATATAATAGTGATCAAGGAAACTGATAAAATAGTGTTGAAAGTACTAGTTTCCAAACGAGGAGAACTTTGGCACGAGGCGATCGATAGCCGAGTGCGGGAATCCTCCGAGGTTGAAAATGTACTTCAGTACGAGTAATTTGTGCTATTTCTCCTACTAGAGGTATTATGAAAAAGTAGATTTCAACCCGTGTGTGATATTATTAAGAATCTAAAGAGCATTTCTATGTCATTTTCGCAGATGGTATACCATCTGCGAAAATGACATAGATAGGGGACACCGGGGCGGAATGGGGTCTCTAACGTTAATATTTATTTTAGGAGGGTAAAAATGCAGTACAAATTTCAAAAAAATGCTGAATGATTTATTGAACTATTGTAGACACAACACGAACAAGAAATAAACACAAAACTTTTACTGTTTTTTTTTGTGTCATCCTAAAAAAAAAGTGTCCTTCACTCCATTCTGCCCCGCCTGCGGGGCAGGATGGGGTACCCGCGGTTATCGGGCTTACAGAGTTCACAAACCAGTACAGACTCGTCGTCGTCACTGTCTATCCCCGCACAAGAGTTGTGAGCCCACTTTTTACACTGGAAGCACGAAATCCAACCTTCAGATGAAGCTGAATACTGCTCATTGCAATACAAACATAAAGCGTCTTCTTCCTCCGCAGACTCTTCAGAGCTTTCTTTTACTTCAATCTTTTGCTTTTTTCGCATGGGCTTATTCTCTTTTCCTTTCTTCTGTTTTTGACCAGAAAGATTCTTTTTAACTTTGTTTTTTTGTGCTTCGTTAACCTGATTTGTTCTCTCTATTGCTTCGGCCAGTTCTTTTTGATAAGGTGACGATGTGAGAATAGCGGTTTTACCTCTTTTTCTTTGCACTCGTTTAACGGTGGTCTTTACTTTTGGTATTGGCATAATAACTTCCGGTGAAAGGGCTGGAAAACTGGAACTGCTAGGTGAATTTATTGGTGCATTAGGAGTGTCAGGCATCCAGGAACATTGGGGTAGAGTGTTATTTTGAGTTTCGGTTATATTTTTCATCGTGACTTTGGAAGGCGGGGTTAACGTATTTTTAAAGGAATCTTGATTTTCTGGAGGCTGATCGATTTTAGGAGCAGCTTGTGGTTCAGACTCATCCGCTGGAGTAGGATCGGCTTCTGTTTCGGGCTCAAGACCGGCTTGAGTTTCAGCAATGGGAATATTAGTTGTCTCCGAGGGTAAGAAGTCATCATCATTAAAAATACCCTCATTTGTTGGCCAAATACCCGTTTTCTCGAAACCTTTTAGCGCAGTTTTCATGTTCGCAGCATTAATAAAGGCTTGCCCAAATAAGGTTGATATTTGGAATAAAGTAACAACTTTACCTGGGTTTGACCGTAACCATTTTCGCACTTCGTCTTCGTAATATAGACTCAAAGGTTTCATAAACGCAACATCCAAAGGCTGGAGTCTGTGCGAACAGTGAGGTGGGAAGCACAATAAAATGACGCCATTTTCACGAGCTAGATCGATTACTTCAAGGTTTTTGGTGTGGGAAGCATGCCCATCAAAAAGTAAGAGGATAGGAGTTTGTTTTTTTGCATTAGAAAATTCAATAAACTTTTTAAACCACTTCAAAAACACTTCTACAGTCATCCATCCAGAGTCATTAACTTCAGCCCAACCACCAGGCGGCAAACCTAATTCAAATTCTTGTTGTTTCTTTTTTCGGGGAAAAATCAACATTGGAGGCATGAAATTTCCCGCAGCAGAACAACAAATTTCGGCCGTTACTGTGTTACCACGCTCAGCAGAAGTCAATACGCCCACTTGACGTTGTCCTCTATTGGCAATAATTTTTGAATGTTGCTTAGGAATAACCGTAATACCAGTCTCGTCGCAATTATAAATTCTTTCCCCAGTAATATTATGTTTAACAATAACTTGATTTAACAATGTAAAAAACTGCGCGACTGCTACTCTGTTAAATCCCATCGCACGCGCTCCAGAAGTAGCCTCGGGCTTTCTCAAGCTTAATTCTGGATGACGCCTCATAAAAAATTGCGCCCAATCTTCCCCTGCCATTTCTGTTTCTTCATTAAATGGATGCCTACAACCATTTCGAACCGCTAGTTGATAGGCTAACCTTCTTAGTTATTTTATTGTTAAACCAAACAGTCTCTTTTGCATATCCTTTAAATACGAAACCAGTTCCAACTCTTGTTCATTAGTAAAAACACATTGATATTTGCCTACTGTTTTGTCAACCTTTGAATTTGGATCATCCCTACGTTTTTTTACATACCTCTCTAATGTAGTTTGCGGAACGTTAAACTGGTCTGACGCTTTTTTGTAGCCCATTACGCCTCTAATTACCGCATCCACTGCTAGTTCCATAGATTCAGTACTCCACTGCTGTCTAGCGGTCTTTTTAACATATTTGCGAACCATCTGAAAATATCACAAAGCTTAAATTTTGATAATTAAGTAAAGCCGGGGCGGAATGGGAAATGACCCCATCCCGCCCCACCCCATTCTGCCCCAGATGCTTCGAATTACAAAACATAACGTTTCACCAGACATTCTTTGTCAAAGTCTTAAAGTATAAATGTCAAAAGATACTTAAAAACATGCCGTATAAGGTAAAATAAACAACAAGCATCAAAACAAACAAACAATTTACTTACTTTGTGTTAAAAAAGCCGAAAAGTTATACGAACACATACAATTTTACCACGTTTGGTCGAAAACACTCTTAACTGTATGCAATCACTTGTTTGATGTTGTCAGATAATGCGCGGGACTCTAATATATAATAGCAGGGGGCGCTAGTAATATCGGCAACCTGGAGCGGGAAATTTAAAACCAATCCCGTTCTGCCCCGGTACCCCGTTGCGCCCCGGTGTCCCCTACACTCTTTACATTCTTAATAATATCACACACGGGTTGAAATCCACTTTTTTATAATACCTCTCTGAATACTATCATTTTCGACGTCTCTGTAGAGCAAAGAAAGTAAGTCTTTTCGGTCCGGGCACGGGAAAAATTTTCCCGGACCCTAATTAGGGAACGGGAAAAGTTTTCCCGCTCCCTGATTTTAAGTGCTAAATTTGCAGTTATTTGGTCACAGAATAAGCATAAAGTAGAATAAATTGGGTTAAAATTATACAGCGATTAATCTAGTACATTTTAGCCTCATACTCTAATTTTAAGTAAAATTATTTTATTTATTCTGACATTACTTGTCACAAATACTTCAAAATTAACTGCCTATTGTGCCTATTCAATTACAACAAAGCATACAAACACATTTCCATAGCAACGCTTGATGAATATTAGATAAATACCTGTCTTGCTTGTCTTGCAAGTTTGACGTTTGCTTTCATTTGAATACAAAATGTATTATGACATGATTTTGGATACGTAAAATTATAATAATTTTATGTTTATGTCTTGATTTCAGAAAGGTATTATGAAAAATATCGTTCATTACACGTCCAGAAACAGCTTTTCCTGTGCTTGCACGACTTCCAAACGCGACAGAAAATGTCGTGCGCGCACCGGAAAAGCCTAGTTTCTGGACTGGTAATGAAATATACTATTCAATAAGTGGGTTGACAATAATTTCTCGTCGCCTCATCCACTTCTGTTAAGTCAAAACGGTAAATCAAATGTTGTCAAAATTACAGCACCGATCATCTATTCAAATATAGTTCTGTTGAAATTACTTTATACAAGTGTGTTGAAAAAATTTTCAATGCGCATGTGATATAAGGCGCTTTCACGTTAGTTTATCATTTTCATCAATGGTTAGGTCATATTAAAAGTACTTATCGCGTTATCCTCATCTGTTAAGTCAAAATGTCAAATCAGATATGCTGTCTAATTGACAGCATCCATGATCTATTAAAATAGAGTCGTGTTGAAATTACTCTTCAATTAGTGTTTTGACAGATTTTTCAATAAATGCGTGATATTAGGCCCTTTCTAGCCACGTTAACTGTGCTTACTTCTCATTTTCATCAGTGGTTAATCATAAGTGCTTGTCGCGTCATCTCCATCTGTCAAGCTAAAATGTCAAATCAAATATGTAGTCTAATTGACAGTATCTGCCATCTATTAGAGTAGAATCGTATTGAAAGCACCTCTGTAGATTCTTAGGAAAACGATTAATATCACACGCATGTTGACATCCAGATTTCAATACGTGAATCGAAAAGTACTCGTAGCATAATCCACATCTATCAAGTCAAAATGTCAAAATAAATATGCCGTCAAATTAACAGCATCCGCCAAGATTCAAACAGAGTCCTGTTTAAATTACTTGTGATATATGGTGGTTTCCAGCCAGGTTAAGTCTGTTTTTTCTCATTTTCATAAGTGGTTGCAGGAATAGTATATTATTTTTTATGGAGGAAAAGTGATACATGGCGCGCTCGTGTTTAACAGCCGAACGGAGTGAGGCTGGTAATAGAGAGCAAGCCATGAAAAGTAACTTTTCCTCCAAATAAAATATGCTGTTTTTTCTTCAAATGTCGACAAATTAATGCAAAAACATCTCTTTTTAATAGTAATAATATCTAATTATTATTAAAGATAAGTGGGTTCGCAAGGCGGCTTAGACCGGTGTCGGTGAATAGGCACAGGTTGTTGCTATAGTAACGTAATATAAAGCTGTCAGTGGACACTGTCAACAATAATTATTTTTTTTAAGATTGCGTCTCCGATTGCATTTTAATTCCGTATTGATAAGCAGTTATTGAATAAGTTCGATTAAATAATAACCAATTTGTTCCTAAATTAGTAATTTTTAGAAATGCAGTCACAAATTGAGTGATAAATACAAATTGTAGTTTAATAAATCTTGAGTTGTTGACGCTTATTTTGTTGTCTGTTTGTATTGTATCTATGTTGCTATGACAACACATTTACCTCCGCCGGCGGAAAAGTGAAAAGTAAAGCAGCCGCGCCGGCGGAGGAAAAACGAAATTTCACGGCCGCCTACACAGTCGAGTAATGACGGATTTACTGACGGTTGAAGAAAATAGTATATTATTTTATATGGAGGAAAAGTGATACTTTTCATGGCGCGCTCGTGTTTAACAGCCGAACGGAGTGAGGCTGGTAATAGAGAGCAAGCCATGAAAAGTAACTTTTCCTCCAAATAAAATATGCTGTTTTTTCTTCAAATGTCGACAAATTAATGCAAAAACATCTCTTTTTAATAGTAATAATATCTAATTATTATTAAAGATAAATGGGTTCGCAAGGCGGCTTAGACCACGGTCGTAGGTGGCCTTGCTTAGACCGGTGTCGGTGAATATAACGTAACATAAAGCTGCCAGTGGACACTGTCAACAATAATTATTTTTTTAAGATTGCGTCTCCGATTGCGTTTTAATTCCGTATTGTTAGGCAGTTATTGAGTAAGTTCGATTAAATAATAACCAATTTGTTCCTAAATTAGCGATTTTTAGAAATGCAGTCACAAGTTGAGTGATAAATACAAATACTAGTTTAATAAATCTTGAGTTGTTGACGCTTATTTTGTTGTCTGTTTGTATTGTATCTATGTTGCTATGACAACAGTTTTACCTCCGCCGGCGGAAAAGTGAAAAGTAAAGCTCCGGCGGAGGAAAAACGAGACTTCACGGCCGCCTACACAGTCGAGTAATGGCGGATTTACTGACGTTTGAAGAAAAAAGTATTTTTTGAAAATTTTGTCAACACACGTGCGATATAAGGCTAAGCTAAGTTAACTGTATGTTTTTTCTCATTTTATTGCTGGCCGTAGGAAAATTGATATTTTACTCAAATATGCACAGATTGGCTAAAAGTTCTACTAGTTATAACATTCTTAAATTAACTGCGTCTTTTGTAAAGAATTTGTAACTCTATTTCCCCTAAATACGCATTAGCCGTAAGACTCCGTGTCAGTTTTATAATGTACGGAGAAATGTCGAAAACTACAATGTCTGATAAAGGGAACTAACCCTATTATTTAAAAAAGTCTTGATTTGGTGATTAAATCTCGTTATATGATTTACGGCTAACTGCAGCCCACATGTTAAACGCATTTTTTTTTCCTTGATTTTGGGCATGCTTTAGGTTAGTTTGGGTTAGACTTGTTTGGTTACGCCCCGGCAACCTGTGAGCCTGTAAAGCAACCAGGGGAACACCATTTTTTACCGTTTATTTTTTATCATTGTGCAACCACCAACATAAACGATTTAACATTTGGGCTGTCGTTAGCCGCTCCTACTATAATATGTGGCTGGGGACAATTCTTACATCATAAAATAAAATACGTGAATATATATCATGAACAATAATTAAAAATAGAATGAAATCTTAAAAGAAACAAAAAGGAAGCTCAACAGCGGAAAAATATTCACGTTAGCATGTTTAGCACAGTTTCAGATTTTTGACACCTCCCCGTGTACGATAAAACTTCCACTGAGTCTTAGCGAAAATATTATAAAGGAAACACTCTGTTTGTCCTTATTTACTAACGATTCAGGTAATTTTAAAAAAGTCATTTATTATATTACATGTAGGAGTAACTTTCAAACCCACAAAATTTTTCTAAATTCTGAAAACTCCTTATAACAATTTGATAAAATAAGCATAAGCTGGAATTTTTTTTTTGTATATATAAAGGATCTCTTTTTTTGTAAACCCACATATAAAAAAAGCACGCTCGAACCACAGAGGTTTTATTTCGATATTTTTCTAATAATCCTATTACTTCACTCAAGTTGTTTTTAAGAAAAATTAATTAATTCGCTTCGCTAATGATTCTGATCCTTATGGAGTTATGCAGCATTATTCTGCAATGATGTAGAAAATACATATGAGATTTTATACGTACACGCAAGAATTAAATTTCCAAGGAATAATATTAATGAAAATACAGAAGCTTTATTGCTGAAAGCTACTTTGTAAAAAAATATTCAGCAAAATTCGATAGGCAGTAAATTAGCGTCCGATTTTTGATTAAATATTTTGGTTTTGGGTCAAAAAAGTTAAATATTAACTATAAAAATAAAAGCCACCAATGAAATATTGCATCGTTTTATTTGGATTTATATTTGATTGAAATTCCAATTGGCATTTTACTCAGAACACCATTCAGATATTTTGGGAAGCTATTAAATCGAAAAAGTTTTGTATGTAACGTTATGGCTTTTGAGATATAGAGGAATGAAATGATTTTGCTTATGCTCCTCAATCGACAGCTAATATCATAATTAGTTCAAATTACGTACAAGATTAAAACTGCGTTTTTGCTTTGCTTTATTATGGACGTTTTTGATATCTCTCGCATTTTCTTCATATCTTATGGAGTATAAGATTTTCGCAAAATACCCATCTAAATCTTTTTTAAAACCATATTAAATTAATTTTTGTGATCTCATGGGATGTAATTACAACAAACTAGCTTAAAGGATATTTTAATATGTTAGTTAACTTAAAAATTTAAGTATTTTGTGCCATTGCGCCAAACATGTTAGTATACAGGCTACGCCAAAATATTAGGATTGAAATACGTCTGTTAAGCCCAGTTATATCCAAATACTTATTTCGCGGGAAAAAACGTGCTGCCAATTAGAGTTGTAAAGAACTTACGTATGAATAGTTTTGTGACAAGTTTAATGAATTTTATTATGAGAATAAGAAGCTTAAAAATACAAGCACCCCCACCTGTTATAGTGGACAAAATTTATAGGTTTGTTCTAGCAGCGATTTCAAACGGTTTCAAACCGTACGGAGTTTGCGCATAGCCATATAAGCGACGCTTATATCGTTATGCGCAAACTCCGGACGGTTTGAAACCGTTTGAAATCGCTGCTAGAACAGACCTAATGTTTTTAATGGGTAACAAACCATATCATTCCATAGAACCAGAAAAATCCAAGAAATGAGAAAATGTGACTACATACTTATCAGAGACACTAAACTAAATTATAAAACCGAACAACCTATAAACATGTTCATACTTTCGTTTAGACATGGTGAAAGTATTGACAAGATTTACTGAATAACCTAGTTGAAAATCTGCCATTAAGAAAGTCCAGGCTTCTGCCACAGTGCAAAAAAGGCCAAGTATATGGACACACCTAAACATATTGTGCCATGGAACCAAGCTGCGTCAGATGTAATGGTAAGTATCTAAGAATGGAGTGTGAAACACCGAAGGATGCAACACCAAAATAAATGTTCATTGTCTGCGGCAGCGCCATGCAGGAACGGCTAGGGAGCGGTTGCGTACTTTTTAGGGAGAACTTAATGCATTTATCAAATCAATACCGGTGTATATCTATGGAAGAAATCGTCCAAGAACAAAAATTAGGGTACCGTTGAACTTCGCAGACACAGGACAACTTATTTGGAACAGAATTGTTTTTTATCAACACAGAGTGGGGGGAGGCGTAAATTGGCATAATAAGAGAAAAAACATCGTTTCGCGCCGTGTCACTGCGCACACGCGCGCTTTTTTGTATATGTCGATTGGGGTGTAGGTGTGTGTAGGGGGCGTTCCTGCGGAGGTTTTCTGCAAGGGAAGGCGGAAGAGGCTCAGAGAATAAAAGCATTAGATTCAAAATAATTTAAATATTATTATTGTGATGAACGACCAGAATTATATGAAATTCTCAACTAAAATTAATAAGTTATGACACTTTATCATGAAACATGTCAATGGTAATGATTAAAACGTTTAATTGAAACTAAAGAAATACAAAATAAACTCTTTTGCTAGAACGTGCAAATACTCGGGTAATAATTATATAGAGATTTATTTAATTTGCTTCAACATTGCATTCCTTCTTTTCAGCCCCAGTTACTGGAGGATGGAGTGGCCTGCATGGGAAAGAATTGTTGACGCCAAATCTGTGATTTTAGAGAGGCACTGAGGCATCTTCAGTAGACGAAATGGATTCTAGAGGGTGATTTGAAGCCGAGAATAGACTCCGTCGGCATTGCTTTATAGACCATAACTTTTGCCACTAGAATCAAGAAAAATTAAAATAAGCGATTAGACACGGCAACATATGTCAAAAAGGAATAGAAAAATCTCGGATAATACATGGCTATAACCATCTTCTACAGCTGGAGGTGTGCAAGGTTTGCCTTGCCAGCCAGATTCACGGCCTGGACGGATTGTGGCTGGAGAGGAAGCGCATGCCATGCTGTCTTCTTCCTTATGCCATAGAAACGCGAGGAAGACGGGAATTGCGAGTGTTTGTGCTGGTCCTGGATAACGAATATTTAACTGGTTAGAAATTTTCGGCAGCTTGAATTTATTAAAAATGCAGAAAAAGTTAAATTTACCTAAACTTTGCATATCTCGTGAACAGCGATACACTTGTTGTTCTTGTTGGTAGGATGATATACCCACATTTTGCCCAGGGTCGGAGCAGTGCGGAACATGCCAGTGCAATAAGTAACGTCTACATCAGAAGCCCTCACAAGGACCCTCATTGCACCACTGCGCACGACATCAGCGACATTCATGAATATTCTCGTGTCTGCTTCTTCATGACCGCAAGGGGGCAACACTGTCCAAATCAATCCTACCGCAGTTATTGATGACGGTTTTGTCCTTGGTTGCATAGATTTCTACATCATTGATTTCAAAAGTAGAAAGTCAATGCCGACGGGGTCTATTCTCGGCTTCAAATCGCCCCCTAGAATCCGTCCCGCCTACTGAAGACGCCCTCCACCTCCACTATCTCAGGGCCTCTCTACAGATTTGGCGTCAGCAATTCTTCCCCATCCAGACCACTCTATCCTCCAGTAACTGGGCCTGGAAAGGAGAAAACGACGCATGGATTTCAATTTGAAGGGCAAAACCAAAATCCGTCTGAATCGTCCAAACTACTTATTAAGTGTGACTATAAGGCAACTGCATCTGGATGTCGTGACCTGTCTATCTAGGTAAGATAAATATCTATATAATTATTACCTCAGTATTTACACGTTCTAGTAAAAGAGTTTAATTTGTATTCATTTAGTTTTATTGGGAATATTTCGTGATATCATAAACTTTGTGATAAAGTGATAAAATTGTAATTTTAGATAAGAACTTCATACAATTCTGGCCATTATAGCAATAATAATACTTCAATTTAATGCTTTTCTTTTCTGAGCCCCCTCCCTCTTACAAACACCTGCACCACCCCATACGTACACAAAGGCGCGCGTGCGTGCTGTGACACGGCGTGAAACGATCCTTTTTCCCTTATTGTACTGATTGTAACAATTCGCATTTTTTTGTTTCCATTTTATAAGAGGAAAAAGAAAAAGAGAAACGATGTTGGCGTCTTCATATTTAGTAAGCAAATCTGTCTATTTTTTTATATGTCTTTGCATGCAACCAACGACATCGTTGCCTAAGAAATGCAACCATTAAACGATAAATACACTAAGAAATAGTTCCTTCTAAGCAACCACAGAGGGGTAACAGACACGTGCAACAAGAAGTGCAAGCAGTCCCAGATATAGAAAACATTGACATAGACCTTATCTCCGAAACCTATTTTACTAATAAATCATTCATTAGATTCGAGTGATATAAAACATATCACACGGTATATCTGAAAATGTAGCCAAAGGTGGGATGGTATATAAAATAAAACAGTTATAAGCTGCATCTGTAAAGGTGAAAACCAAGATATATGAAATGAATTAAATTGTCTCCGCAATTTACTGGCTCCCTAGACATACTCTCAAAAACTAACAATATTTACACTTCTTAAATAGTCTTAACACAAATATTGAACAGGAAAGTTTAGAATAATCAACTGAAAGGATTTCCTAATTTAGTTACACTTACAGCTATTATACAGAGCAAAAAAGGCATATTATTGCAGTGGTTTACGCTGATCTTCTACAACCAACTTTAATTACTACAAATTTGTAACTAATAATTTTTTAGTGTATAAACAGATGTCAGCAACATAATTTATTAATCAATGTTAATTGCAATGGCACGTTAATATATCTAAAAAAATTAATTGTGAGCTATAATTTTCAATAGAGTATAAACATTTCAAATTCGGCTTTTCAAACTTAGTAAACTATACCATTTGAAAGCGTGTTTCTCCACTTTCAGACTGAAAATTCCAGAAATGGCGCCTATCATGGACTAAAAAAAAAATAAGTAATATGTCGTTTGAGAAACTCAATATTTACTTTTTCTCAAAGAAATACTGGGATTGAAAGTAAGAACCAAAACCGTTCAGGCTTTGTGATCCGTAACAATTGCAAAAAAATCACGCTTTATCATATTGTGTTTACTGATGTGGCAAATTGGATCTGCACATAACGATCGATTAGCATTGTATGTCGAGAGTTTATCCAGCGTATGTTCACAACAAAATGCGAATTTTCTGAAATACTTTATGTGTGGAAGAACGGGACAATTATTTAAAAACTCTCAATTTAAATTGATAAATTAAAAAGTAGCCCTTCAGACTAAAAAGCTTTGAAAGTAATTCCAATTTAATTGAGTAGCTTACAAGCACAGACATCTATGCGAAACCTTTTATTTTAATTCGACGAGAAATCGAGATACTATAAAATATACTTGGAAGAGACAAGAGAAGCCATAAGTTCAAAGGCCAGATGCGAACGGTGAAAGGCAACTGGGTGTGGGTGTTGCAACCGTTTAGATAGCTAGATAGACCATCCATCAAGATTTAAAATGTTGATGCCGTGTTAAAACTAAATTTCTTCATTCATAGAATTTGAAAGAAATATATTGATAATAATCACATCAGCAGCAACTTTTCGATCTTCCTTGCATATTTTTCAAGCTATAAAAACGCATTATTATAATAACCAGTCAAGTTACAGATACTACAAATATTACGTTTCCAAATGCACTTTAAATCATCCATGCTACAAATACTTTTTATACTGTTAGAGAATAGTGGAAACTCCAGTTTTGATATTGTTTCGGTTAGTTAGAATTTTTCACTTTCAGCACAGCTCTTTATAATTCGAGTAGCCAGTTTTATGTTTCACGCGCCGTTGAGAATAAATTATCCATGTCTACGTCCATCACTTTTATTATTATTACTATTTTACTTTATTTTATTCATTTCATTTCAAGTTATTTATATATTACAAGCATAAACGGCAACTACGTCAACATGATGATGCTATATACTTCTATAATATATTACTAATCTTATACATAGTATATGCTACATATTTAAAAAAATCATTCAGATTATATGGTTCTATGCTGATCATTAGACTTTTAATTTCATTTTTAAATCTTCTTAAAATTTGAATTTGCTTAATGTTATCTGGCAGTTTGTTATATAATTTCAAACACATATAATGTTGACTATTTTCAGTACCTGAAAAACGATGGATAGGATAAGTTACATTGTTTGTCCTGGTGTTGTACTGATGAGTAAATGTCTGAAAAAAGTGTCTCTTCTTAAAGAAAAATATTAAGCACTGGTAAATGTACAAACCATACACTGCAAAAATGCCATAATTTCTAAAAACCGATCTGCAGGATTCATAGTAGGTCATACATACCCTTAATAACTCTCAGACACGCTTTTGGATCTCAAATATACTTTGAGTTTGGCACTATATACACCAGAATATATTACCATAATTCATGACAAATTGAAAGTTTGCAAAATACATGATTTTCAGTGTTTTCTCATCCATGTACTTGGACTTAATTTTTTTGAATGTTGATCTATGTGGTACTACCAATCTAAAAATTCATTAATATAAATATCTAAAAAATTTGTACGTTGTGAAAAGCTTATGAGGTTTTCTTTAATATTAAAATGTGTTGAAATTTCTACCTTTGAGTTTGGATTTAAAAAGAATTATATTCGTCTTGGATTTGTTTAAAATTCACTTATTTTGTGTAAACCAATTATTTAAATTTTTCAAAAATTCAGTATGTTCCCCTCAATAAGCAAGTATCATTGTCGGTGTAAAAGTTTGTAAGATAATTCAGATCATTCGCAATAGTATATTTCATTACCAGTCCGGAAACTAGGCTTTTCCGGTGCGCGCACGACAGTTTCTGCGGAAGTCGTGCAAGCGCGGGAAAAGCTGTTTCTGGACGTGTAATGAACGATATTTTTTATAATACCTCTCTGAAATCAGAACACAAACATAAAATTATTATTATTTTATGTATCCAAAATCACGATACACATATAACGGTATGCTCTTGCGCAGGCAGAACCTCCCACACAGAAGCGTGTGGCGTCACCTGGGAACGACGCTTTCGATTCTGCTATGTAAGCGTGTATATTTAAAATACAATATTCGCAGTTTTGGGGGATTTTAAAGGACATTTTGGATAATAGGTACCTTCCTAATTATACGTGTACGTGTGTTAACTAAAGAATAAAAGCATTTTCATTTCATATTTATATTACTAATTATAATTGATATATTATGCATAGTTTTCCTCCAGAAAATAATTTAAATGTATAAATGGTTATTCAAGTATTATTTCAACATTGGAGAACTAAGTAATTTTAGGATTGCATCAACGGAGTACCTATATTAAATTACTAGACAGAAATTATAACTAATTTTAACAATAATTCTCTAATCAGTGCTCGTAAACCCTGGCCCCCAGAATAACAAAACAAAAAATAATAGACATTGCAATGTTGCTTATAATTACGTAATTAGCATTTTTAAAGTTTTTTAGTTTTTTTACAAAACTCCTATAGTTATTTATATCTTTTATACAATGAGGTAAATTATTAAATTTTTGAATTGCATCTGTAATTTGATTTCTCAACCCTATATTAGTTCTTGTAGAAACCGGATAAACATTATGATCTCGTTTGGTAATCATGCACATTATGGTAAAACATCATATTTATGTTGCATTTTTGTAGATTATTAATGATTTTATAAACAAATTTGCACTCTTCTATTTCTAAGATTTCTCTTAGTCTATTGAAATTTAATTCTGAATAAATTGTGTTAGAACTAGTAAGCCAGTCAAAATTAAATAATACTTTTAAAAATTTATTTTGTAATATTTGAGCTTTATTAAAATCAACTTCACCGCACATGCCCCACACGGGCAAAAGGTGTCTAAAATGTGTAAGGAAAAAGGCATTGAAAACTTGCATTCTTTAGATAAATAATATCTGCTTTTATACAAAGCAGAAAGGTCCAAATGAAATAATATTCTTCATAAAACTGTTTAGAAACTTAACCTTAAAAAAAATGATATAAAAAAACAACGGGGTTTGAACTTAGGCCGCGCCGCTTCGCCGATAGCCGCCGAATCGAGACCTAACCGCCTAGACCATTCGACCACGAAGGCTCTTGGGACAAAACGATTGCATCGCGAAGACATGGTGCGATTAGGTGCCCAAATCAATGCGCTTTTGTAGCGCTACAGAACCTAACCGATTTCAGCACCCTGGTACCATCGTATATGAGCATGTGTAAATATGCCTCCCGGTGCGCGTTAGGAAGTTTCACTTCAATCACACTTCAATAATACATGTTGCTTTGTTTATTTTACTTATTTAAATTTTGGCAAATATTTTTTAACCACATAGTGTCTGGCTGGACCGTGAACCGTGACTTGATCGTGGTATATCTAAAAAGAATGTTTAAAGAGCGGGACTGAGGCAGATCAGCACTCGAATGTCATCGAATTAGCGGCAGCGTTTAAATATAACGCCACGGTCACGCCGTGCCGGCGGGGCCGCTATAGTACGCCAATTCGCAGTCGCGGTTATCTCTTTTTACAGGCCGACAGATTCCTTAGTGTACAAACGAGGTGAACCGTTATTTCTAATAAGTTGTCATGGTGGCCAACCGTTCCGAGTGCAGGCGCCGTGATAAATCACGGTACGTGAAATTAGGATACATCTCTAGCCATAGGATCTTCCTTTAGAGTGTGTGCCACTGCTATAAAAAATCATGTAATACGTGGAAATAAGTAATAAAAATAATAAATAATAAAGTAAAGCTTTAATAATTAAAGATACTCACCATCTTTTATGTTAATTCTATCTTCTCTTCAACAAGCACGAATCCACTACTTTGCTAAGTCATATTTTGGAAACCGAAAATATTTAATATCACTCCCTTTGGTGGTCCTATTATTGTTTTTACATGTAGCCACAGCACAATTCGGCATAATTATACTATAAGTTTTTATTTTAAATAACATATATAAACACAAACCAAATCTAAAAATTCACTTAATTAAATATACTATGACAGCGTCAAAAGGACACATTTTTTCCCAGATGACGTAGATGCGCGGGTGGGTCAAAAACGAGTCTAGAAATCAGCATACCATTATATGTGTATCGTGTCCAAAATCATATCATAATACATTTTGAATTAAAATATAAGCAAACGTCAAACTTGGAAGACTAGCAAGACACAAGTATCTAATATTTATCAAACATTGCCATTAAAATGTGTTTGTGTGTATTATTGTGATTTAATAGGCAGCTAGTTTTGATGTATTTGTGACAAGTAAGGTCAGAAAAATAAAATAATTTTACTTAAAAATTAGACTATTGACGCTAAAATGTATTAAATTAATTTTATATACTGCATCGCTGTCTAATTTTAACCCAATTTATTATAATTTATGCTTATGTTGTACCTAAATAACTGCAAATTTAGGACTTGAAATTAGGGAACTTGATCAAGAAAAAGAACTTCCTCAGTCGTGGAAAGACTTTTCAGGTAGTCGGTAAAAAACCGGTCGAAAAAAAATCCTGTGAAACATCAATATATTCGAGTTTTCTACTTAAAACACAAGGCAAGGAATATCTACAGACAATAGAAAATAAAATAAAATAACAAAGACGAAGCAGAAAAAACAATATTTTTTCTTCAAACGTCAGTTTGATATTTTAACCCAAACTAACCCAAACTAACCCAAACTAACCCAAACTAACCCAAACTAACCCGCCGTGAAGTTTCGTTTTTCCTCCGCCGGAGCTTTACTTTTCACTTTTCCGCCGGCGGAGGTAAAAGTGTTGTCATAGCAACATAGATACAATACAAACAGACAACAAAATAAGCGTCAACAACTCAAGATTTATTAAACTACAATTGGTATTTATCATTCAATTTGTGACTGCATTTCTAAAAATCACTAATTTAGGAACAAATTGGTTATTATTTAATCGAACTTACTCAATAACTGCTTATCAATACGGAATTAAAACGCAATCGGAGACGCAATCTTAAAAAAATAATTATTGTTGACAGTGTCCACTGACAGCTTTATGTTACATTACTATAGCAACAACCTGTGCCTATTCACCGACACCGGTCTAAGCCGCCTTGCGAACCCACTTATCTTTAATATTAATTAGATATTATTACTACTAAAAAGAGATGTTTTTGCATTAATTTGTCGATATTTGAAGAAAAAACAGCATATTTTATTTGGAGGAAAAGTTACTTTTCATGGCTTGCTCTCTATTACCAGCCTCACTCCGCTCGGCTGTTAAACACGAGCGCGCCATGAAAAGTATCACTTTTCCTCCATATAAATAATATACTATTATTTGTGAAGGGTTTTTCAGAATCTACTGACACCTAAATGGCGACGCACAAAAAAAAACAAAAACAACTCATCTGCGACGAAACAGTGAAAAATCCCGCCTAGATCTATACACACTTAATTTCCTGATATCTTATTGAAAACGGTTTGAAGCTGGATCAGAAAACATGGACATTTTTCGGTGAGTAAAGACAGTTTCTGGCGCATTTTAGTGCAGATTACGAGCTAAAATGTTACGTTTAGCATATCGATGCATGCATTTTTGTGGTAAGTAAGTAGATTTATTTGCCTGAAATCTCATTTACACCGATTTGAAGATAGGGAAAGAGGAGAGGATCGAAAAATTTGGATATTTTCCAAGCGATAAGCAGGAGTTTTTGGGATTTTATGGGAGATTTCCAGAAGTTAAACAACGAAGTTGTGGCAAGTAATTTCAAAATATATACACAAAAAAATACTTGCATATTAATCATCTCCCATTGTTGAAGTTTTTGCTTCTGTCGTCTGGTCAAAAGCACACAGCGTTATTTTTATTAAAGTATTAGGTATTTTAATAATGCAGGATTGATTTTGCATTAAATATGACCAATAATTAAAATTATTTCTAACTATTTTCAAGCATTCACCCTTTCACACATAAAACTATATACTTAAAATCAGATTAACTATTGGTAAATATCTAACAAAAATTATTGATTATTTAATTAACACTAACTCCGTTCTTTACTGAATTTAATAAAGCTTTCTTTTATTTTAACTAACTGCTTCTCCTTTCACACCCAATACCTTGTTACTTTACTTCTTCTGCAATTCTATCAACTTAACTTCACCTGGGGTTTCAGACTTCGAAACCTGATTCTAGTCTTGAGTACAGGAATTATTATTACAACAATTTTCCAACCACCATTTTAACCTCTTCAATCTGCACAAACGCGAAAGACGCTAGAGCTTGTAAGTCCTGAGAAAATGCGTTTAAACTCCCAAAAGAGTCCCTCAAGCAGAGCGGCGACAGAGGCCTATGTTTTACGCCTGAATGCTTATATTGCACTAGATTTAATTTCTGCAGAAGTGGAGACCGAAGGGAACTGCATGGACAATCCCATTAACGCATTTTAGAGGGTAAAAATTGTTCTTTCTTTATTTGACGTGTTGTTGCTTACACAACATTGACCGAGACAGAGATATATTAAAATCAAACGTTTAAAAACGTTTTCCTTAACGGAGAGTGACAACTAGCTATATTCCCAGCGATTGGTTTATATAATGAAATCGACAATCTAGGTTCGGACTAAGAAGTAACTGAAGTACGATGCTTTAAATGCACAAATTGCTGTTTACCTGGGGTGAAATAAATCTATTCGGTTTTAATTATGACTCAATCATACTACGAACATGTAGGGTGTAATCACCATATATATTGGTGAAAAACGATAACATAACTTAATACACTTGTTGGGGTGTTTCCCCAACAGAGGGCATATTTTAAATTTGCCAAATGAAATCCTTCAGTAGATGATGTTTAATAAAAATACATATTGGAGAGACGGTCATTAAACTGCCAATTAAATTACCCCATGATTGCCTAATGGAAATACACAACATTTTATCGTGTTGCATTGATATATTTGGCAACTATATCAAGAAAACGGAAAAGGCAAGTTTACGTGCAAACCAAGCTCCATGCTGTTTAGCCAGCCTTTGATGTAAATTCAGAGACGACGACGTATGAGTATGTCAGTATGTTGAATAAATGATATATGAGTTTATCGTGCGGTGATTACTGAAGTTGCAAATTGAATTTGCTCCCAGCAGGGTCGTATGCTATGTAAACCTAGGCTTAAGGTCAAAAATTTTACCTCCCCCTCCAGATTGCAGGGCAACTACTACAATAGGTATTTTAATACCGAAAATTATATTTACTTCTACCAGCTAGCACTATTAACATAAAACGTAAATCACAAACAATATTAACTAAACAGTGCGACTCAAAAATTCCAGACGATTCTATTTATTTTAGGATTTAATTGAGTAGCAGCAAACATAATAATGGTTAATACTTTCCACCGCTTCTCAACGCAAAGTTCGAAAGAACATATTTAGAGTTCCAATATTCTGGTCGGGTTGGTAAATTGTCGCCGCGAAGTTGGAAACTAAATGAGATAAGGTAATATTCCCTTTCGACGTAATCAGGCTCCAAAGGTTAGATAAATCATATTTTAAATTTTATATTGAAAATTGCCTAGACAGCAGTCCGGAATTTGCTGACAAATCGTATTCTAGACACGGAAGTCATTTTAGCTAAATTGCAAACTAAGAAAATGAGAGGAACTGAAACAGTCTTTCGGACATGCCTTTTTGTCGTAATTTATAGAAAAAATGCGTTTTCTGTTTTCATTAAGAAGATAATTTTGGATATATCCCAAAGGTGCTGCCAAGTGATATTTTAATTATTATACATTTTACTCTTAAATAATTAAATTGCATATTCCAAAGCTAAGTAGAATATAATTACATATATTATTAAAATAATATTATGGTGGGTAGCAATAACAAAACAAAATTTGCTATAGTTGGCTAGGAGGAATAATTATTTATTCTTTAAATACAAGATATTAGAAGATGACTACAGCAAATTACATTTGTTTCTTAGGCATTCCAAAAAAGAAATGAATATGTCAGGAATTATCAACACGTACGTGACCACTGAATTGTCGTATGCTTGTCACGTGTTAATATATATTATATAAGCAAACTTTTAGAGAAGATTTCTTGATGAATTTTGAGACCTGGGATCTGGAATCTGAAAATGGTGAGAGAGTGGCCTTGAAAGGCCAGGGCACGTAGGCCCTATTGGACGCATAGGGGCGTCCTCCCTAGGTCAACCAATCCATCTAGGCCATCGCTCAGTCCGTCTGTTCACAGCCTCTGCATAGAGGTGTCTCGCATAATCTCATTATGTAGAGATGCTTTCTTAGCTGGCAGTGTTCAGTCAGAATCCCCGCCATGAGTCGCAGGTTCTTCCTTGACATACCCAGGTATGCCTTTGCTGCAGACTCATTTGGGTAGCTTAGTAGCAAGTCGACAGTGAGTTGTTTCATCCCATCTTGCCCCAAAGTCTACATGGATGATATTTTTTATCATATGTATCCACGTCGCGATAGGTAGGTTTGAAGGGCCAGCTCCCATAATGTTTGAACCGGCTGCCTTCCTAGCCAATTTATCTGCTAATTTGTTGCCTTCCCACTGTGCATGTCATTTAACCCGGCACACAGAAATTCTGTTTTTGCGGGCGGCATCATACAGTAAATTGTGGCATTCTAGTAAGTAAGTTTATAACCTTTCAAGGCCAGTAGTACATGTCTACTGTCGGTGTAGATTTTAATAGTCTTGTCCTCAGTATTCCTGCGAACAATCTCTTTTGCGGCTATGGATATAGCAGCTAGTTCAGACTGAACTATGCTCACGTGTACATCCAGATACCATTTGAGTTCAGCTCGCAAGCTACGGGAGTAAATTCCACAGCCTGCTCCTTCCTTGGTGTTTGGCCATCCACGAAAATGTTAACCACACCTTCGGTTATAGGCTCATTTAGTTTGATTTGAATATCGTTGTGTTTGTCGAAGACAAACTTGGGAGGTATGCTGTCTGCTCTGGCCTACAGTAACGGCAGTCTTCCGACTGTCCCTTCCCACAGGCGGTGTCCAGTCTCTCCATACTCTATGCTAAGTTGGACACCAACGACTTTGAGCCTTGGCAATGCAATGTGAGCCACCTTCTTTAGATAAATATCTAGGGGCGGTAAGCACAACATTACTTCCATGACTGTGGTTGGGGTTATTCTCATAGCTCCCGTTATGGTTAGGCCGGCAGTTCT
The DNA here is from genome assembly GCA_016904865.1 of Pissodes strobi. Classification (NCBI taxonomy): domain Eukaryota; kingdom Metazoa; phylum Arthropoda; class Insecta; order Coleoptera; family Curculionidae; genus Pissodes; species Pissodes strobi. The sequence continues at coordinate 275,068 of MU182002.1, read as the reverse complement.
CTGTACCTGGCTGAGCTTAAGCATTGCCGTTTTTTGTTGACTCTTGGGCCACCAAACTACGGCTCCATAGGCAATCATGGATCTTATGATAGCAGTATAGATCCACATTACGACCGCGAGTTTCATACCCCAGGTCATTCCCACGGTCCTGCGGCACTGTTCTTCGTTCAGGTTCAAGGTTAATTTAGCATCGAACGTGACCCCATGGTATTTAACCTCCAAACGCAAAATTTAGTCGTGTGTTAAGGAGAATCGGAGGCCGTAGTGGCTCCGTTCTCCTTCTTTTTCTGGTGAAGAGCACTATCTCCGTCTTCCTGGGGTTTACAGACAAGGAGTACTCCCTACACCACTCTTTGACTAAGCAAAGGGCACACTGCATTGGACTCCTTCGAACTTTCCATTGAGCAGTACCGTAAGATCATCTGCATATGCATTGGTGTAGAATCCGTTGAGGTGAAGCAAAAGGCTGTCGAGAACAAGGTTCCATAGCAGTGGCGACTGAACGCCTCCCTGAGGGTAGCCTTTGGCAACGGTGCCTCTAACTATAGTGTATTCCACCTTTATTTGCACGCGTCTCTTTGAGACCATGTTGAAAATCCAGCCGCTGATAGCAGGAGGGACAACCCTGTTTGTAAAGGCTGCACTGATTTTTCCAAAGGTGGTTTTATCAAACGCACTCTCAATATCCATAAATACACCTAAGGTGGCCTCCTTATGTTCCAGCGATCTCTCGAGCCGGTTCACTGCTGAATGCAAGACCCTGTCGGGCGATCTTCCCAAAGTGTACGCATGTTGGTTGAGATTCAGCGGTCGATTGACCAGTACGCAGTGCCTCAAGTATCGCTCACCCAGCCTCTCCAGAGTTTTCGTAACAAAGCATGTTAGGTTGATTGGTCGGTAGGGTTTGGGGACAGTGTAATCCATCCTTCCTGCTTTTTGTATGAACACCACTCTTACGTCTCTCTATGCCTTCGGGATGTAGCGCAGCGCTAGGCATGTCCAGAAAACCTTTACCAAGTGCGGCAGTAGCTCATCCAGGCCCCACTGTAGTAGGGCTCGTCGGATGCTGTCTGTACCTGATTTGAAATAGTATTTCGTTTAAATATAGCTAGTGCAGATTGGTATTGCATCAAGTGACATTTATGATTAAAACTAGCAAATAGCTTGAAAATATCGGCACAGATATTTATCTGCAGCATTTTTCAAGGCGCCGCAAGGCCAGAGGCCAACAGCAACTAAAATCGACAGCATATCTACGAGTACCAGTAGCACCACCTGCATCGAATCAACAAGCAACCAGCAAAACGACGATCGACCAAAACTGTCGGCCAGACGAAAACTGACGAAAACCAGTCGAAACTGGAGTAATGTATCAAACATTTTTCTATTATTAAAGTTACAAAAATTGTTGTCAAAGATCAACTTTCGTAGGTTAAAGGCATCCTACGAGAGTTGAAACTAGCAATTATTCAAACCAGGAATAAGTATAGGTACTTAATTAAAAGTAAACGAGATGGCATTGCCATGCAAAACGATATTTTCAAATGCAGATGTAAATATGTAAGTTTGCGGTTATATGGATAATGGATAGAATTACAATGATATAAATAGAGTCAGCAAATTTAAATAAGTCAGTAGGTCAAAAACTGAAATAATAACCGAATTAAACTGCTATTAAATAAATTTTATTCGTGTGGAGGCAGAACAGCGTTTTAATAAGTGGAAGGAATTTTTACATTTTGTAGTGACTCTTTGTCTAAAGTATAAGATAGAACTTGATTTCCCAAAATTAATCTAAACCGCTTTTTATAAAATAACTTTAAACCATTAAAAGAGCAAACTTTTGCAAACATATACAATAATTATAATAAGTGGGCAGTTGTAAAAATCAATATTTTGTAAACAAAATCGGTTAATTGTGAATAGATCGATACTTCTAGGTAAAATATTCAGAAACAGGACCGTCTTTATAGATAAGTGATAAACAAATAAATTCAATAAACCTTAATTGATATAGGTAAAAGCATTAAGGGAATATTTTTATGGCCGGCATTTGAAAAACTATTGTAAATATTTTTCAAACAAATTAGTTCTAGAAACTATTGCTTCAATGAGCAAGAATATAAACTAATAATGTTATTAGGCTAAGTTTTAAATATATATTTCTTTTTTTACATGTGCAAAACACAACAATGGCAACTAACAGGCTTGCATCTATAGTAGCCTCGGCCCTAGTAGGAGCATTGCACCACCATACAAGGTGCAAGCTGCATTAGAGGGACTTGCAAATGATCAGATGGAAGCCAGTGCATAACAAGGCTACTGATGATATGATGTATTGCAAATTATTCTAAGCTTTGTAAAATGCGATGTGTCTTGTCAAATTAAGATCTTTCTCTTTTTTAAAACGTAGAGGTCCTGGCAAAACGGTGGGGGAATGAGTGAACTACTAAACATTTTTAAACTACTAATTAATTGTCACCTTGTCCTAACTTTGAAATTGAACTTGGAAAATATTATCTAAACATTCAAGATAAATTATAAACAACGCGAGCGATCAGCGCAAGCAATTATAAACCTTAAATTAGCAATGGTCAGCAGATTTTATTATATAAATAGTCAAGTGGATAAAAGTGTTTAAAATAACAGTGGCGCGCATTTATATCACCTCAAATGCGGTATTTCATATAAAACCCGTAAAATATGCACAACCATACAAAAGTTGCCGCACATCTTTCTTTGGTACAAAAAGCCGTTCTGTAACGGAATATTACCTTATTCCGCTCCACTAAATTCAGTTCAAATACAAATGATTTTCGATGTTGGGGATATGAATCGCCAGTGATATATATTCGCGAATGGGTATATTTCGCGCAACTAATTATTTAAGAAGCACAGGTACGCAGGTTTATACCTACAATTTGTGGATTTGTTTCAAGGTAGATTACTATATTTAGTAGGGACATCTATTCGGGAATAGGATTATCTCATGTAGTTGGTAATTGGAGAGCGTAGTACGCTATTTAATACCTACAATTTATGCATTTAATTTACTATAGATTACTATATTTAGTATATATTGGGTATCTCTTCGGCTTGACGTCGCGTGCCCTATAGTATTAGTCACATGATATAAAATATCCAATTAAAACATCGAAAGTGATAATTTGTTGAACGTCTTGAACTTTGAAAGCGAGGTCGTTTCATCTTTGTGGCGACGCTGACACGGGTGAGTGCTGGTTTTTAATCTTGAAATATTTTATTCATCTTGCAATATAGTTCACTAATTTTTTCATTTATAAATAGATACTTAATAATTGTTTCTGATTCGTTTAATCGTATTGGGCTAAAGCAAGAATTTAGCATTTTTATATTACACTTTCAATTAGCTAACAGCTTCAATAATCTTAACCGTTGGGTTAAGATATCGTTTTATTGGTGGATAACTGCGTCTCTCATTAGTCAAATTTATGTAATTTGAAAGTGGTTTAGTCCAAACTTACAGAGAACGTAATTATTTCATCGTTTAGCGGTCACGCACATTATTTTACGTATTTCCATTCGAATTGAACAGTTTTATTTGGAGAATTTTTGGAGTAAGTTCTATATATTATTGTAAAGGTAGTAAATTGAATTTTCGGTAGTTTCTTCGAATTTTCCCTCATAGTATTGTTGGTTTTAATATTTTTTCTCTCCAGGCTTATTTAATTAATTTTTCAGTTTATTTCCATATAATTATTAGCACTCGCCCTGTCGCGTCTCAACACTGATGTATCGACATTAATTTGCATTTATGAGAGGCTAATCTCACATGTGTAAATTTAACTGGTTTTTTTATTATCTTTTATCTAAATTTCGACCTCAATGCTAGATAGTGATTACCTTATCTTTATATCTAATTAATTGAGGCGTAATTACGCTCAATTATCGTTTATATGCCAAGGGCCATACATATATAAAAAGTAATAGAAATTACTTATTTGGAGCTATAAGACTCGTTTATAGAGAGGTTGTACCTCTATTTTTTTATTTTTCATTAAATTCAAGTTATCTTTTATTTAGATTTGCCGAGAGCCACTGTTTGGAACGTAGTTCCATAATTTTCTTTTAAATTTTAAATTTCAGTCGTGATTTCTTTTGAATTTCATATCTTAAAGTAAAGAAAAAGAATATCTTAAATAACAGTAGTTATTTATAATTTTTGCTCAACTTAAAATTGTAATTTAAGTTCTGATTATACCTGCTTTAACCAGTAAATTTTCAAATTGTTGATTGCTTCCTCCTGTGTAACAGTCTAACTGAGGTCCACACGATATTTCCCTGAACATTAGTTAATTAGCAGTATACGTTGGTCTAAGACTTGTCTATTTCTTTCATGTTACGACTGATTGGAGACGTCGACGACAGCTGTACCGTGCAAATTGGTGGGAATCGTCACATGGATTACCTGTAAGTCCTGGATAACCCTAACTCAATTGAACTTAGGAACAGGCAGAAGCGGTTTCAGTGGAAGTCCCAACACGATCGCATGGTTACCGAATAACTGAACGAAGTTAAGTATCAGTCAGTCAGAAGATAAATCGATTGTAAAGACCAACTATCTGTTATTATTATTATTTTTTTAATCTTTTAATTTTCATTCTCATCACAAAGTAAATTTATTCATAAACTTTATTTCAAATAACAATAACAATAACATCAATTATATTTGTAATTTAATTATATTGATAATCTTCATTTTACGTGATACCATCACTCATATTTGTTAATTAAATGTAAAATTAATATATTGTTGTTTGAATTCCTTTGTTTAATTTATCGCAAGATTGAGGTCTGTGAGACACGGATAATTATAAGGGCAAATTTCTGACATTCTTATCTTTATAGTTATTGATATCTAAGTATTGATATTTAGTTCGCATCGTCTCTAGGAACTCTGGCGCCCAATATATAAAAATTGTTAATAAGAGAACATCGAACAACGCCCGAAGAAAATTAAAACAAGTCTCATGCATACTTGATTAAATAAATTAACTATCATGACAAATTGGCGACTGAGCTAGATTTAGTTACAGTTCTCGAGAGATATAGCACCGAAGTATAGAAAATACGTTTAATTTTCGAGATTTTTTTAGAAAAACCTTCGATCTTAAAAGGATAAAGGAAACATTTCTTAAAGTTTGTTTACAGACTGAATTAACACCCAGTATAGTGCAGTTGCTAGAACAATACACTTTACTATGGAATACTTTATAAGATAAAATCAAACAACCTAATAATGGACAAAGGGTGCCCAAAAATCAGTATTAGAAGAGGACTTTGTGATGTAACCTAACAAAAATTTCTTGATACGATTTTACTCTTTCGGAAAAGTTTGTCATAGCCTAAGTGGGAATCACAGCAAATGAGCATCCTATAGATCAGATTAATAAAAAAACAATGGCATCAGAACCACTTTAAAAATAGTTCTAATTTGTCATAGAAATAAGCTTAGTTTTCTGCATTCTGAAGGCTAAAGCTTTGCCTGAATTTAAAAGTAACGTTTCAAGGTTACACTCATATCAAATGTGCTCGATCCAGACATTTTACAACCTGTGATGGATCAGTTTCTGTTGCCTACATAGCATCTGATAAAGGCCAAATAAATAATGTACGAACTTCCCAATTTTTGCAGCAGGAAATTTAAATGCCCCAGATTTGTAATAGTATTTTTTGGCAGCTTCCCGTCGTTTAAACATATTGGAAGAGAATTATATATTTTTTATTTTGTTTGGAATAAAATAATCAAGGAATTACCTTTATTAAAATAAATTTATTTAGTTTACCTGTTTTTCTTAGTTTTTTAATTCACGGATTTCTGCCAGGCAGTCCTAGTTTAGTCTAGGTCAATGTTGTCACGAAATGAACACTTGCTTCGTTAAAATAGCCTTGCTTATTTTATTTAAAAATTATTAATTTTCAGTGAAATTTACCGACGAATGGATTAGGTACAGATGGCAGATTGGTTCATCGATTTGATTTCGCATTTTATTTCATACTAAAAAGTACAAGTCAAGATCGATAAGTTAATGGTAGCTGTAGTTGAACACATTAAATTTATTACTGCTATGACAGCTAACGACTACGGAATAAATTAATAATGAATGATTATACCAATCACATCTCGATTTCATCCCGCCTTTCAGCAACGTTTTTTAGATGCGGATACGCATGCAATGATCAAAGGAAAAAGCAGATAATCCGCTTTAAAACGTTGGTTGGGAACTTTACCGTTTGTTATTAGGAGTTTATTTAAGAAGTTTTTACCATTAGGTAGGGGGATGGGTAGTGAATAACACTAAAACTCAGGATATTAGCGCTATTTCTAGAAAACAATTTTGGATTGTCAAGTTTCCTAGAAAATGTTCGGAAGAAAAGCTTATTCTCGGCCTCACCAATCGGCCAAAAATGGATAAATTTTCCTCCTAACATCGGAAATAAATAAAACGACAATACTTAACTAATATTTGTTTCGATGTATTTATTATTATTACATATCATTTAAACGGCAGAATCAGAATCTAATAGTTATTTATACTATAAACGATGTAAGTGACATTTACTAGTGGAGGACGATTTTGTGCCAGAACTTCCAAGGTCACAATTAGTGGTACAGCCTTTAGTAAAGGTAACAATGGCGGCCCCCAGCTTTTAGACAGTGGAGAAGGGTCGTGGTAAGTTATAATGCCTGAGCGCCACGCGGTTGACTTTTCGCCATGCCCTGATGCAGTGAGATTCGACCAATAACCACGAATTGTTCTCCTCCCCGTTGTAACTTATTGAGAAAACTTGGAAGCAGACACAAAAAAATTCCACTCCAATTAAACAACAATAATAATGTGTATATTCAGTATTGGTGACTATACTTTTGAATTAGATAAGGTATTAAATCACTTCGAACATTGAACAAAGTCACTCGAAAATTTTTAATAAAGTAGCCCTAAATCACCATAAAAGTTAAAAAGATAAAAAAATAAAATAACAATGTAAATTCACTGTATACACTAGATAAAATCCTAAAATAAAACTTATCTTATACGTTATCAAGCCAACAGCGAGTTCATCCAGGATCCAGGTGTTTGTCAAATCGCTGGAGCATCACGATCGAGAATTCACACTTCGTGAGCATTGAGGCTTGGCCTAGTCATCGAGACACGCAGTTAAATTGATGGTTACCCCGAAACCACGTGTAGTCGGAGGAGTTTCGATATGCAAATGGAAAACCAGGAAGTCACTGCAAATCCATAGACCAAAAAGGTCCCACAACCCGAAAGTAGAAGCCCAAGAAGAAAAGCGGGAAAAGGAGAAGGAATACCCCTAAAACACAAATTACGCAAATTAAAACGGTGATCAAGACACTAATGTTCAAAAATTAATTAAACAACATACCCTAAGATGTAAATATGATCTATATTGTTGTGGAGGATTCATTCTTACCCTGGAATTGATTGCCTTTGGCTCCACAAATGTTTAAATTTGGTTTGAATTGTTATAGAGCCACTTCGGCCCAGGCTCAAGGATGTAAACTGCACAAGTGCAAGTTTAGTAACCCTAATGAAATGTGTACCTAATTTCTTCGATTCGATATCAAGTCGGATATCGTTTTCAAGAAAAGCAAAAAACTAAAAATGAAAATGGTTAGCAAATACAATAAAACAGTAAAAAGCTTTTGCAGATTGTCAGGCTTTGAACTGACTTTGACAAGATGCCAATTATAATGCCATATTTAATTACTGGTTAACTGGTATTTAGTTTGATATTGAGGTGTTATTTGGTAAATTAATTTGTTTTTGAAGTTTTATATATCTATAATTTGGTGTTATTCGCTTTGGGAGAATTTAATGATTTTTGTTGAAAGGATTAGTTAATTTTTAAGTGTCCCTTATCAACTTCAGTTTTTAGCAAAGGTAACCATGTACTATTGAAACTTACAGAAGTTGAAGCAACACATTCATCTTTATTTAATAAAATTAAAGCACTTTCTTTAATTTTACGTTTTTTAGAAGAAGGCTCCTTTGCCAAAATACTAGAAGCGTTCCATTGTATTCTGTGATTGTTATCAAATGCATGTTGACAAATGTGTGATTTGTGGAATTGTGCATTTCTAATATAAGTTTGGTGTTCTTTTATACGTTTTGATAATGGTCTACAGGTCTCACCTATATAAAATTTATTACATTCACATGGTATTTTATAGATAACATTTTTAGTAGTTTCATTTTCATTAAGTGGTTTTGTTTTTGTTAGTTTAGATCTAAGGGTGTTTTCTATTTTGAAAATTGTACGAATGTTAAATTTATTACCTATTCGTTTTATTTTGTCTGATAAACCAGGAATATAAGGAATAAAGAGGTTCGTAATAGGTCTATTTTGATTTTGTCTGATATTTGGTTGTTCAAATTCTATAAAGCATTTTTGAATGAAATCAATAGGATAG
>MU182002.1:207778-256592 GCA_016904865.1 Pissodes strobi | reverse complement strand
TTGGAAACTTTGGATCGATTGTTTTTGCACGAGTAAAAGATGATCTTAAAATGTCTTTTTCATTATTTTTGTTAACTTCAACTGGCTTTTTATTGATTGTCGAATGTTTTGTGTTATTATATTTCTGAACTATTTCATCTAAAATATCAATCCATTTGTACTTTCCACGCAAACTAAATTTTTTCCACATTAAATTTTTTATAGTTCTGTTCACTCTTTCCACCACACTGGCTTTTAAATTAGAATAAGTGTTATAATGATTTATGCTAAAATCAGTCATTAACTTTTGAAAATCTTTGTTAAAGAATTCTTTTCCCATATCAGTTTGAAGGTGTTTTGGAACATTTTCAACAGTTTCCAAAATTTTTCTCATAGCTTGAGTAACTTCTTTTCCTGATTTTGATTTAATTGGTTCTATCCAAACATATTTTGAGAATACATTAATTACTACCAACATGTAACGATATCCTCTATTCAATTTCCAATAAGGTATCATTTCGACTAAATCAGCTTGCCATAAATCATTTAAACCTTTTACTATAACCCTCCGACGTTTGTAATATTTTCTGCTTGGCTTATGAAGTTCATTAACAATTTCTTCTTTAAAGTTAACAGTCATAGTTGTAAATTAAGAATGTTTATTGTTCTATTATAATTGGACATTTTATTACAAGTTCTCCATAAAACAAAGGCAAATATGTTATCGATTTTTTAGCGTTGTGGAAACTGATTATATCACCTAATATAATTTTGGTTTTCGTTCCATATTTTACTGCTTTACCGTTTATATGAAGAGCAACATCTTCTTTTGGATATTCAACTTTCTCTATATATCCCTCTTTAAATGGGAAAACATATGTATTTCTTCCATCTTGAAGTAATTCATATTGATTATTAATGGAATCCCATTTTCCGATAAAAGGTAAAACAATGTTATAATACAATTTTACTTTATTAATATCCACAATATTTAAGATCTCAGAAGATGAAGAAGAAGAAGAAGAAGAAGGAGCATTTTTTTCTTCTAATTTTTTCTTTTGTTTGAAAAGTATGTGTGATCCGAATTTATCAATCGACATTTTACCTTCATGGACTATAACATAATAATTGTTTCTTTGCAATTAATTACCTTTTATACAATTATTTTTGCTTCTCGAAGTTCTTCCAATATTGATATAATCTCATTTTGGTGGCCCGTATGACCTGCCATTTGCGAAGAAACTAGTAATTTTAATCTTTCCACTAGTTCGTTTACATCATCATAATAGACATAATCAATTTTTTTATTTGATAAATTTAACAACGTTCCTCCTTTTGTAGATCTTGTTTTTGTTGTTCTCTGACGTGTTTGAGGTGGTCTTAATCTGCTTAGACTTGAAACGCTTGAAATGCTGGATGTAGTCGATTTGCTCGATTGTTTCAGTATTTTTTTTTCAATTAAATATGGTTTAATTATTGTTAGATATTTCGGATCGGTAGTTCCCTGTATCTGTTCATTAGCATCATAATTTCTTCTATAAGCGTTTGTTCTTTTTAAAATATCCATATAATTTTCAAGATCTTTTGATGTATAACCCTTTGGATCTTGGAAAAAAATGAGCTCATACAATCCGGGAGTTCCTTTGTAGGTTAAATTTTTAACTTTCAAATTTTCTTTTTCAAAATCAATTAAACTATCTCCAATTTTCCATTTTTCCGCTACAGGGTCATGAGTTAGACCGTGAGTGTTATCCACATCTCGTCTACCCTTAATTGCCAAATCAACAAATGTTCTTACGAGCGGATGAAATGCCTCAAGATATTCCTCATAAGCAGGAGTTCTAGTTAATTCAAGAATGTCTTGTCTAACTTCTTCGTCAGTTGGTTCGATTATAGTGGACTCGTTTGGACTAGAAGTACGCCCTCTTGCTTGAGATGTCATTGTAGAACTCAATCTGCGACTAGGGCTGGGTAAAAAAACATCATCATTATCACTATCATCATTCTTCTCATATATTTCTTCATCTTGCAAAAATGATGGTATTTCAGTGGGGAGATATTTTTTATATATGTTTGTCTGTCTTCTTGTTGGTTGTTGTTGTTTGATAGGTGAAAATTTAGAATGTTGAAGAGTTGAAAAGAACGAAGGTGAAGATATTTCCCGTTTTATTAATGGTTCCGATTTTATAGTTTTAATTAATTCCTGCAAAGGTTGAGTAATGGGCTTTAACTCTTTTTCTTGGCGAATTTTTGATTCTGCTATATCTGACTTTAGGGCTTGATATTTTCGCTTTACGGCTTTACGAGCTTTCACTAGTTCTTTTGCAATTTTCTCGTTCATGTTTATAGATATAGTTTAGATTATGAACTAATATTAACTTAATTGAAATGATGGTTATATATATTTTCTAAAATTTAATAAAGTTATCAAATCCCTTTCGATAACGACCAGATTTCATGTTGCAATCTTTATCAATAACTACAAAATCATAATCTGACCGCCAACAAATACCACATAAGTCTTTAAATTGTTGATAAGACATATCGGTATTTACATGATCATCATAAATATGTTTTAAATTTGTACCATCTTGTTTAAATATTATTAACAAATTGGTATTATCTCTAATTAATTGTTTAGGAACAGCTGAATATGTTTGGCTTAAATAAAAACAATCAGTATTTTTATGTCTACCGAAACAGAAGTAATCTCTCATAATATTCTGATCACAACAAACAATGTCATCAAATATGATTATAGAATTAGGTTTAATTTCATTCGGTGGTAATATATCTTCTTCACGAGATGATTCAAAATATCCTATTTCTTTAATTGAGTTTAATAGATTTCTTAAAAACTCGTATTTTGATTGATATAATGATTTTGAGTAAATATACACATTTCCAAATCTTAACCCATTTTCGGAAGTTAATAGGGCAATAATTACATTAGTTTTCCCACATCCAGAGGGTCCTACAACTATTGCTCTTTTACATGAACCTCCAAACAAGACACCATGCTTTCTAAAATTTATTATATCTAGATCATGATTTTTTATCGGTAAAGAAAACTGTTGCTTTTCGATCTGCATTAGATCAGTGTTGAGCAAGCTCTAACTGTTTCAATGAAGAAAGGAACTGTAAACTTCATATTATATATATAATGGGATATGTTACATCTAGCTCTATTAAAAGCTTAATGCTCGTGTTGAAAGGTGGTTCACTAAACAGTCTTATTAATAAACTACCTTTTGAATTACACATTCCATCATACAAATATTGTGGTCCAGGAACAAAACTTGTTAAACGTCTTGAGCGAGGAGATAAGAGTAAAAATCCTTTAGACGAAGCTTGCAAAGAACACGATATTGCTTATTATAAATTTCCCGACTTGAAGAATCGCAACAGGGCAGATCAGTTATTAGCGGAAAGAGCTTTTCAAAGATTTAAATCGAGTGACGCTTCTTTAGGCGAACGATTAGCCGCACTAGGAATAGCGGGTATTATGAAAACTAAGTCTAAGTTAGGTATGGGTATTCAAAAGAGAGGAAAAGGAATAAAAAAAGGCAAAGGAATAAAATTGAAAAAACGAAAAAGAACTACCAGGACTATCTCATTTCAGTCAGCGTTACGAAGGGCGAAAAGGGGGATATTGGGAAGAAAATACAAAAATTTACGAATTGCGGCTGAAGATGCTCTAGCATCTATCAGTAAAGGAAACGTAAAGGTAAAACAACCTGCTAAAAGAATTATCCCAATCCCAAAATTCGGTGGTTTGTTACCGCTAATTCCAATATTTGCAGGACTCTCTGCATTGGGAGCACTAAGTGGGGGAGCTGCAGGAATTGCTTCATCAATAAATGCGGTTAAAAGTGCAAAAAATAAACTTGAAGAACAAAAAAGACATAATAAGGCTATAGAGCAAATGTCAGTTGGTAAAGGTCTCTTTTTGCGACCTTATAAGCAAGGTTGTGGATTATATTTGAAACCCTATGCAAAAAACTGTTAAATATGCTACCTCGCAAACCACTTTCAAATTTTGAGTTAAAAAAATATGTGAGGCTTTTGAAAATCCCTAATTTTCGAGGAATATTTATGCGTAATAAACTACCAAAAGTTATAAATAAAGTTGAATGTGCTATTATTAATTTGGATGATCAATATGGTCCAGGAACTCATTGGACAGCCTATGTAAAGCACGGTAAACAAATTATTTATTTTGATAGTTTTGGAGGTTTAAGACCACCTGCAGAAATAATATCATACTTCTTTAGCGATGGTAGCAAAAATGACATCTTTTATAATCATGATTCCTATCAATCATATGATTCATCAATTTGTGGGCAACTTTGTCTACAATTTCTTTATATAAACATGTAATTATGAACTATTCTTTATTTTAAAGAGGTTGTGGGAACTGACATGTCATTTACAATAGCTCTTTCTGCACAAAGTAGTGAACTTTTTGCATCATTTAATCCACCAATTTACTTAGATGAAGACTCAGATTATGTTATAGGACTAACAAATTTTGAAACTTTTAATGCCATTCCCAACATTGATGAAACTAATAACAAACTGTATTACGGGAATTCAAACGATTATGTTGAAATACCTGCTGGTAGTTATGAAATAGGCGATATAAATAAATTTCTACAAAATATTTTTGATAAAAAAGGAATATCTTTTCACTTATATGCTAATCATAACACTTTACAATCTGAAATTAAATCTACGGTTGATATTACATTTAAAGATGGAACTATTGGAAAAATTTTAGGATTTAAAAACCAAACTATTAAAGGTGATGGAAAAAGTAAATTATCAGACAATCCAGCTGAAATTATAAAAGTTAATTCCTTATGTATAGATTGCAGTATTGCTGAAGGTTCCTATCTGAACGGAAGACCTGTCCATATTATACATCAATTTTTCCCAAACGTTTCTCCAGGATTTAAAATAATTGAAAGTCCTCAAAATATTATTTATTTTCCGGTAATAGTGAAAGCAATAGACAAAATTACTGTTAAAATATTAGATCAGAATCTCGATTTTGTTAATTTTCGAAAAGAAACTGTTTCACTAAGATTACATGTAAAAAAACTAAATTTATAATGGTTATTTTTTATAATAGAAACGATATTCAATCAACAGCCAATATTCAACAAATTCAAAAAACATATAAAGCTAAACATAATAAAGTTAAGTTTAGTAGTCGAGTCAACGCTAATAGATTAACAAGTACAAACAAACAATTTCTTAAATCACTTGGACTTAAACTTTTGAAATGAGTATACTTAATGTTAGCGAAAAACTTTATATTGACAATTCTATTACTCACTCAGAGTTGCATTCTTATGAGCCATATTTGCCAACAAAATTAAGCAACAATGATGAAATACTAATTCCCGTTCATGAAATTGAAAAGTATACTCTTCCCTGCGAAAGTTTTCTTTACATAGAGGGAAAATTATCTAAAGCAGATGGAACAGTTTCTAAAACACTATCTCTTGTAAACAATGGGATAGCATTTCTCTTTAGAGAAATGAGATATCAGTTGAATGGGGTTACGATAGATTCTATAAGGGATGTTGGTTTAACATCCACTCTAAAAGGTTACCTCTCATATAATACAAATGAATCTGACAAATTAAAAAATGCAGGATGGTCACCAAAGATAGCAAATACATTAGTTGATGAAAAAACTGGTTCATTTAATGTTTGCATTCCTCTTAAAATGTTAATGGGTTTCTTTGAAGACTATAGGAAAGTTATATTAAACGCAAAACAGGAGCTAATAATTGTGCGAGATAACACTGACAATAATGCTATTATAACTACCGATCCAAGTGAAATACCAAAAATTACTCTTCACAAACTAACTTGGAATATACCACATATTTCAGTAGCAATCCCTCAAGAATTATCATTAACAAAAATTATTGATAAGGGAACAGATTTAGTTATTGCATTTAGAAGTTGGGAATTAGTTGAATATCCGGAACTGTTGAAAACATCCAGACACAATTGGCCTGTTAAGACATCTACTAGAGTTGAAACTCCTCGTCATGTTATAGTTGCGTTCCAACAGGAGAAGAGAGATTCGAAAATATCAAATATGAGTGAATTTAATGATATAAACTTGAGAAATATTAAAGTTTTTTTGAATTCTGAAAGATACCCCTATAATGATCTTCTCCTGGACATAAGTAATAATAAATATGCTATATTATATGAAATGTATTCCCAATTTCGATCTTCTTACTATGCAAAAACCGAAGAACCTTTATTTGACCCAAGCGATTTTAAATCAAAAGCTCCTATTGCTTATATAAATTGCTCACATCAAAAGGAATCTTTACAAGCTGGACCTGTAGTAATGAGAGTAGAATTTGAACTAAACAAAGATTTAGAAAAAGATACTTCAGCGTATTGTTTAATATTACATGATAAAGTTTTCACTTACAACCCACTCACTAAACTTGTTAAACAACTTTAATTTTCAAGTTGCTTTTAATATTACATTTCACCCCCACCCTCTTGAAGCAATACATTTATTTAACATTTGAACAAATATTTCTTAGTTGTATAAGATCATTTAAAGATAGAGCAACTCCAAGCAGGTTCTTAATATAGTTCATGAAGTAATGATCTTACAATATGTTCAAGAAATTAGACATTTTCATTAAAAATTTAGAAGAACTGAAAAAACGTATTGAATCATATTCCAATAAAAACTTTGTGTTTAAAAAATTTGCAACTTTAAAAATATGAGATTAGTTTTGGATATTCAAGCGTTCAAAGATGAAAAGAATAAATTTCTACCTAAAGAATTAGCTGCCTATGATGGAGAAAAAATTAGTCATTATGTTTTCAAGCAACCATTTTCTTTGAATTCTCTTTCTCCTGAAGCGCACAAGCAAGCTGTATGGTTAATGAAAAATCACCACTGCATTAATTGGAATATCGGTTATACTCCACTACACCACTTTTCAACAATTGTAAAAAAATTGACTGAACAAGCGCAATTTGTTTACGTTAAAGGAAACGAAAAAGCAGATTACCTAAGAAAATATTCCAGCAAACCAATAATTGAATTAGATGAACAACCAATTTTAATTGCTTCAACACCTAAATGTTTTTATCATTCAAAGTCACCATCTATGTGTGCGCTTTCAAATGTGTTTTATATTTATAATAATTTTTTTATGAATGAATAAAAAAAAAATAATTTTATTTAACTTTGTTTTATTAAATACATTTCATTTCTCACATTTAAATTTCCTAATACACACATATATTCTTATAATATAATTTTAACATATTAAGTTCCAATACAAACTTTACTCTGTCTTTGTTCTTTAAGAACTCGCTACACACTTGTACACCTTTTTTACAAAACTCAGCATGTTGCATATAGTTCTCATACCACAGTATATCTTGAGCTTCAGCATCATTTCCCGCAAGCGCATAAAACCGCGAACAGGCTTCCGACATCAAAAAGTTTTCATAAAGTTCTAACACAAAGTTCTCCATATCTTACACAAATACTTCAAATTGAAGTTCTCCCAATTCTTCTTCTGCCAATTTTATCACATCTAATATAGTTGGATCTCCTATATATTTCTTCAAACTAAC
The DNA here is from genome assembly GCA_016904865.1 of Pissodes strobi. Classification (NCBI taxonomy): domain Eukaryota; kingdom Metazoa; phylum Arthropoda; class Insecta; order Coleoptera; family Curculionidae; genus Pissodes; species Pissodes strobi. The sequence goes on along the minus strand of MU182002.1, from coordinate 248,975 downwards.
CACTTCAACAAAAAATCCCAATTGTTTCAGTTCAACTACAAACTGCAATACATTGAAATTTTCGAAGTATTGAGCACAAGCGGACGCACCTTTCGAATAATGTTCCGCAAACTCACAATAAAAGTCAACATATTCTGGTCTGCTATGCATAGCATTATAATAATTATCTGAAGTTAATTGGTTAAATTCTTCATGTAACTTTTTCACAGCCTCATCCATAACTGTTAATGTATATAACTAACAGCGACTAAATGATCGTAAGTATCAAAGTTTCTTATAAACAGAAAATTCCTTTTTATTATCACATTGATGTTCTGGGAATGATATAAACTAGTTCATTATCTTCTTCATTATTATCACCATCTAGAATAGTTTCAAAAATATCTACAATTGATTTAGTTTCTTTCACAATAGCTCTTTTTTGATTAGTATATTTTATATTAATGTAATCACAATGACTTCTACACAATGGACAAACATCCTTCGTTTTTAACCATTCTGTCAAGCAATCTAAACAAAATTTGTGTTCACACCAATTTGGTGTGCAAATGTTTTCTTTTTTCAAAAAACTAAAACAAATAGGGCATTCCTCTTTCAAATACACTTCACTTTTTTTCTTTTTTGAACTAACTGTTTCCGAACTAACTATTTCTGAATTGACCCTCTTGAGTACTCGATTTCTTAATTTGAGTTCTTCCATTGAAAACTAAACTGTGAAGTGAAGAAACATACAGAACTGCTGGTTTTATTATGTTTATTTAAGAGGGGAGGGGAAAAGTCAGGGTCAGGGGCAAGGTCAACATATATGTAGATAAGGATGGGAAATGTATTAATTACATGATGAGAAAGACTCCTCAGTAAGCAAAAGAGAGAGAGCCCTCACGGAGGATAAGGTAATTACCTCCTCCGTGAGGACTCACTCTCGTTAACACACTACTTAAAGGACTTACTAGTGAAATGATTTGATCGATTAGAATTTACTTCTTAGGTCCTCAGTGGGAATACCTAATCCAAGCGTTACGTGGCAGTCAAAATTACACAGAAAATAATAGCATAATGCCAAAGAAGACATCAACTTGGCAACACTTTCGTACGGGAAGACCACGCGCGGGTCCAGAAACCTATCAATTATGGCGCCAAAACCATAGAACCATTTCCTTGTCGTAGTGCAGGATCAACTCCGAGCTGAAATATTAGCGAACTTTAATAACGTATAATCAGTGGAATACTCCGTCAATGTACAAGCCTAAAGTGACAAACGTTGATACAACCCAATACAACCAGCCAACTCAGGCGTATGAGAGTAAATCCTACAATCAAGCCACGCAACTTAGAGTGATTCTCGAGTGGATATCGATTAACAGACACGAGGCGGCCTTCGTCGACAGACTATGAGTCTATGGCCAAATACGACGAGTAACAATTCATACTTCTTATAAATATCATTTCCAAACTGAAACTTTTCCGTAGACACCTAAACAAAATCTAAATCAACGAGACAATTACCACGGTATGACCATCAAATTTACAAAAAGTAACTTCCAATTCCAGTGTCAGATCTCTCTAAATAACCTCACAATATAACTACTAATGCATGAATTACGGACCTGGACAGTAATTAAGTATTATCGTTAACTTAGGTCTATCCACTATGTCTCCATCTTAATTATTATTTGTATTTACATTTCAATAGGGCACATTAAGACAGATTAGGGGTTAGTCATAGGATCTAGAAAGTCCAAAGTTAATTAGATATTTGCCTCTTAATGTATTCGAAAACTGATAATAGGCTACTTTCATCTTAACGATATTTTGTAGAATCATTCTTATTTCAACCTCTAATAAGTATAACACGTAATTGTAATATTCAAAGTTAATAAACGTTTTTAAAAAGAGTTTTCCAGTCTTCTGAATCTTAATTGGCGCTGCGAACAGGATAGCGTTCACGTATAGTTCTGATTTTAACCAATTAAAACGCTATTCAAAAGAACAACGGTTTGTGAAGACGACTCCCTACAACGCTACAGTTGCGAGTACGTGAAAACTCGCTCAAGGAAAGCTGCTTACGAGGAAAATCCCGATAGCCAGTACTTGGGTTCCAGACACAAAACAGTGTATAGTGTTATCAGTACAACAGTGAAGCTCTATGGTACCCGCCTTGTTCACATTACTGTAAGTAACTACTATTATTGCCATTTTTATGTCTGATGCACAAAAACGTTTAATTTCCATTTTAAAAAGAAATTGCTCTGCATTGAATTTAAATATTGAAGAAAATCTCATTCCAAGTAATTCATTAGTAACTGAAAATAACGACACTAGCGTAGATAATTTAACTAATTTGCTTGAAACTTTTTCAATCTCAAACGAGTCAAACATGAATGTCAAAGATTTCGCTCAACTTTTGCCAACTTTCAATGGAAATTCTGATCATCTGGAATATTTTATTTCCTCTATTGACGAATTTTATTCTAATTTCTATAATACTTCTGAAACTCAAAAGAAATATGTGTTTTTCACAATAAAATCGAAACTAATAGATGAAGCGCATGATCTTGTGTATTGTCGTTCAGATATCGAAAACTGGGAAGATTTAAAAACCGCTCTCAGGCAAAAATTCGGTGACCCTGTTAGTTTCCTAGTTTTACTACATCGGCTAAATTATTTCAATAAAAATAAAAATGATTCCATTATGGATTTCATTACTAGACTAAAACAATTTGTACAACGTATATTTGCGAAAATTCAAACTGAACAGTCAGATGAAAATGTAAGGAGAGCTTTTCGAATTCAAGCAGAAAAGACTGCAATCGTTACTCTAATGAGTAATGTCCCTGATGTTTTAAAATCATACCTACTAAACAGTAAACTAGATACATTAAACGATGCCATCAATTGCATAACAAATTACAATTTAATAGAATCACAAATAACATTAAGACATCAACTTAATGCCCAAAATTTACCAAAACCCACTTCAAATACGAATAATGTTAATACTTTCCCAAATAACCCTATCAATATCAGGCCTAGACAGATACCTCAACGTAGATTTCCTACAAATATTCCTGCTTTCAGAGCACCAAATGTCTTTGCACCTCGAGGAAATATAACGTTCCCAAGACCGACTCCGATGTCAATATCTAACAGTCGGACACACATCAATCCTGGTACCACTGGTACTCAATCTATGAGAACATATCGCCCAAATAATTATCAAAGTACCCCTATACAAAGACATAATCATTTTCAAAATGTAGGCCCTGCTAAAAATTACTCCTTCCAAGAACTCACTAATCTTGAGTGTTCTAATTTTCCAAACGAAGAAGTCGATAACCCAACCGAAAATTTTGATTTTTCTGATGAAAGTCAATTTTATGATCATTCACATGACCCAAACTCTCTTACTTCTCTAGAAACTCCATTATACGAAACCGAAGTGGAAAACCCTGAAAATTTTCATCCCACGGCCTTTTCACCACAGTCAACTTAAATAATATTATGAGACGAATAGAATTACCGTATATATATCTCCCGAAGTCTCACCTAACCATTTTAATTGACTCTGGAGCTAGCGAATCTATAATTAACCCCAAAATAGCAACACTTTTTCCTGAAAATTTTTATATAGAACCTTTTGAAATTACAGCTTGTAAGCAAAAATTTAAAGAAGACAAGAATTTAATATTACCAATCCTCAAAGAAATTGGAATTAACAATAACATTAAATTCCGTGTAGTCAACTGGCACAGTGACTTCGACGCTTTGATAGGGACTAAAGATTTATTGGATATGAAAGCTGTAATTGATTATAAAAATAATACTCTGAAATTAAAAAATAAATTAATTAGCTTTTCAACTATCTATAATAAATCTATACAACCCGAAAATTTGAACCCTAATATCTTGGAAATCCCCGTCACATTAAAAGAAGGACTAGCTCTTCTACCTTCCTTCCAAATTAACAACTATACTGTACCAGATACATTGATAAATGTAAAAAATGGAAATTGCTATATGCATAACCCATTTCCAAACGAGAATATTAAATTCAATAAAAGGCTCAATGTAATCCCTGAAAGTCAATTTGATATAATTAACCCACAAAAAACTAGTCAATCCTTTAACTTAGATTCCCAACTTCGACTTGATCATTTAAATGATCTAGAAAAGTTAAAAATTAAAAATTTATGCCATCAATTTAAAGACGTAATGTACCACGAAAATTGTGATTTATCATTCACTAGTCACACCAAGCATAAAATAAGAACAACGAATGATAGACCAATTTATACAAAATCCTTCAGACATCCACCCAGTATGCAAGAAGAAATACAGAAACAAATTCAGAAACTACTGGATAATAAAATAATAAGACCATCAATATCACCTTATTCCGCCCCTGTCTGGATTGTTCCCAAAAAGACGGATGCATCAGGGCAAAAGAAATTTCGTCTTGTTATAGATTATCGAAATTTGAATGAAAACACCGTGGAAGATAAGTATCCACTACCACGAATCGAAGAAATATTAGATAATCTTGCAAATGCACCTATTTTACTACCTTGGATTTAGCACAAGGATTTCATCAAATCGAAATGGACTCCCAATCGATAGAGAAGACAGCTTTTACAGTAAATAACGGTCATTTTGAGTACCTTAGGATGCCATTTGGTTTGAAAAATGCTCCGGCTACTTTTCAGAGGATGATGGTTGAAATATTGCGAGATTATTTATACAAATTTTGTTTCGTTTACATGGATGACATAGTCATCTTTTCGAAGTCTCTTTCTGAACATATAGACCATACAGTGTGTCCAAAAAAGTATGCAACATATGGGAAACTTTTTTATTATTGGTTTCTCAGAAAATTCTATTCTTGATAAAAGTTGGTGCTTGCGCTAAAACAGTAAATGAGGATTTCAAATTTTCCGTACTGTTTTTAGTCCGGGCGCAAATGTCATTTTTCCGAAATAGCGTCAAGAGTAAAGTACCTTAATTTATAAAGATACAGCAAAATCATATAAAGAAAAGTTCTTCCAAATTAAAAAAGTAATCTAAATATGAAATTTGAGTTAAGTACATCAACTTTTAATTTTTGTTTTTTTTTCTCGATTTTTTCTTAAACGTTACGCCACTGGAGAATATTTTGTTCTTTTGTTATTAGTATACTTGCCAAGTAACTTCAAAATTTATTTAAGATAGAAATTAGTTACATAGTTGCATAATGTTGCAGTTTTTCCAGGGATAATAGCCAGTTTAGGTATTAGTGTGTTGCAAACACATTTAAACACTTTCGATTTAAAAAATTTTCCACTCAAAATCATGAATAGACCCAACTCTTTTCATTTCATGTAAAACAACTAATAATTTATTTTTCTTTTGCACCCGATGAGTAAAATATGCCCAAGTATCCTAAAAAGCCATATAAAATATTTGGTCTTGAAGAGTAGGCCATGCATTTGGAATAAAAACAAATAAATAGCAATAATTTTGCTTCGCTCTGACATATGAAATTAATTATTATTTAGTCAGTCATTCCAATTGTATTTTGTAATAATTATTGTGGACAATTATTTTGGACCAAAATTGTTTAAATGTGTTCGAGAAAAAAAGGGAAATTAAAAATTGATGTATTAACTCAAATTTCATATTTAGATTACTTTTTTAATTTGGAAGAACTTTTCCTTATAAGATTTTGCTGTATCTTTATAAATTAAGGTACTTTACTCTTGACGCGATTTCGGAAAAATGACATTTGCGTCCGCACTAAAAGCAGTACGTAAAATTTGAAATACTCATTTACTGTTTTAGGGCAAGCACCAACTTTTATGAAGAATAAAATTTTCTGAGAATTTAATAATAAAGAAGTTTCCCATATGTTGCATAATTTTTTGGACACACTGTATAAGGATAATATTCAAGAAATTACGTGAAGTAAACCTAAAAGTACAACTCGACAAATCGGAGTTTCTATCGAGAAACGTCGCTTTTTTAGGTCATGTAATTACACCAGAGGGTATCAAACCAAACCCTAGCAAGATATCTGCAATAAAAAATTACCCTATACCAAAATCACAAAAAGAAATTAAGGCTTTCTTGGGACTTGTTGGATATTACAGGCGATTTATAAAAAAATTTTCAAAAATAGTGTTCCCAATAACTCGCTGTTTAAGAAAAGGAACAACTATAAAGCCTGAAAACAAAGAATATATCGAAGCATTTAACAAATGCAAGGAAATTATATCAAACTCCCCCGTATTAGTTTATCCCGATTTTACCAAACCATTTAAACTGACTACAGACGCTTCAAATTACGCCATAGGAAGTGTATTATCTCAGAACGATCAGCCCATAGCGTATTATTCGAGGACCCTCAATTCAGCCGAGAAAAATTATTCCACCATAGAAAAAGAACTCTTAGCTATCTTAGATTCCACCAAACATTTTCGACCATATTTATATGGACAAAGATTTCTAATCGAAACGGACCACAACCCACTGGTTTGGCTGTCTAAGATAAAAGAACCAAATTCCAGACTAATCCGATGGAGATTGAAACTCGACGAATTCAATTTTGAAATAAAATACAAAAAAGGAAAAGAAAATGTCGTCGCCGACGCTCTTTCCCGTATCGAAATTAATGCTGTCGAAAACGAGTCAATCGTTCCAAATATTGGAATTGATACTGCCAATTTAGAAGACTTCAACCCTGACGATGACACCTCTGGAGCTTCCCTACATTCGAATCGAGATCCCGAAGGAAAAATGCTACCAATATCTGAACTTCCAGTTAATTATGCATCTCGGAGATTAACCCTTGCTTATGGAAATACCCATAAAAAATTTACGACTAAACCTTTCAATAAAACTCATATTTTTGTGCAGATACCTAAAGAAAATACCGATGAATACCTTATCGCGGTAATAAAGGAACTTTTAGATTCTAATAATCTAACTACTCTGTACATTAAAGACAAAGAATTGGAAGATGTATTTAAAGCTCTGATTAAAATCCATTTAAACAACAATGTAAAATTATGCATTTCCTATAAATACCTCCAAGACGTAACAGATGCTCAAATACAGCAAGAAATTGTTGCAAACTATCACCAAAAAACTCACAATGGAATCAATGAAACCTACAATAAACTCAAGAACGAATATTATTGGCCTAAAATGAGAGATCATATAACGCACTTAATAAATCAATGTGAATTATGCTTACAAAATAAATACGAAAGAAACCCATATAAAGTACCTTATGAAGGCCCTTTACTAAGCGAAAAACCCTTCAAAACAATTCACATAGATATTTTTCAGTTTAGCCAAACTATGTTCCTCACAATCCTGGACTCTTTCAGTAAATATGCGCAAGCATACCATATTAAGGATAAAAATAGTATCACAATACTAAACAAACTTAGACATTTTGTCTCACACCATAATACGCCGCAACGCATAGTCGCCGATAATGGATTAGAATTCAAAAATAAACTCTTTCAAGAATTCTGTAATCTACATTGTATAGAGATACATTATACAACACCCAATAACTCCACATCAAACAGCCCTGTCGAAAGATTACACTCTACATTGACAGAAAAATTAAGAATTCTAACTCAAAAAGATCAAGAAGAAACCATAGAGAATGTAATGATAACTTGTATTTGCATTTATAACCAAAGTATTCATTCGACTACAGGTTTCTCCCCATTCAATTTATTATACGGCCCGTACTATCAAGAACCTAACATAAATAACGATTTAACCATATTCGAAAGATATAATGAAAAACGGAAAGAAGAATTAATACCTTTCCTAAACGAAGTTTATAAAAAAACACTCCATACTCAAAAATCCCGAACAGAGAAGCAAAATAAAAACCCTAGCAAAATTCCTGAAATACCAGAAGATGAAATTATTTACAAAAAAAATGATAGGCGAAATAAATCTTCTCCGAATTATATCCCAATTAAAGTAACAAAGAAAAATAAAAATATAATTGAAGGAAAATTAAAAAGAAATAAAACAACCAAGGTACACATACGAAAAATAAAACGACTAAAAAAAATCAATCCCTCTTTACAGACTCACCCTAGCAGTAAGAATAAAGACAATGGAGGTACTACCCATTCCAAATAATGGATACTATTCCGAGGCAATAAGTAGCAGCTTAGTATTAGAAACTCATCATACTACATATATATCATTTAATCTAACATTAATTCATATCCTAATAAACCATACCTATATTAACCACTTAACTATAAAAGAAAAACTAACCAAAGCGTTTCCAACTGAACATAACCTACAAATTCAATTAAACAATTCCCATAAACAATTAAACAACGCTCTGAATAACCTTCTTAAGCTAACACATGACAATACTAATCAAAGAATACGAAGAGGTCTCTTTAATTTTCTTGGTTCATCAATAAAATTTCTTACAGGAAATCTAGATCAAGAAGATTTAAACAATATCAATAATAATTTCGAAAGTTTCAGAACGAATCAAATAAATGCAATGCAGAAGATCAATAAATTAAGTTCCTTCGCAGGACATATAACAGAAAAAATTAATAACGATATCATGCACCTCTATAATAATTCGAAATTGCATAATGAAATCTTGAAAAACATTTATAGTCTTTTTGATTTTTCACTACAAATACAAGATCACTCTTTGCAAGTTAGTGCTATTGATAACTATATAAATAGACTCTTAGGAACTGTCACTTTTGCTATTAAAAACACTCTAGATATGGAATTGATTAATATAAATGAAATTGAAAAAATTTGGAGTTTTCTAAAAATTCACTATACAGAAAACCAGTTATGGCATTTGAATCAAATGTATGAGCTAATTTCAATTTGCACTACGGGTTTCATACAAAAAGACGATATGGCAATCTTAGTTGTTAAGATCCCTTTGTTCTATAAAGAACCCTGTCAATTGCAAGTCATATATCCGGTACCTACGAGAGAGCAAATAATACTTGTACCGCCCAGTAAATATTACTGTAGTAATATGTGGTCTGAGAACTGTGATCATATTAACGACAAATGGTTGTGTGCCAAACAACTCTCAAAAACTTGTTCAATTGGTAACTGCACATATGCTAATATAAGGAATAATTATAATTTTGGCTTCTATACAACAAAAGGTAACTTTATATATTGTACAAATAATCCTATCGAAGTTATGGAAAATTGTGATATTATTTCCAAACAAACTGTAAACATGTGTAATTTACTGTCAAGTAAGTGTGATATAATCATAGGAAATAAAAGATACTTCCCTACTATTTTCAACATAAGCCTAGGTCCAGAAAGAACCGAATTAGATTTAAAACCTAGAAAAATAATAAATTTAGAATTGTATCATGTAGAAAAACCTTACAAAATGGAAAACGATTTGTTTGAACCACTTGAATACAATCATTTATTAACAAAAACTACACATTATTATACAGCAGGAATTGTTGTATGTATAATTATAATAATTTTAATCATTAATATAGTAATATATCACAAAAAGATCCGAAATTCCATTTCCAAAAGTTTTATTAAAAATTTAATCAACGAGGACGTTGAAAATTCTAAGGGAGGAGGAATTACGGACCTGGACAGTAATTAAGTATTATCGTTAACTTAGGTCTATCCAGTATGTCTCCATCTTAATTATTATTTGTATTTACATTTCAATAGGGCACATTAAGACAGATTAGGGGTTATTCATAGGATCTAGAAAGTCCAAAGTTAATTAGATATTTGCCTCTTAATGTATTCGAAAACTGATAATAGGCTACTTTCATCTTAACGATATTTTGTAGAATCATTCTTATTTCAACCTCTAATAAGTATAACACGTAATTGTAATATTCAAAGTTAATAAACGTTTTTAAAAAGAGTTTTCCAGTCTTCTGAATCTTAATTCATGCATTACATTCCAAATACTATCAAGGTATATTCTAGAACCGAACAGCAAAGCAATTAATAAAATAACTCAAATCAGTAATTAGGAGCCATAATTAGCAAAGTCAAAACCAGAGGGTGGCCGTCAAGGTATATTATAGGATCGATTAGTGCAGCAATAAAGAAAATGAGCCAAGTGATTAGACGAAAGGTTCCCTTTTTACCATTTAGAAAGGCAACTCTATAAGGGAAAACCAAGAGGACAACACCAATATACAACTAAGCTTTGTAGTTTCAAGTTAGGAACGATATACCGTGTGTGTAAAGTTAACCGTTCAAATGAGGGCCTGTGGTTTTAATCCTATAGATAAGAATGAAACATTAGCTTTGAAATACCTAGTTTAGTGGATTAGGTACCATGTTTTCCCATCACTAGTGTTATTATAATCTTTATATAATTTTTGTAGTCTATTTCGATAAATAAAACGAGGTTTTCACCTTAGACTAAATAATAAAGATAGACTCCGCGTTTCATTCATAATTATGCTGCAGCCCTGGCCCCAACAATGTCTACCCCCCTAACCCCCCCAAATAAAACAAGACATGACCAATGAATGAAACTAAAGAAGTGGGGATAGCGTATGCGGGCGACAAGCACCTCCCACTGTAGGTCGCGGCCAGTGAGGGTAGCTCGCGGCCGGCGAGGCGCCGCGCGCCTCACCGGCCGCGAGCTACAGTGGGAGGTGCTTGTCGCCCGCAGACGCTACCCCCACTTCTTTCCGTCCGCAGACCCGTTTTAATGATGGGGCCAGTGGAATAGCAAAACAACTACCTCTTTTTCAACTATATACTCTAAGGTTTTCACTATCACAACAGAAATACGCTTCCCTTACTATCGTCCTATGCCAATTTCATTTAAATCTCATTCGCTATTTTGTCCAGAAGAATTGGGTCCAGAAGAATTGGTTATCTTCGTTCGATACAATGCAGCCCGTTACAACTGTCTTTCCCCCAAAACTAAACGGGGACCCAGCGCTAGCCCTATATCGGCGGCTCCTCCATAAACTGAGGAACGGTCTAGCGAAGCTTCAAATGTAATAAAATTAAAGTTTAAATTAGTCAATCTGTATTCCATAATGAGACAGCAGCAAATTGAATAAAATACAATGCTTCAATGAATCAAACTAGTCAAAATTAGCAATCTTGGCGATGATATACATCTGATAGCCCAAAATATAACATCGCAATATCACATTTTACTCTTCTACGGTGTTTTCCCTTTCAGTTCACTCACTTTAGATATATTGGCTCATACTATGCATTTGCTTTATACTATACTGACAATCTTAGCAGTGCGCTCCTGACCTGAGTAGAAGGCAATGCCCTATTTTATCATTAGTTTTCAGATTCACTCGTCCCCAATGCTCAGTGGATGTCAACCAGTGAAACATTTAAATTGACTTTTAAACATCAAGTACCATAACTGACGTACACTATCTACAATTTCTCTTTAAACTACGCTTAGTGTTTATCTCCCTTTCATATTAACAGCATTCAATAGAAATCCCCGTAAGCTATTTAGAAAATGAAATTCGATACATTTTCCGGCTTCAGTGCTATTTTTCTTTATTTAAGTGAATAAATAGAGTATGTGGGGTGAAAGCGAATTATTTGCATTTGTAACGTTTAGGGCTAAATGTTTTGTAGATATGTTCTGTATTGTTCTGGAGAATTCATTTTTGTGAGATAATTTTTGTATCTTTTTCTTGTTGGATTTTTCGACGTAGGACCTCTTCGGTTCTAATTTCAGGGTGTAAATTGCACAAGTGCAACCCTATTACAGTTGAAAAAACTTTAAAATATTTGACGTTATACGAGGAACAAATCTGATCTGGGCGTCGGGGCGAACCGCCGCGGCGCCCCCACTGCCTGGGCACCCCTAGGCTATACCCTAGTGCGTAAGACGGCCCTGTTTAGTGTTAAGTAATTAGCACTTGTGCAATTTACACCCTAGAACCATATATGATCAGATTCTATACTAAAAATTTCAATAAGGCTCTGATGAAGAAAAAAATGCAAAAAAAAATTCTCACAAACCATATCTTTTATATCACAGCTTTTCATAGATAGACTTAAGTAGATTTAATGTCAATCAATTAATCTATTTTTCAAATTTAAACTAATTTTAATGGGAGTAAATTATTCGACGATCAGATTAAATTATTTAATTAGCAGCTTAATCGCATGGCAATCTAAACATTTTTGCAAGCAAAATTGATAAATGAGTAGCAATATACACACACCGGCATAATTAGGGGAACGGGCAAAATTTACACTAAGTTTGACTTCAATTTTCTCTTGAACCCTTCACTCGATTTCGAAATTATTTTTGTTAAATTGTAGCCTGGTTCTCTAAGAATACGTTAGAGGTATTGTTGATTTTAAACAATTGGTCCTAATGTCATATACAGGGCTAAAAAGAAAGTAATGTTTTTTTGTCAATTTTTGGGACACTCTGTAGAGTGAACGAATGACAGTCGATATTATTCCATCATGCCAAGTTAAAGATTGATCTCTTCTGAACATTTTCTTTTTTTATTCACTCTGATACCTCGAATATTAAGGATGCTACAGGGTTTTGTTAAAAATAGTACTTTTTAAGGGTCGATGAATTTCCCTTAATCTTTGTAGAGTGAACGAATGAAATTCGATATCATTGGATATTGCCAAATCAAAGATTGATCCCCTCTGACTCTTTTCTACTTTATTCTTTCTGATAACTCGAATATTAAAGATGATACAGGGTTTTGTTGAAAATAGTGCATTGGCCTACTCTTTAAGGGTCAATGAATTTTCGTTAATCTTTGATATGTTATAGAGACCATTAAATCTAAAATTTTTTGACATTAAGTTTCATTTCTGATAGTGTTACCGTTGCCTATACCCGGATAAATAAAAGTCCCTTCCATGTTTTCCATTTTGTGAAATGTTATTTTCGAAGGCCTTACCTACTTCGCACTTGATCCAAGCGTAGGACTGGTCCAATTTATGCTTTAGTGCATAAATTGGAGCGTGTTTAAAGGCCAACCAACGGGCCAAACGAAAAACAACAACAATACATTAACGAACAATACGGATTTAAAATATCAACAATAACAATAATTAGTGTTTTAATAACGAATTTTTACTTTGATAACTATTCCTATGAATCTTCTGTTGATACATATTTATTTTTTATTTCTTGTTGGCTTCTTATTTGAGGTACTGTTCGACACCTGTTTTGCAGGTATTAAGAAATGGTGCCAAAAGATTATACCTACAAAACAGGTGTCGAACAGTACCTCAAATAAGAAGCCAATAAGAAATAAAAAAGAAATATGTATCAGCAGAAGGTTCATAGGAATAGCTATCAAAGTGAAAATGCGTTATTAAAATACTAATTATTGTTATTGTTGATGTTTTAAATCGTTATTGTTCGTTAATTTATTGTTTGTAAACATGGTCCAATTTATGCACTAAAGCACAAATTGGACCAGTCTAAAGCTTGGATCAAGTGTGAAGGAAGGTCTTCGAAAATAACATTTCACAAAATGGAAAACATGGAAGGGACTTTTATTTATCCCTCTATAAGTGACGGTAACACTGTCAGGAATGCAACTTAATGCCACCAAAATTCTAGATGTAATGGTCTCTATAACATATCAAAAATTAACGAAAACTGACTCTTAAAAAGTGGACCAATGCACTATTTTTAACAAAACCCTGTATCATCTTTAATATTCGAGGCATTCAAAAGAATAAAAAAGGAAATACTCAAAAAAACCAATCTTTCATTTGGCATTATCGAATGATATCGAATTTCATTCGTTCACTCTACAACGATTAAGGGAAATTCATCGACCCATTAAAAGCACTATTTTTAACAAAACCCTGTAACATCCTTAATATTCGAGGTATCAGAGTGAATAAAAAAAGAAAATGTTCAGAAAGGATCAATCTTTGGCATTATCGAATGATATCGAATTTCATTCGTTCACTCTACAGAGTGTCCCAAAAATTGACAAAAAACATTACTTTCTTTTTAACCCTGTATATGACATTAGGACCAATTGTTTAAAATCAGCAATACCTCTAATGTATTCTTAAAGACCCAGGATACAAGTTAAGAAAAAAAAAGTCAAAACCGAGTGAACAGTTCAAGAGAAAATTGAAGTCAAACTTAGTGTAAATTTTGCCCGTTCCCCTAATTATGCCGGTGTGCGTAGATGGCATAACAGCCGAGTTGAAAACTCCGCTAATGCCGGTCCCAAGCCCGGATTTAAAAGGAGTAGGGAAGGACATATCGCAAGCCGCTTGAAATGCAATGAGCCTCGTAACAGGTAGTAGATCAAGGCATGAGGGTTCTGGCATAAACGCCCAAACCACGTGGATGAAGTATCATGTGCCCTCGGGGCACAAGGCGCATCCCGTTGTATACAGCTCTCCAGCTGTATAGGGGGCGTCACAGCTGGTGGCTATCTTTCCTCCAAAACTAAACAGGGGCTATCACTGGGATCCTTTCAGGGACCCAGCGCTAGCCCTATATCGGCGGCTCCTTCAAATTCTGAGGAACGGTCTAGCACAAACTTCAGTTATGGATGGGTTAGGGCAAAACACTGGGAAACTTTCAAGGAAGCAGCTTAAACCCCCACATAGGCAGCTCCTCCACAATCTGAGGAACAGTATAGAAATCTAGTTGTGGGGAGGTTTGGGAAAACGTTGGGAATCTTTCCGTGACTTAGCTTAGGCCATATATCGGCAGCATCACAACAATCTGAGGCAATCTTCACAAGATAGAATAAAGTGAAAGTAGCCGCTGGAGCAGGGAAATAAAACCTAATTCAAGAGAACGAGGGTTTAAGAGGACCCATACCAAATGTTCAGCGTGGCGAAGAATAAGAGAGGTGCACTTCGGGGGCATAAGTAAGATTCACCTGAGGAGGCTATGTGCCTTCATTTGGGAGGCCGCACTGTCTGGCTGAATTCGCACAACGGGCCCAGACTGGTGGCCTACGTGCAAGGGATTTCGAGCCCGCAATAATTAATTCATCATTCATTCATTCTTCGGCAGAGTTGAAATTTAAACAATGAATTAAATAATTCGACCATTATATTAAATTATTTGATCATCAGTTTAATCGGGGCAATTAAAAAATGTTTAACAATTAAAACGGGTGAACGAGCAGCATAATAAACAGGTTAACAACCGAGTTCAAATTTAAGCATTGAAATAGAATAGGTATTACAGAACAAGTGTTAAAAGTACTAACTTTCAAACGAGGAGGTATAATTTGTTTAGTTTTAAGGATGGGAAAAAATGATCAATCAGAAAGTTTTGGGTTAATTTGGGTTAGCTTGGATTATTTACTTTAAAGATGTTCCTAACCATACTGAAGGATGACCGTTTATCTTAATTTTGCTGCTGGATTATCCTTTTTGCCACCAAAATATTGAATATATTGATGATCCATTAAATAAATTTGCTCATCCAACTTTGCAGCTCGATTATTCTTTTTGTCCCCAAAATATTTAGTATTTTGCAAATCAATTAAATGCAAGCCATTTTTTCATAATATATCTTCAGGAAGAAAATTTTGGCTACATATGAGAACAAATAATAATCGGCAATAAATGAATGAAACAGATGTAGTCACCGATCTCCATATATGGATAAGCACAAACCGTCTGCATGCGTCGAAAAATCGTACCAATCATGGGGAAAAAAACCGGGTTCTGCGTCGGACAGAACTGAAAAATAGGATAATTTTACTCATGCGCACATACACCGAGAAGCGACAGAACGAAATCAGCTCATAAAGCTTTTACAGTTCGGTAATCAAAAATATTATCAAATTTCTCTGACAATGCTTGTTGCTTGCGCTTGAAATAATTCTTTTTTCTGTGTTTGCCGTAATGGGTTTCGGCGTTTCATTTCGTTCACTTATTGAAGCCTACGTACGTGCGTCTGAGTGGTTTATATTATCGTTTTCGTTGAAAATAACTAATTTACTCCTGGACATCTAGTTTAGTTTATTATTAAAATAATTCGTTATTAGTGTGTTTTGTTAGTGTATAAGTTCGTGTAGACGTTAGGAATAGGATTTAAAGACAAAATACCTTAAAAGACAATGACGTCAGCTGCCAAGGTCAAAGAAAATACTCAACGGTGTTTGATTTGGTGTTGCCAAAATAAGGGTAGAATACCGCGGATTTCTTAAGTAAGTTTCATTTTCTTTTAAGGATAACTACAGCATTACATACAAAATATGGGAATAATATCTTAAAAAGGGTTTATTTACTGTCACGATGCATAAATAGCAGTGAGTTTATTCAGTTTTATTATTTTGTATTAAAAGAGCCTTCTTATAGGTAAGATGGATTTTAATTTACTTTGTTGAGGAGCTTTGATGCTCTAAATAGTTTTTTTTAGATCCTTAAATGGGTAATTGTTCCCCATACTTGTTTCTGCTATTTTAAAAGAAGTTTAAAAATTGTTTTACATACTACATATATGGGTTCAATAATATAGAAATGATCCGTGGGGGGAGCTTTAATTTTTTTTTCCAATATTTACCCCCTTCTTTTAAAAATTTAGGACAGAAAAGTGTAGTGAGTGACATAAAGTACAATTTGTATGTCTTTTCTATCTGTAAAGGTAAAGAAGAAATAAAAGAAGGGAGTGAAAATTGGAAAAAAATGTTAAAGCTTCCCCCACGCGAAGGTTGAACCTATAGAACAGTCCGTAAAATATTTTTAAAAAATCTATTAAAATAGCAGAAACAGGTATACGGAACAATGAGGAAGTTTCATTAATTTTTCGATAGCCCATGAAAAATAAGTGGACACGTGTTTTTTCTTTTTTTCATAAGGCGAAAAATGAGGCAGATACGCCTTGAAATGTGCTTATGACGTCACAATACACATGAATTATTACGTCACACCATGAATAGTATATCTATATATACAAAACTAAAAACTGGCATAGCTCTCGTAATATTCATATTTAGTGGAAATAAAAAAATACTTATCGATTTTTTTTCACTGTTGTAATAAAAAATAATCAGTTTAATTTCTCAGGAAACTTCCTAATTACCCTTAAATGTTTTAAGGTTTTCATGAGCATTTAGATTTAGACATGTGTATAGTCTTAAGAATTTTCTATCTTGGTACATACTACCTACATATTTTGTATTATTGGCTTTTTCCAAACAGACTACTACTACTACTACCTAATGTAAGTTAATGTAAATAAAACGTTTATATCATGATGTTTTGTTTTAATAAAGCTTTCTTTCCCCCGAGTTATTTTAGCTATTCAATGCAACAAAAATTCATATTTTAAAAAACTAAAAAAAGGTGTATTTCATGTCTACAGATTGTGGTATGTAATGTGTGAATGCAAAATACTTTAACATTACAAATCTCTTTTAAAAGTAGTACCTATTCAAGACTAACTTAAAGAGAAAGTAAAATTTAAGGCAAACGCATATAAAAAGGGTTTTATTAGGAGGTGCTTCCACCTCCTAATTTTGAATCAAAGGGATGATTTTAAAAAATATATATATTTGAAAATTTACAAGTTTCAGTGCTGCGCCTGTGTTACACCGGATTTTACAGTATAAATAATTCAAATTTTCTTGGCCATAAAATCATTTTGGGCAAACTAGTTAATATTTTTAACAAAAAAATGCATGCCACACATAAAGAATGTAAAAATTAGGTAGGTACCAAAATATTTGGTAGTATTTTTTTGCATACCTATCGCCCTGGGACGAGGAAAGAAATAATTTTTATCTCCAAAACAAAGCAAGATTCGGAAAAAATAGCAAAAGTTGTATATTTTATCAGTTGGTATATTCTATTTCTTTTAATTTCTTGCAATTTTTGTGGTAAATATATCGTCTATCAACTTGCTTTTAAATTTTTGGTAATATGTATATACAACGGCAAAAATATTTTTCCAAATTCTTAAAATGCGGACCTGTCGCTTATTCGCGGCCATGCGGTGATGAAGCACGTGGAATCGATCGATAACCTGCTAATTGAAACTGCGCAGTCTCAGAACTACCTTATTTTGTTTACATCTGAAGGCGCATGAATCAGTATGATTTGGATCGCTTTGTGCTTATCCATATATGGAGATCGGTGGATGTAGTTCATTATAAAGTAATAGTATATTATATACCTAGGTTAATAATGGCCTTCTCATCCGAGGTATAAATAGGATTTTTTTTACAACTAACACTGATGATATTGTTACGTTTTTCCCGTGGGTTCTTAACAGAATTACAACTTTGCTATTTTCAACTAATACTCTCTTTATTCACTACCACTGTATACAATTTAACACTCTATACTACTCTTATAACTTTACAACTAATATCAACACTCAATGATTAACTGAACTGAACTAACTAACCCACTGACTAACATTCGCCTTAGGTCTGCTTATATATAATCTCCAATCCATCACGAATATTCGGGAAGTATTCCGAGGCCACTCTATATGATCTCGACGAAGCCATCGAGACAATTCCAGCGATCCTGAAACTTCGCGACCGGCCGGGCGATGAGTCATACAGACAGGGAAGCGAGCGGCACGGCGGTTGCAGTTTTATAGGGTAGCACAAAAACGTTCGGATGGTTGTTAGGCTAGCCGTAACATTGCCTCCATCTTAATTCTGATCGTCCCAATCAGCTACTTCATGTCCGTGATACGCTTTCAACCTGTCGAGGTGGACAGCTTTCAGTTTGCTTCTGGGGCTACGCTGAATTCTATACACAACGTCATTAATTCTTTTGATGGCCGTATAGGGTCCTTCCCATACTGGTGTTAGCTTGGGAGATCTTCCTGTCTTCCTTTGCGGGTTTATAACCAGACTTTATCGTTCATCCGAAATCCCCTAGAGTTAGCTTGGAGATCATATCGAGCCTTCGTTCGGTCACTGGCGAGACGTTCAAACGGTAGTCCCACATCATTCTGTTTCATCTTCCCACTGGATCTCGTCTGGGATCCTTGACTTGAGGCACAGGTTGAACACTGTCGGCACCATGATTTCACATCCTGGCAGTAGTTGACCCAGTAAAATCTGTCGCGGATCTTGTCAATCATTCCGTTAACTCCGAGATGAGCACCAAACTTTCTATTATGTACTTCGTCCAAAACTTCCGATACCCTCTTCCTTGGTACCACTAACTGCGTCTTCACTACTTTGCCATCGGCGCTTTCCCAGGCTCGTTTAAGGAGTCCATTTTCAACTACCAGGGAGTCCCACTGAGCCCACAGAGATTTAAAAGTAGATCCCTTAGTTGAAATGTCTCTCCAGCTTGGTCTTGGTTGACGTTCTTCCTTAGCTTTTAGTAGCAGTGCTATTTCATTATCCTCAAGCTGATCCTTCTTCAGTTGCTCTGTGGTCCACTGCTGATCAACCTTAAACTTGATTCGCCTAATGGGAGTGATTCCTTCTCGTTGGTCAATTCTTTGGCGATGTTTATAATTATCCTCACATGACCTTCTGGATATAGCATCTGTATTACTATGCCATCTTCCTTCCCTGTGCTTAGCCTTAAAGTTATATTGTTCCAACTCTTCCTGACTTGGCTTTGAACTGCTGTTGTCTCTGGATGGAGCTGTAGGTCGTAGTTGTACTCGACAGTCTCTCTTAAAATGCCCAATGTTGCCACATATATAGCACTGATTTGAAACATTTCGGTTACGTGGCCTATCTTCTAGTGGCTCCCGGAATCTTTGTACTTGACAGTCCCTTTTGAAATGCCCAGTCCTGCCGCCTCTATAGCACTGATTTATAGCCTTTTGATTACATGGTCTAACTTCTGTTGGCTCCCGGAATATCCGTACTCGACAGTCCCTTCTGAAATGTCCAGTCTTTCCACATCTATAGCACTGATTTGATGTATTTCGGCTATGTGGCCTATCTTCTATTGGCTCCTGGAATCTTTGTACTCGACAGGCCCTTTTGAAGTGTCCAGTCTTGCCACATCTATAACACTGATTACGGTTGTATGGCCTAACTTCTAGTGACTCCCTGAATCTCCCCGTGGCCTGAAGAACTTCGGTTAATTTCTTCAAAATACCGCACATTTCAGTTAGTTCACAATTGTTCGCCAAATTTTCTTCCTTGATGGATACTTCCCTGATTGCTGGCTTAGAGATTTTACAGGCCGCCTCGATTTCCAGAGCTCTACCCAAAACTTCACGGCTGCTATCAAATTCGGCAAGACGTAACATCTTCTGAGTTTCTGGATCTCTGACACCGTCCACGAAATATTCAGCGACAAGTTCCTCTTGAAATTCATCTGTTGCTCCCGGATAGGCCAATTGAATGAGACGTCTAATGTCTGCCTCAAATTCTTGCAGGTTTTCACCAGGCTTCTGTGTGGTGAGAGTGATTTAGATATGGAAGTATGTACCCCTCCTGAACTTAGAGAGACAGCAACTACTGCAAGTAGCGATTTGTTGCCAGAAAAATCGAAGAGAGTGTACATTCAAGTATTAATAAGAATACTATAAGAAGTCATGAAAAGTGAGTCATACAGTATATATATTGTTTTTACTAATAGCACTGATACAATCCTTATCATTATTTGAATTGATTAGATTTTGAAATTAATAATTTCCTACTAATTTTTCAAATAATCCGAAATGACAACTAGTTGTCAAACTAACAAGTTGAAACTTACATGACATATTCCGTTTCATTATTGGCCTAGGTTTTTTTAGATATTATTATTTACCTAGGGTGAGAAATGTTACTTCTCATTTGAGGAATGTAGTAAATAATGGTGATTTATCATGTTAGTAGTAAAAAAAATAACTTACTCTGTCATGATGTCATTATTCTTTATATAATATATTTCCAGCGAGTGAAATAGGAAAAAAACATCTGACTTTCAGTCCATTTTCGCAGATAATTTATTAGTCATCAACCGATCAAAAAACGTACGAATTTAGATTGGTTGCTGATCCCTCTGCATTTTATAATTATCCTTAGCAGATCTTACTAAAGAGAAGCTACGAACCATGTTTCTACTTAAATATAATATATTGTCTCATATTAAATATATTTTTCAACACCGAAATTGTCCATTAATTAATTTTTAATCAAAATAGTAAACAATTCAGAATTCATCATATTCGTAAATATTGGCTAGAGGTTTAATTGCATATGTGTGATGTTTTATGCATTTTTGCATTTTTAATCCGCTTAACTGCGAAATGCATAAATGAAAACCGTTTTTTTTAACAATGCTCTATTTAAACTCGGAGAAAAATACATACTTCTGAAAAACTGCAAATAATAAAGACCCCATACATTTTTACCTTATAAGGTTTTCCTAATTTAATCTTAAAATATAATTATAAAGTTGGGTCTTTAGGCTCAAAATAAACTCAAGTCTGCTGCAAACAATATGTACGATATAATATCTAAATATATACATCTTTCGACTTTATCACCAAGAAACTTAATGCAACATCTAAAAATGGAGCCAATTTCCTCACTGTAAATATTTTCGTTTCGTCGCAAAAAGACGAGAAATATTTTCCGATGAAATTATCGGAAGAGACGTGACCTCTCGAGCAAACTTTAAGCTGTCCAAACAAATAATTTCGGTGGAGGCGCTGTATGGCGTTATAGACAGTGTAAGCCATTCTATTCTGATAGATGATGAGGGATAAATAACCAGCAGACAAAAAAACGTTTTTATTATTAGAGTAGTCACACGTAACTCTTGGATATGTGTGGACATTAATATTAGTTCGGCATATGCCTTAAAGAAATAACTTTTTAGTGTAAATACAATATACTCTAATTATCGTTGAATATTCGATAATTTCATTCAATAGCACAACTTGAAAAATTCTAGTGCCATCAAGTGGCAGTGCAAAGACCAAGAACAAAGGTAAGGAAACTGGGCTATTGGGTAACATATGAAGTCTGTATCATTTTACGTTTACATCGATGGGAAAACTCTTTAAAATTAGTACTGGTCGAAGTGTCAGCAATCAAAATTCTCGCCCTAAAATGGGTCGTACCCTAAACCCTAAGAATGTGTGAAAGCTATCCCCTATATTTTTTGACAGCCCCAAATGAATTATTGAAGTGAATGGCTCCTTTGATTTCACGAGAGTGATTTTTCAAGGCCGCGTAACGGCACAGTTTATTACATTTTCGTCTCGCAAAAGAGAGAAAGTATATGCCTGTAATGAGAAAGAGAGAGAGAGAATGAAAGATAGTCGGATTTTCGCATGGCAACAAATTGACTATCATCTAGCCTCTGCGATATAACTATTCACAATCATGCGCGGTTGCATTTTATGATCAGCTGATTGCGTTATTTACACCCATGTCTATATGGTTCAGCGAATTGCTGCCAAGAGGTCTCACAGTGCAGTGGTCAGATGCTGTATTTCTGATACGGCGGCCCCAGGTTCGATTTCCGTCGGTGCCAAGAGATTTTTTTTAAGGTTATGTTTATTTCTTTTTGTAAATTTGGGTTAGAGTGGGTTAGTTTTATTTGGTTGCGCCTCGGAGCAAGCGAAGCGAGCCGAGGGCCATGTAAGTTAATAATAAATGAAGAGTGAAGGCTGTGTGCATGTACGAAATGTACTAAATGAAAAACCTTTGTATTCCGTGCATAAATTTAATCCAAAAGGACGTCTAATCAGCGTAACAGAGCGCTCATCAGTGTTACCTGCAAAGTGAGTAAGAAAATAAAAATGAAATAAATTTGAATTTTAATTTTGACTTTTTTGAGTTCTGAATTTATTAAGATGAAAATGATAATTAAAACTGTAAAATAGAGAACGATGAATTTATTTTTTATGTGATTTTAAGCAAAAGGAAAACTTCCACCATTTTCTTTTCCTTTTGCTTAAAATCACACACAAAAAATAAACTCATCTTTCTCTATTTTACAGTTTTAATTATCATTTTCATCTTAATAAATTCAGAACTCAAAAAAGTCAAACTTAAAATTCAAATTTCATTTTTAATTCGCCATAGGTCATTGCCATTTGCAATTCTCCTTTGTTCAACCCAAACAATTTTACAGCTTATGCTGGTTTCCACTAATGGGTGGTTCTTTTACTCACTTTGCAGGTAACACTGATGATGGCTAAGGCCGAAAGCGCTCTGTTACGCTGATTAGACGTCCTTTTGGATTAAATGTATGCATGGAATACAAAAGTTTTTCATTTAGTGTAAGTTAATAGTACTCTTTTAATTTGGGGCCCTCCCTTGATACGTCGCAAACAGCTGACCATAAACCGCAACTGTGCATGATTGCGAATAGTTATCGCAGGGGCTAGACTTAAGTAACAACTCGCGGGAGGATCTCGACCGATTAGGCTCATTCACATCGCGTTTGATTTGACGCTCGGAGGATTTCTGACTGACATCGGACTCGCCTTTACCGAATAAAGAACGAGAGAGACAGCGATAGTACGAGGAGTGCTCCGACCGTCAAATAAAAAACAAAACTTAGTATAGGCAACCACATAAACAGAATAACCTTCGACTATGAGTACATGGAAATTAATCAATAAAACTCCAAACTCTCTCGAATAGCAACCGCAATATAGTGCAATTCGAAATGTAAGCGGTAAGGAAGTATTCACTTCTATCACGTGTACTCTATTAACGCTTCAATTTATTTCTTTTGATATAATTATGATTAATCACATTAACAAAACTGCAAATAGTTTTTGGAAAATAATCATTAATACTAATACAATAGAAAATATTTTTAATGAAGTAGTTTGGTGTAGTTTTCAAATAAAATTAAAACTGTATTATTAAATTATGTCCTATAATTAAACAATAATTAATAATTTTCCAATCAAACCTAAAATGCAATGGAAACGCATTATACCCCACTAGCCTCCTGTAAAACAGAGGAGTTTACACTGTTTCCATTTCTGCGATCAAAACAAAGTTTTATGAAGCTCAGATTATAAAGTAATATTATTATAAATATCATGTTTAACATAACTAATTTCATTTATTGCTATAAATTGTTAACTAAGAAGTATGTGAGAAATTCTAGTATATCTATTAGATGAAATTTTCAGGAACCTGTTGCTTAATTCAGGTCTGTCTGCAATTCTGTATAGTTTTAGCATTGCCGGTCTCACAAAAACTGCTTATATCCAGTGTTACCGCAGACGATTTTACCAATGTACTTACAAATATCCCGAAAATGTACTAAATTGTACTAAACAGTTTTTTTAACAGCGTCTAGCCATAGGGGTCAAATTTTCGATGCGATACCGTGCATGCGCAATGGCGAAACAAGAATAATAGGCATTATTATGGCTTTGCATGGCCCTTCGCTCGCTACGGGGGCGCAATCAACAAGAACTAACTTATGGCTAACCCAAAATTAAGAAAAAAAAGTAAATTAATAAAAAACAAACATAATTTTAAAAAAAGGTAAACAAGACATTTGTCGCGACCCACGGGAATTGAACCCGCAGCGCAGAAATGACAGGCAAACACTGAGTTGAAGGAGTTTCGTTAGAACGTAAAGATATGGATAATTCCGATATTTCGGTCATGCACGGTATCGCATCGAAAATTTGACCCCTTATGGCTAGACCCCTTTGTTTTTTTATCGCCAATTAAAATCTGTAAGCTCGCTTTCGTTGGCATATTGTATTTTGTAGGTTAATTAATTGTATAGAACTGAAACTTACAGATCCTTTATAGTTGCGAATGCATATATTTTTAAAACCAAAAACAAGGAAAAAACTAACATTAAACAAAACAAAATTCCTAACTTAAAATAAACATCTGAAACACAAGAGGCAAGATAAATAAACGCCAACTGCTAACTAACAGCAACAGCTAAGCTAACTGAAATTAAAATATGTTCAAAGCAGACGCTCGGGGTTTTCTGAAAAGTGTATACCGATAGGAGCCAAATTGTCGATGCGATACCGTGCATGCGTAATATGGCCGAAATATCGGAATTATCCATGTCTTTAAGTTCTAGCGAAACTCCTTCAGTAGTGTAGTAGGCAGGGTGTTTGTCTGTCATTTCTGTGGGTCGAGAGTGAGAGAGATGTTTTGTTTACCTTTTTTAAAGTTATGTTTGTTTTTCATTAATTTACTTTTTTTCCTAATTTTGGGTTAGTCTTGGGTTAGTTTTGGTTAGTTCTTGTTGATTGCGCCCCCGTACGGAGCGAGCGGAGGGTCATGCAAAGTCATAATAATACCTATTATTCTTGTTTCACCATTGCGCATGTACGGTACCACATCGAAAATTTGCCTCTATTGCTAGACGCTTGTGATTTCTGCGGCCGGCAGGGAATTACCAGCGATCCGTGTGACGGAGGCAGAAGAGTTTAAAGTTAAAGGTTCCTGTAAAGATTCCTATTGCTTCTTCATTCAAACAAGGCCAGCGTAACGTTCAGCGGTTATCTATACTAGATGGTCTTACTGCATGAAAGAAATTCAATTTTTGAGCGCTCGTGTGAAATGTACTAAATTTGACCAATATCCCTATAAAATGTACTATTGTACTTACACGTAGAAAATGTACTAAATTTAGTACAAATGTACTAAAACGGTAACGCTGCTTATATCGGCAGCGTGGCAGCCTGTAATACTTCACATAACCAGCAGTCTCATCTTTTCTTTTCCTGCTTGCCATTGTTCAGTCCCAACCATGGCGATTCACCTAAGTTTATAATGATGTTTTTATTTTTCAGTACTGCGTCTTATTCTATGCCCCAGCGGGACAATCGTCAGACATGATTTGCTGCCGATGCGTCATTCTTCACAACCAATTAGATCGAGGTTGCATGCTAAGGTTCAACAGTTCTTTAATTCATTTTCCGAATAGTGTTGATTTCGTTTCCTATCAATTTAGTTAGGTAGTGCATTTTTGCTGTGTTACGGGACATCCGGTCATTGATTCAGGTCTAGTTAGCATGATCCTTTAGACCAGAATGTCTATGCTATACATACATTGGCTTTATCACTCATGTAAGCCAATATATTCCATCTAGTCTGCACTTTAAGTACAGCTGTGATAGTTAAGAGGCTGAGCAGTGTTTGACTGTCAGAAAAACATGTTTAGACTGTTTATAGAATATAATACCTCATGCTCATCAAAACATGGACCTACACCACAAAGGGTTCACACCACTATTTCACTGTCCAGGTGATAAATTAAAATTTATTCCAGGTCATTTAAACTCAGTGTTGGAGAAACACCCCAACAATAACTTGTTTGGTGATAACATCCTGTATGTATGTAGTATGAATGAGCCATAATTAATATACGAATATATTTATTTCACCGCAGGTAAACAGAAATTTGTGCATTTAAAGCATTGTATTTCAGCTACTCTTTAGTCCGAACCTGGTTTGTTGGTATAATAGGTTCCGTTATATGCAACTATCCCCGGAAAGCAAAATGACATTCCGTCAAGAAAATCATTTTTAATCGTTTTCAATTTAATATATCCTTGTCTCCGTGAGTATTGTGTAAACAACAATATGTCAAAGAAAGAAAGAACATGCTTCCACCCTCTAAAATGAACCGACACGCATTATCCCGCGAATTTCCCACTCTTTAAGCGGACTTGTAGTTTGTCGCGCGGCGCGGCGGCGAGCGTTAGAAAAATTAGATTTCAATGCAATTCAAGCATTCACTCGAATAGCAGTAAAACCAAGGATTTAGTAAATCCTTGAGTAAAACATGCTATAGGTCCCTCGAGCCAAAGGTCAAGTCCCTTTAGGTCATTTTCTAGTTTTGTTTGCAAATATATTAGGGAATATCTGGTGTACCTCTGTTCTCTTTGTCCAAGCTTGGACAAAGAACTCTTTTGGGCGTTTTACCGCAATTTCTCGAAGCCAGAAACGACTTAGCGTCTCGGCTTACCTGTGACTGTGATTAAAGAGAAGAAAGTAAAATGGCGGTACCAGATTTGTAGCTTAACAGATTGTGCCTATACAATTCAAATCAAAGATTTGAAGTCAGATCTCTGTCTTATTAGAGTGAAGTAGCGCATTGGAGATCAAGGTATTCTATGAGAAAGAAATTTGCCCGTTTTAAAACATAAATGTTATTGCATTTAAATTAAAGAAAGACAAACGTTGCATATGGAAATTAAACAATCAAGACTTTTTTACTAGATATTTATAATTAAGCAACCTTTGGTATATTTACTTTCTATGTGT
The DNA here is from genome assembly GCA_016904865.1 of Pissodes strobi. Lineage (NCBI taxonomy): Eukaryota > Metazoa > Arthropoda > Insecta > Coleoptera > Curculionidae > Pissodes > Pissodes strobi. Next base: position 221,808 of record MU182002.1, on the reverse strand, counting down.
CATTGAATGAATGCGTGAAAGTAGTGTAGAAATTGTATATATTTTTTATATCAAATGCAAATGCATAATTACATTATTAAAGTACTTAATAACTAGCCTTCCTACCCTTTCCAATTCATAACCTCTGTGTAAAACCCCCACCACCCTATTTTAATACAGTCTACTAATTGATTGTGGTTAATTATGCAGATAATTGCCACCCACACCTTTATGATTTTAAGCAATTAAAAAATTAGTTGTTTATCCCGACCACTCAGGTTTTTTATTTTAGAAAATGAATAGTATCAAATTTGTTGAACGTAATCATCATTTATCATTTTTTGCATTTGGTTTAACTTAATGTAGTATTTCGAGAATATTTCCCACTGTCTGCCAGCCGGGAGCTTAGCGAAGGCGACAGAAAACACCAATTGCATAAGGGAGCAAGGAAGACAAGTTTAGAAGGTGTTACTGTGGCACACAGTGTTGTCAGACGTACCATTATAATGGTATTTGTACCATTATTTTGTCCCGCGTACCTGGGGTATTTTATGTACCATTTAATACGATTTTGTACCATTTTATACCATTATTCTTTAAAATATTATGTTGTTGAATAACCATACACGTGTTGTGTTTGTTCTTGCCAAACTCGATATTCGAAGCTGCGAGCAGGATCAAGCCCAACCCCAAGGGACTGTGACGTGTGACCAATGAGCAATCATTATACTCTATATCATATAGAGTTACCATTCCTGCACTAAATATTACATTTTATCTCGCCCTGCTCTCTATTGAAGCATAGCGGAATTAGGTGTAGCACGTATCAGATAGGTAACTGCAATGCATTTTACGATGTCGTTCCGCGTAGAAATTTACTCGTAATTTGTGTTGAGATTTGAGAACAAGAATAATATATAATCCGAATCTATATATTTTATGTGTGGGGATGTTATGTGGTATGGTGATTAGAGCAAGTTTATAATTGACTTGACTTCTTAACGACATCTTAGTAAGTAAACATGGCTTTTTGTACCTACCTAACCTAATTGTTGTAAAAAATTATTAGTGATGGGTAATGGGAATAAAATATCCCGACATAGCACTCTGCCAAATTCCTAACTACGAAAAATACTAAATATATAATATACCGCCTACCTTATTAGTTTAATTAGTTCTGCATAGCCTAAACAACAATGATTATAATTAGTATTCCAACCCTTGGAATAATCATGTCTACAAGGAATTAGCGTTATTCGTTTTAGAACTTCTAAGTCTCCCGCACTCAAACGCAACATGCGAAAGGGTTTTCTCGAAAATCAATTTAATTAAGATAAAACTGCGAAAAAAGTTGCAATTAAAGACAATTACATCACTAGTGATTAGTTCCGAAGAAATTAGAAGCCAGGGATTCTGTTACAATTTCGTTGTGAAAAAAGAACATGGCGGACAGAATGACATCAAGCATTCTATATCCAAAAGCCAATACATCTAAAGAAGATGATAATGAAAGCGAATCTCAAACCACAGAGGGAGAAGAGTGCTTTTTATTTAAATTAAGAGATTAATATAATGCTCTTTTAATATGTGATATTTTTTGCGTGAACGGTTCTATATAAAAGCTCGTTTCTATATAAAACTCTCGTTTCTACTCTCTATGCATATAATCCCAGTCCCAGTATAAGTACCATACTCGCGCCTACCTACCGCAAATTTTCGACTTTTGGACGTGCGCATTTGACAGCAGCCCGGTGTTGTCGTTCTAATATTTCACTTCCGCGCGTGTCCCTCCGCTCGCTCCGGGGGCGCAATCAAGTAAAACTAACTCCATCTAACCCAAGGTAATGCCCAAAATAACGAAAACTTTGAATAATATATGAAATAGCACGTACGCATGCGTGATGGCTCAAAATTGCGGTAGGTAGTCGCGAATTAAGTATCATTGGCATACCATAAAATGAAGAATTTGTACCTTAAAACGCCATCAAATTGGTTTCTTGAGTGTACCATTAAATACCATTAAATGTAATGCCCTTGTACCATATCAATAAATCTGCCATCTGGCAACGCTGGTGGCACATGAGAAAGACGCACGCGTCTTCACCATTGTGCCCGTAGTGGTTCCAGAGTTCAAGATAGTTTCGTTTCGACATATGTCATAAATTATTTATGGATCAATAATAACCAAGTAGTTGAAGTTGAGACTGCTTAAATAGAATAGCGTATATGATTTTGGTTTTAACGTTAAAGTTAATAGCTTCTTCAAAATAGTGTGTATAGAAGTAGTGATTAACTGATCCTGTGTCCTAGTCCTGAAGTATTTTATTCAAACAAAACCCGGCAAGGGCGTAACAATATAACCATTAATAATATACGCCTAGGCCCGCTGTTTTATATTAAGACGTTTTCGATACTCTAATAAGTCGTTTTTATTATATTTTTCGATTTTTCCGTTTAGTTGGAGTTTAGTATAATAATGTACCGCCACAAAATGCAAACAAATCGAGTGTAACGTTGTAAATGTTACTAAATACAGTACTGCGATTTTCTCCTTTTACTGATCGATTTGTATTATCGATACTCTGGCTACCTTACTTCTTGCGACCTTTCTTCCGGAGTACCGACCTGCTCGACAGGTGCATCCGTTTGGAGCGCCACTTGACAGAAGTGGTATATATTATTTTGAGATAATTGATCGCCTTTCTCGCCTGAATACTCAAGGCGAGTAGGTTATTTTGACCCTCAGGTATAACTACCGCCTGATTCTGTTATTGCAGTATTAAGCAAATTAAGTAGAATATAAATTTCCTAAAAATATAATCGTTGGTGATGAACTAGTGTGGTGACCCTCTTTTTAAAGATATGTTCGACACGAGTGTTTCTATTTAAGATGGCTAAAGTCATTTATGATTTACCTAGGGTCCTTCTGGGGGACAGAATTCTTTCTATGGGATAGAATTCCTTCTGTGAGGAAGAATTTCATGCTGATCTGGCTAATCCCTCCATCAGTTAGCCGTACCGAGGCCTTTCTTTTGTAAGGGTGACGCAACCACATGGTGGAGACATATTACACAGGAAGAGCCAGTGTCTACAACTCTCAAGTAAAAGCTATTTTAATTGATTTAAGTGCTTTAATTACCGTATATTTCTTACCCTTATACAAATTAAGAATAAGATATAAAATTCAAAAATTAAGGATAAAAAAAAAAATTTGGAATATCGGAAAACCTTCTACAGAAGAAATAAAGCTCCTATTAAGATAAAAACAGAAGTCAAATACCTTCTATAAGTGCGGAGAAAATTCATGACAATTATTGAAAAAATCCTCTTTTCTTAACTTTGTCCTTATTTTTTTTAGCAATGATGAACTTTTGGAAAAAATAGTATTCGACTTTTCTTTTCAATAAAATTTTCTGTGAAATCAATAATAAAAAAGTTTTCCATAGGATGCGAACTTTTTGAAAGACACGGTATAATCACTGTCGGTCATTTGCCTCAATTACCATATCAAGCTTATCGTTTTATATCATTTTAATTAATTTATAATTAAACAACTGTAGGCCGTTTGAAGTCTACCATTTATATTCTCGTTTCATTTATTGATCAAGTTAGCTTGCTTATCGAGCTTACCTTTAGAAGAGATACTTAGTTTCATCTTTAGTTAGGTAGAGAATTCATTTGGCTAGTGTCCGAATAGCTGGTTTAGTTAATTGTTACTGTATTTGGCTGTAAAGTTCATGGTAGTAATTTTTTTCACATAACTAAAATATACTAGTTAGTAAAATATACTTATTTGTTGCCTTGATTTCGTAATTGACTTGAGCTCAACTCGTTTACCTATCGATATTTTACGGCTCTATATGTAAATATTTACCTCACTAATAATTATTTTATTGATTTGATATTACTGAAGACTATTTATTAGTCTGCCACGGGATTAATTTAGGTTAAGTTTGGTTAATTAATAATCTAACCCATCCTAGGCAGTTCGTCTACCAAGCAGGCAAATCCACATTAAGTGCACTGCATGGTCTAGTTAAAGACATAGAAAATACAATCGAATGCAAAGGAATTGCTCTTGCTGCGTTCATTGACATAGAGGGAGCATTTGATAATACCTCACATTAGTCCATCAGAAGAGTGGGAAGTTGTGCTCCCAATCAAAAGGCGGACATAAAGAATGATAAAGCAACGCTTCATAACAGCAGAAATAAACGGAGCGTCGACACAGTGAAATATTGCCCTCAAGCCTCAAGGAGGTGATCTCTCTCCCCTACTGTGGACACTAGTGTAGTGGACAAAATCCTTACCACTCTGAATAGAGCTGGATTTATAGTTCTAGGCTACGCAGACGACCTAGCAGTAATAATAAAGGGAAAACATAAAGGCGTAATTTCAAGCCGCATGCAAAATGCCCAAAACTTTATCAAGAATTGGAGTGAAGAGGAGGGACTCTCCCTAAATTCTAGGAAAACCACTCTTGACCCGTTTACAAAAAGAAGGAAGCTAAAAATGAGAGCGCCCATCCTACACGGAACACAGTTAACTTTTTCCACCGAGGTAAAATATTTAGGGATCACACTGGGCCGTAAACTTACCTGGAACAAGCAACGCCATCTCTAAAGCCACAGCGGCAATCTGAACATGCTGCAAACTGGTTGGCAATATATGGGGCCCAAAAGCAAATTCAAGCCTCTAGATTTGACTGGTGACCTGCGCATCTTTGAAGAAATAAAACTGGACAATGCCAGCAAACCAAGTGACCAAATGACGGCCATGTTGGACCTAGATGTCCCATTCACAATGGTGATTGATGACATGGGAGAGTAAAAAATCTACCTCAGGCCGACAACGCATCGCTGTTGTACACAGATGGTTCAAAACTAGCGAAGGGAGCAGGATTGGGCATTTCAGGTCCAAACTGTAAGCTTTCCAAACCCCTAGGCTGCAGAAGAGTGCCTCACACAAGGACGTCACAGAAAGCACATCTACATATTCTCAGACAGCCAGGCGGCTCTAAAAGCTTTCAAGCGCGTGTCAAAGCTAGTCTGGTAATGTAAGCAAAACCTAAAACAACTAGCAACATGCAACTCGGTAACTTCAATGTGGGCTCCTGGCCATAGAGGCATAGAGAAGAACGGACGAGGGAACTGAAACACCATATCATGGCCCAGAGACCTACTGTGGCCTTAAGAAGAGCTACATCACCGAAGAACTAAACAAATGGAAAAAATACCAACTGTCGTCCTACTGGGGAAACACTCCAGGAGTAAGCGAAATATTTTATCTTCATCTCTGTGAAAAGAGCAGAACAGTTCTTAGATGTGAACAGAGCAGATATTAGAACTGTCGCCGCACTGCTCACTGGACACTACTTGGTAAAATACCACCTAAAGGCAATAGGCAAAGCAGAAGACGACCAATGCAGATTTTGCAATAATGCAACTGAATCCGCAGAACATCTTCTCTGCCAATGTCCAATCCAACTGCAAAAGGCTCAAGTAACTACCTTAAAGGAGTACAGCTATCATCTTAATAAGTGAGTAAACTACCTCCCAAGAAAATAGCTTCGTTTGGAAGAAGCCTACGTCCCTTGGATACAAATTAAGTTGTAGAGCCATGCACTCTGTATAAGGTTTGGGCAATATTAAGATTATAAGGCATAGTTTAACAACACGTATCTTATGCTGCTTTGCTTTATTATTCTTGTAATATAAGTGAGATACCTTACAAGAGAATCCTCTCATTGGCTGAAGAGCGTAACCAGAATCTCAAATTGATTTGAGATAGGATTAATTGTCTTGAAAGGGTTGGTGTAAGTTTACATTTTTAAATAGATAAGTTATTTGTAACCTTGATGTTTATTTTGGTAAATTGCAGTCAAAATAATAACTATTCTGTGTATTCAAAAATTTTCAACGTTCTTTTTTATATAATTAAAGAAGTTGCCGAGCGCCTAGGCCGAACTCGCTTCCCTTTTGAAACACATATTGTTATTTTGGTTGAGAAGCAAAAGGTATTTTTGGATTTCATGTCTATTATTTTACCTTTTATTTTACACTAAATAAAATATTAACATTCTTACTTTTTCCAGGTTACACAAATTTTAGCAAAGGTTCCCGAGACATTACTCGTTAAAAAAAATGCATCGTTTACTAAAACGAATTATCATTTTATGACACCGTCAAAGTGTAAACGACACCATAACCCTTGAGATCATCCCTCTGAACTCCCATTAGTCACCTTATTAGCCTGCTAAATTAGTGACTTTCTAGATTTGTGACATTCAAAATATTGACTAATTTAGCAGGCTACTAAAGTGGTTAATCGAAGTTCAAAGTAGTGGCCTTTAGTGCGTTATGATTGACGACAACAGTGGTCTCAACTTCTCGCTTTACACATATCTAAATGGTTATTCTCTGATATTCAATCCAAGTGCCCGTATTCCCCTTGAGAATAAATAAAGATATAACTGAATGAGAAGCTGAGTTACCGCATATTGCGCATATTATTTTAAGGTGACAAGACCTCCTATAAAATATTGGAATAACTGCTTGAGGCTAAATTTTTAATTGTATATAAAAAAATAAGGTTGGAAGGAAAGCGAACCACGCTATAATGCAGAATTTTAGAATCACATCATTACGCATAATGTGTGAGGCTAATAAAAGTGGATAGGGCTTCTTTTTTTATTCCTGCAGTATCATGGTTAAGCCCTACGTATGCTTATATAAAATGCATGCGAGGAAATAGATATATCTGCAGTAAAAATAAATTACGTGTGATTTTTTATTTTCACTCTTTATATCAATTTGCACAGCAGCGCACATAATATGAACAGAACTGTTGGTATCGGACTAAACCTTTATCATCTCGTAGCCGCAACTTCATAATTCCTTATCTTGTCCGATTTTAGCTTAAGCGAATAAACATCGCTTTTTGGTAAGATTAATGACATCGAAATATATAGAGGTGGATTAATTAACTTTGATAGTGCGACGGAAGTATTATATTCCTATGATAGTTAATAGTATTAAGTAATAGTAGATAATAATAAAAGGATAGCAGAAGTTAAGGAATACATGGTTTTAAGAAAAAAAAATCCTATTTTCGTTTATATACCATAAAACCCTGAATTATATTATTATAATAGCAATCGGAATGTATTTACGAGAAATATTAAGATATAATCGACATATTTATCAAAAGTACAAATCAAAATACTTGTACAACTATTAAACAAAAGTGAAGGCAATTCAATATACTTGTTAGAAAGTATACAACAATGACTGCAACTCCACAAATATTCCAGAATATGCGAGAACGTGTTGAGTGAAAACTTTATTAATGAAGCTGGATCCAACATTTAATAAACTGGTCCAAATTTAAAAAATGAGATGCCGGCGTTGAAATGAAAATTTAACGAGCTTTAAAAAACGATGTGCCACTTGACCCATTTGCGCAATTTAATTTTTTTGAGGTGGATGTAGGGGAACTAGGGGCAACACGGGGACGCTAAAAATTTATATTAATTAAAAAAAATACAAATTATCAAAAAATAAGGTTTATTCAGGAAACTTGTTAATGCATGCCTACAACGTATTTAGTATAAGGGTATTTGCATTAAGTCACAAGAAAAACTTTAGAAAATATTTTTAAAAACAGAAAAGCACCTTCTCTTGCCCCTGGCAGGGGGCAAGATGGAGTAACCGATTCCTCTACCCCACCGAAGAATTACGCGACCATTTCTGACACATCCCAACTTACAGTGGAGTCTAAATACTTTTCACCAATAGTATTTGCCATCTTCAGCTATGATTATAGGAGCATCTCTGCCATTTGTTTTCTATTTCTTCCCAATAACTTTCGGGCTTTTCTTTAAGGGAAGCCGTATTTTTGCAATCTTCTAGTTCCCTCTTATAGGGAGTGGAGGTGATAATGTTTCCTCTTCGGCCATTCTTTCTTTTAGCTTTAGCACTGTGAATGGGCATTATCTCTCTGGGGAAACAATAATCGGCGTAGTAGAAGTTTTATATAAAGGGCCACAGGGTGGTAGGGTTTATTCAAAAGGTGTCTTATGTAACGAACTGTAAGATATTGCAAGCATACTCAAAGGACGATTGTCGTCACCTTAATTTTCCGAGCTAGCAGCTGAAAGCACATTGTTGATGTTAGACTGAATAAGGGTCCCATTGCTGGTAAACGGTGCTGAGAAGGATTGTATTCTGTAATTGAATCATGGCAGAAGATCCACATTGTTGTTTAAATTTAAGTGGGAAAGACCTGATGTTACATAACAATTTAGCACGAATATGTAACAGATAGAAGTCAAATAAAGTCAATGATTCCACCCTTAAATACCTTGCGACTAATTTCCTATTTCGGGGTAAATATGCCTTAAAAGTATTGTCGGCTGCCTACGGACGAGTGTAATATCGAAATGTTTAATGAAAAGGTTATTCTTGGAACGTTGCCAGATGTTTAATTGACTGAGCATTCGTCTTGTGATTTTTACGTGGTTACGATTCAAGCCAACAGGAAAATTCATAATTAATTGATGTGCTATCGTCAGTTTTGATATTAAACGACTGTTTTTCGCTTTCGCGTTAAAAATACGCAGTCAAGATATGTTATTAAATGCGTATATTCCCTAACTTGGCAACATCGCTCGAACTGTTTTGCAGTATTAAATATATGGTTTTCGGCAAGGTAAAAACTGGTCTAGCTTAAGGTACGATTCCGATTGATCACCGATTTATGCGTCGAACAGATTTTTTGGTGTTGGAGTTTTAAATGCCCGCCGTTCGGAAGGAATTGGTTTCGGTTTGTCTGGTCATTGTCGATGATCAATTTACCGTTGGATTGCTTTGTTCTGCCAGCAGTACATAATATCACACAGCCTTAGGGACGTTTCATTGCATATTGCAGATGTTGGTAGATTTGGCGACAAACGTCTGGTGTATTTTTACGATTGGATACAGGATAGTGTAAAGCAGGCCTGTGAGCCGAGTTTTTGCTAGCTTTTTAACATCGAATTCCATGACCTAGGTAGTCGTTTTTGGCTTAATATCGTCCTCTTTATTCGGCAAACCTTCTTAGGAGATAGTGCGTATATATGTCTGATATGTTTAAGAATTTTTAATTCACCCTGAAGGGGAGTATACTTTTTCGGGCGATAGAGAGTGGAGTAGTTACTAGGTTGCTGTAGAGAAATTATTTGACTGGATTGGATGGATTTTTGCCTAAAGTCAAGATTTTGGATTTGTAACTCGCCACGTGCAGTGTATTCTGGAACAAAGTACGCCATTTCCTTCTTCGAGGAATGCCTGTAGAAGAGAGCGTTTGCTCCCCAATTCGTCATTACCATCGGAAAACCCGACGTAGCTAGGTAAATAAATATACATATCTTACATTTTGTACATACTCATTTATTTTCTGTACAGAGGGGATTTATTTTATCAGAGTATGTTATTTCATTATAGTTTTCTAACGGGTCTCAGGGAGAATTGAAATACTGCACAATACTGCTATATAGAGAGTGTTATTTTCGAAAATTTATTGCAGTAAGTGAATGCATACTTAGCGCTTGTTCTCTTTCAGAGTTTTTTTTGTACGGGAGCCAGTTTTTTCCGGAGAGTCATTTTTGTTGGAAGCCAGTTTTACCAGGAGCTATTATTTTTGGCTGGAGCTGTTTTGCTTGGAGTTGTGTATCTGGAGCAAGCTATTGTTGTTTGGAGCGAGCTTTGCTTGGAGAGAGATTAAGTAGCTAACCAAGTAGCTGCCAGTCAATACAGTTGGTTGTGTTTTGTTGGTACCGACTGTAGCCATAGAGGTATGGACATTACCTCAAATACCACTGAGAGTTTATGGTCCCAAGGTGCATAGCTGTAGTCCGCGTGCAGAAGGCCGTAGGTGATATCGGCGATTCAAATTAACCAATTTATTATTTATTACACTTATCATAACACACTATGTTAATATAGAGGTGCTTACAACTACAACTATAAAGTATAACTAGCGACAGTCTTACTTGCAAGCTTATCAATATTCTTTATTTTCCTTGAATACATTTTTAGTCTAAACAAAACAATTTTTTTACAATCATTTCCTTCAGTTTATCACAATTAGGAATATCTAAATCTAAACTGATCATTTTCTCAACAAAAAATTTTTTACGTCTATATTTTGACCTATTACAATTGTTATATATTTTTGAAATATAGTTTCCATGTTAACAAAACGGAAAAACAAAGTATTTTTGATGCTACACTACGTAAACAACAAATCACAAGTTTTTGATGTTCGTTTAATACTTTGCATCAAAAATTCTGCAACGTTGTATAATGAATTCATGTCACTGTAATTAAGATTAAGCCCAGAAAAATTAATGTTTTGGGGTATAGACACTTCGCTATAACTTCCATCACTCTTTAACACACAGACACATACACTAAAGTTTTATGTTATTATGAAACGTTTTTAACCACACTATATTTACAACAAACTAAAGTTACACCAATAATTAAGGCAAAAAGGAACAACCAAGATACGAAAGGACACGTTAACAAGAGGTAAACAAAGAAAATTTTGCCTCCTCCGCCATGAGGAGACAAAGCTAACCCGGCCAATAAAAATCGATACATCGATTGTCGCCACTATCTTGTATAAAGTCACTGTAGTGTAGACGTACTCCCAAGGAGCGCCAGTGTCTACGACTCGACCAGAATCAAGTAAAACCGATTTTAATTTATTTAAGTGCCATAATTACCGTATATAGCTTACCGGTAGATATTATTTTAATTAATGCATATGTAATCAAGTGATTGTAGGTCATTTGCCTAAATTACCGTGTATTCCATACCGTTGTGTATCATTTTAATTAATGAATATATAATCAACTGATTGTAGGTTATTTGCCTAAATTGCCATGTATTTCTTACCGTTATGTATCATTTTAAGTAATGAATATATAATCAACTGATTGTAGGTCATTTGCCTAAATTACCGTATATTTCTTACCGTCATCTATCATTTTAATTATTAAATATTTAAACAAATGACGGTCGGTCATTACCGAATATAGCTTATCGTTATATATCATTTTAATTAATGAATTTATAATGAAACAACTGTAGGCCGTTTGTTGTATATCGTTTATATTCTCGTTAATTCTCGTTTCATTTATTGATATGGCTATCTTGTTTATCGAGTATACCTTTAAAGGAGATGCTTAATCTTTTCTTTAGTTAGAGAATTCATTTAGCTAGTGCCCGAATAGCTGATTGAGTTGATTCTTTACTGTACTTGGCTGTAAAGCTCATGGCAGTAATATATTTCACCTATTGATATCGGAAGCGACTTGAGCTCAATTCAATTACCTATATATATTTAACGGCTGTAAATGTACATATCTACCTCACAGGTTAATTTATTAATTTGGTATTACTGAGGACTCTTTATGGGTCTACTGATATTGTCGCTGCCATGGGATTAGAATAAGTTTAGTTAGCTGCCATTGATTTAGGATAAGTTTAGTTAATAATCACTTCATTTATACCTACATATATTTACTAACTATACCTATCCAATAAGAATTGGGTAATATTAATATTAATTTTAAAGTTATTAGGCATAATTAGCAAGTATTATCTTATGTTGCTTTGATTTATTATTCTTGCAATATCGGTGAGATATCTTACAAGAGAAACTTCTTATTGGTTTAAAAGCGAAGCCAGAGCATCAAATTGATTTAAAATAGGATTAATTGTCCTGAAAGAGTTGGTGTAGGTTAAAATTTTTAAATAAATAAGTTATTTGTAATCTTGATGTTTATTTTGATAAAATAATAACTAATCTGTATATTCAAAAATTTTCAACGTTCTTTTGCAGGGTATTTTTCTAAATTTTATTGCCCTATTTTCAAGAATCAATATTCATTGATAAATTTCTGGTAAAAAATTAGTGGTGCCCTACCCTAACTGCCAAGACGCCTTTTAAAAAAAATAATCCGCTGAGTCAACCTGGCATATGAACCGCCTAAGAAGCAATTAGCAAATAAGGTTACATATATCGCACCCAACGCCTAAGGCTGGTTACACTGGATGAGATCTAAGCCAAGAGGCTTCATAAATGAAACATTCAATGGTTGAAGCCTGTGTGTTCAATGAGGTGGAAAGTAGATTACGATCATTTAATTTTTTCTAGCAAGATCAGTTAGCGCGATGTTTTTGGTGTGTGTAACGTGGCCGTCTAGTAACAGTAGTACAAGTTTGCCTTTGCAGGCTCTACTGATAAATATGTCCGTTGTCATCCACCCGGTAAGATTGTAATGAGAAGTTGTTCCTGGTGCTGAATTATTTAATAATTCTGCTTTCATAGGTTTTCATGAACAGATTATCGTTGATGGCATATAGACTCCAACAACATTAACGCAGATTTCAAGGGTAAAGGTTTATCCTCGATTAACTGACGATAACCACTACACTTGCTTTCTTTCCTTACGGGTGATTATTTTTGATTTTGGTATTGAAACCGAGGAAACGACTATTTCATCGCAGTTGTAAATCCTGTCAGGGTCAGGCTCTAATTTATATTTATCCAACAGCCCACCGAACGCTGCAACTGAAACCTTATTAAAACCCACAGCTCCGCAGCTAAGATATGTTCCAGTTTTCTTATAGAGAAGTCTTTATGGCGTGTTAAAAATCCCTAGACCCAGTCGACAACAGCCAGTTTGGTTATTGCATTGAAAAATTTATGTATTTTACTATACTTGACAGCAAGCTGGTAAGCTAAGCTTCTTGGTTCTCATGTAGTAAGTCCATATATTCTTCTCATTCATTCAGCGTTACTAAACACTGTTTTGGTCGGCCCTAACGGTAAATGTAATTTCATTTTACCTTTAGTCCTAGTTGCCTTGGCGTTCCAAAGTGGTAGGTATGTAGTACTACATACTCCAAGGCAGTTTCTCTGGTCAATACTTTTTCAATCGCTTTCTTCATGCTGCCTTTTACCCATCTTCCTTGATGTTTTTCTTTTGTATCAATGAACCATTATGCGGCAAAAATATTTCTATTAGATTTGCGTTGTTTCGATTCGCCATCCAATTAGTGTTAATGAACTGCTTTTCCCAAATTTTGTTTTCTTCGTCAAAGGACCAGATGTAATAACACGCTCAAATTCGCTTTTACCTATTTATTACACCAAAAATATTTGATATTAAACGTACATCCTAGGGCAGGACATTGGACACGTATTTTCTATCTATACTACACAGGAAGATTGACACAGTTGTGTGTGAAAGATAAATTCTAATTGTTGCAAAAAAAAATCTTATCTTAATTGGAGAATTAATCTCGCGTGAAATGTGCTCACAGGAGAATAGATATATAATATCAAATTGTCTAAGCCGAAAGACTCAAGAACAAGAAATTGGCACTAACCCGAGGGTAACTAGGAATAGCAAGGCCAAAATAGTAAATATAAGGAAAAACTGGCATTAAGCCGAAAGTAACTAGAAATGACAGGGCCGGAATGGTAAATACCGAGAAATTGGCATTAAGCCGAACGTAACTATGAGACGAGAGCCATGCTCACGCAGCGAGTCTGTTAGAGGGAACTTAATGACGGACTTTTGTTAAGGGATGAGGTGAGTGCTAAGGTCGCTGAGCGTACGGAATTAAGTGAGTTCAGCGCTTGCTGTGATTGGATCCTTCTAGACGCCATATTTAGAAGTGGATCCTCCTAGTTAATCTGCTACTAGATTATGGAAAGGGCGAATTTCGGTTAAGAGAGCGGTAAGTATTGATCTTTTCGATCAGAGACTGACAAAGGTTTTTATGAGAGTTGAGAGTTATATTTTCTTGGAAATTATTTTGTGGCAGCTTTTGCCGATCTGTCCGTTACGGCGGAGTTTTTTATGCTTTTATGCTTTTTATTATTTTATTTTAATAGCATTTTATTTGACAGCTAAAAGGACAAATAATATAGTCCGGGTGCAAGTTATAAAATACCATTTCACCTGTTGTGACTCGTTTCACAGCAATTCCTAT
>MU182002.1:143760-177778 GCA_016904865.1 Pissodes strobi | reverse complement strand
AATTAAATATGGCATTATAATTGTCATCTTGTCAAAGTCAGTTCAAAGCTTGACAATCTGCAAGAGCTTTTTACTGTTTTATTGTATTTGCTAACCATTTTCATTTTTAGTTTTTTGCTTTTCTTGAAAACCATATCCGACTTAATATCGAATCGAAGAAATATAAGTACACATTTCATTAGGGTCACTAAACTTGCACTTGTGCAGTTTACATCCTTGAGCCTGGGCCGAAGTGGCTCTATAACAATTTAAACCAAATTTAATCATTTGTGGAGCCAAAGGCAACCAGGGTAAGAATGAATCCTCCACAACAATATAGAACATATTTACAAACATATCATAAGTCATACATTTAACACGAAGCAATATCCAGCTGATAATCCAGTGTAACTTATGAACTTGCTTTTTATTTATAAGGGTTGATATTTTGAGCCTAAACCGGCTCAAACACGTTCGATTTGCTGTACAGCAAGTTGAACTGTAGGTTGGATAATACTTTATCGATCTACTATATAACGGTTTCTCTACTTACGCACAAACTTGTATTTTAGAGTTACAGCAAATGTATTAATCAAAAGCAACATCATTTGAAGTACACTGTAAATCTAAGTTTATTAATTATAAGCAGCAAATTGTCTCAGTTCTTTTTATTGAAATAAGAACTATGGAATTTAATTGGTGCCAGATATCAAACACAAACCATCGCAATGGCGGGCTGAGGCAGCACCCTCTGAACTAGAAGACCTGATGTCTAAATCTAAGATGGCGTCGCGGGTAGGGAGCACGCTCTGACAATGGAAAACGTATTAGTTCATCCATAAACTAGTTTTGCTACCTTGTGACCTCAAAACATACACAGTTAATTACATGTCATTTATCAAAATATCAACAAAAATTCGTTTGGGAGCCATACCCATCACAGAAAAACATAATAATAATTAATTATAATAAGTATTTTAACAATTATAATAGGCTATCATGTAAAAAATACGGACTATGGCTATTGATTTATAAATGTATTAGCAGGCAGGAACGTCAAACTGGTGAGAGCAGTTTGATTACGGGGAGTGACGCCACCGCCATTCCAAGTTGCCACGGGATGTGGCTCATCAAATCCCATCGTCCTCCTCCAGGCTGGAGAACACTAGAGTACAAAGTCTGAAGCTGATCACTGAAGAGTGATTCAACAAACCCCATTTTTCCCCTGTCAGACTAGGGACCACCAGAGCAATGAGTCTGAGGCCGATGCTTCCAGTGGAAGCGGCCCCAGGTGGTAGATGCATACGCCTACTCGCATCGTCTGGTGAAAGACCACCCCACCAGAACTGGGAGGCGCTAAGTGGTTTTCCCAAATCACGTTCCGCTTCCGCGCTGGTGTTGCCGGCTTCCACAGTAGGAATATATGGACATGATGGTGCTTCCAGGATCAAAATATTCCGGAAGTAAACTCCCCGGCCATTCGGATCTCCGGGCGTTGTGTGGCCCTGGGAGCCCTTCATTCCGCATTTCACAGAGAGCAAAGATACCGAACCAATTTAGAATAGATTTCTGCAACATAAGAGGCCTAAATACAAACATAAATTCGGTACACCGACATCTACAAGCAAATAGATTGCACATACTAGCCCTTACAGAAACACAAGTATGTTCTACAACAACAACAGTGAACTACCCCTATGCTGGTTACGACTTACATAACCGATTTAGATATAAGTTCGGAATATGCCCTTTTGTACGAAGCGACCTTTCATGTCACCGCGAGGAAACACTCGAACCGAACAACCTTGACGTCATGTGGCTCAAGTTCACCGCCAATGGATTAACCAAGTTTATATGTTGTCTCTATCACCCTCCGAGCGATAGAGCCTACCAAAGCTTTTTCTCAACACTGGCTACCACTGTTGACTCAATACAGGTCGATCACCCCAGTTCAGAAATAATCGTTCTGGGAGACTTCAATGCCCACAACACAAACTGGCTCAAACATCACAACAAGACCGACAACGAAGGTAGAGAAGCTGAAGCATTTGCCATCAGCTGCGGGCTTACTCAACTTGTAGACGAACCAGTTCGAATTTTAGAGAGGGGCGAATTCGCCGCCTTCATAGATCTTTTTCTAACTACCAATCCTGACCAGTACAAAATTACAGTTGGTCCGCCATTAGGTACTTCCGATCACAAAGTTATTACAAAGGTATGTGAATTGCCACTCATACAGAAGGACCCACCATTGTCTCGCAAAATCTGGCATTACAATTCTGCAAATTGGGACGATCTAAGGGAGTTCTACCTAGATTTTCCTTAGCTCGACGTTTGCTTTGGCACTGATGACCCGTCAGTCTGTTGCGAAGAGATCACGCAAGTAATCTCCTCAGGAATGGAAGCATACATCCCAAATTCTATCAAGTTACTTTCAAAAGGAAAGCCCTGGTTCGACAGAAGATGCGAACGAGCTGTAGGTAGGAAACAGCAAACCTACAACTACTGGCAGCAAAATCAGACCGCTGAAAATCGCAATTATGCGTGTGATTCACGAAACTAAGGACAAACACAATCAAAGGATCAGGAATAAACTTTTGCAAGGTCCCAGTGGTTCCAGGAATTTCTGATCGGTAGCAAAGGCAGTAAGTAACAACTTTACAAAAACGTCTCTCCCACCTTTGACGGACGAACGTGGCATCACGGCAACTACAGCCAAGGAAAAAGCAAATATGCCAGCAAAAATGTTTTTATCGCACTCTACCTTAGACGTCCCCCAAGGCAAGACTCTCCCCACCATATCGAACATCAACACTACCATGGCAGAAGTCAAGTTTTCTCACCGTGATATTCGCAAAATCCTTAAAGAACTAGATACGCAAAAGGCATTAGGACCGGACGGAATACCTGCCATCGTGCTAAAGAACTGCGCCAACGAACTAACACCCGTTTTGTCCAGGCTTTTTTCTCTTTCTTACGGAAAAGGGACTTACCCATCCTCTTGGAAAGTCGCTCGAGTGCAACCTGTTCCAAAAAAGGCAAGAAAACCACGCCCTCAAACTATCGCCCAATTGCCTTGCTTCCAATAATCTCCAAAGTCATGGAACGTGTAGTCAACCAGCAACTACTCAAGTACCTCGAGAACAACAGAATAATCAGCGATAATCAATACGGCTTTCGCAAAGAGAGATCGACAGGAGATATATTGGCCTATGTCACTCATATATGGAGTAGGGCAATTGAAAACTACGGAGAGCCTCGAGCGATTGCGTTGGATATTTCAAAGGCATTCGACAGAGTTTGGCATGACGGACTGCTCAACAAACTGCCGTCTTTCGGACTGCCAGCCTCTCTCTGCAGCTGGCTGGCCAGTTTCCTTACGAACCGATCCCCCTACACGTTGCAGTCGATGGGCACATCTCGGACACATTCACCATCAACGCGGGCGTGCCTCAGGGCGCAATACTTTCACCAACTCTGATCCTCATCTATATTAATGACCTGCTGATCGAAACGAATAATCCTGTTTACAGTTTTGCAGATGACAGTACCCTTGTCTCACACTTTAGATCAGAAAAACCCTTACCAGCGACTGAGACCCACCACCGCAGACAGGAGCAGATTACAGCTATTAATCAAGACCTGGAGAAAGTTCAAACTTGGGGCGATCGAAATTTGTTCCAGTTCAATGCGGCAAAGACCCAAGCAGCAACGTTTACCAAGAGGGCCAATACAGCGGGCCCTGACATCATTATGGCAGGATCGACCATTCCTTCATCCTCGTCAATCGGACTGCTGGGTGTCTCGGTCAACAGCAATATGTCATGGCATGACCAAGTTGCTAGCATCGCAAAATTAGCCTCTCAGAAGCTTGGTGCGCTATTTTGCAACAAAAAACTCTATACACCGCAGCAGTTGCTCTTGCTGTACAAAGCGCAAATAAGACCGTGCTTAGAATATTGCTCACATATCTGGGGTGCCGCGCCAAAGCACACCCTAAAGCTGCTGGATTCCATTCAGAAGAGAGCTGTGCGTTTCGTCGGCGACCCGGAGTTGACCCGGAATCTGGATAGTCTGGAACACCGCAGACATGTGGCCGAGATATCTCTGTTTTACAGATACTTTCACGGCAGATGTTCCCAGGATTTGGCCCGCATCATCCCGCCCCTGGCAACTCCTGTCAGACAGTCACGACAGACGGCAGGAGCGCACCAGTTCGTCGTACAACTAGAAACACCTAGAACATCGTTTTACAAGAACTCCTTTGTCTGGCGCACTGCTTCACTGTGGAACTCACTTCCAGGACATCTGTTTCCCACTAATTACAACCTACAACTGTTCAAGAACCGTGTCAATCAACATCTTCGCACACACACACCGCTCGTCGAGCGCCATAGGATCTCCCTTTAGTGTGGTCTGTTTAAAATATATCTTGAAGCATATATAAACTACACTGAAAAATCTGTGTTTATAAATCGAGATGCGGAACAAATTGGAGCGTGTCATTCAAAATGAAGACAGTCCCGCCTAAATCGGCAACCCAACCAAAAAGACGTTCGCATGGTTTTTTAACGTGTTAATTTTATGTTTGCTTAGGGTGTAAATCTTTTAACTTTTTTATGAGCTCCTCACAAGCAGCTTTTCATAAGGTTTTCTCTCAATATTCCTTTGAGATAGCATTTCAGAAGCAGCTATGTCTTCTGTACAGCTAAATTTCTAAAATTTTCTATTTCGCGTAGTAATATTTCTTTGTCATTATTACTTATTAAAGTGGTAAATAAAATAATCCACTTATTTCAGATAAATCGCAATTGCAACACATACGCTCAAATCCGTCGTCTATATCTACATTTTAAATAAATATATTTTGAAAGTCATTATTCACACATGCCAGGACGATGTAAAGTGCATCAACACTGTTAATAAGCTTGCATTTCTTATTTTTCTTTCTGCTTTCGTAGATGCAAGTGAGCCTTTTACTTTTAAATAACACTCATGACAACGCTTGCTTCTTGGTGGCTTTTCAAGTTGATGAACTCCTTTGATATATTTTGCTTTATGTTTCTTTGGTTCGGTCGGGCGTACTTGAAAAGATATACGATACACATATATCTAATTAAAGCAAAATAGAAGCACAGTTTAGTAACAAGTACCAAATGTTCTTCTTTGGCCACGTTGGTTTCCTGGATGTAGTGAGTCTAACTTTGATAGAACATATGTTTGTTTACTTGTTTATAAATTGTATTAAAAATCATGAAATAATGTAATGAAAATAGATTTTCGCTGTCGTAGAGTAATTATCAGTTTCAATTTGACTAGTCTTGATTTATTTATATTATCGCCTATTAAAAAAGGACGGTAACATTGCTGTGCATTTTTGAAGTGAGAACACTTTTGCGTATATCGTTTGTGGTAAGTAGATATAATATGCAGCTATCAGCTGAATCCGAGTGATCCCTAGTGGTCCCTAGTCCCTACCTGCTTTCACACCATTATCCTCTACTTAACTTTATGTTGTCTGTTTTGCTGTAACAGTAAAATACAACTAAAACAGCAAAACAGACAGTAAAAACAGCAAAAAACACTTACCTGTTTTCAAACCATTATCTACCTAGATAACATGTTGTCTGTTTTGCTGTCTTTGCTGTTTTAGTTGTATTTTATTGTTTTTTTGCGTTTTTTACTGTCCGTTTTGCTGTTTTAGTTGTATTTTACTATTTTTTACTGTCTGTTCTACTGTTTTGCTGTTTTAGTTGTACTTCACTGTTACAGCAAAAAAAAGCAAAGCAGACGGCATGAAGTTAAGCAGGGGGATAATAATGGTTTGAAAACAAGTAGGGATGACTAGGGCTAATGTTATACCAACTTAAGTAGTTTATTTGCCTGATTCCTATTTAAAACGATTTGAAGATGAGAAAATGTGCCAGGATTGTAGAATTTTGACATTTTTCAAGCGATTAGCAACACTTTCTGACGATTTTATTGGATATTTTTAAGTAAAATTTTACTTTAACCATCGAAGTTGTGGCAAGTAATTTCAAAATCTAAAAAATAAAAAAAATACCTGTAATTCATAATGTTAACCTTGCATTGTTGAAATCTTGACTTTACTGTCATGTGGCCTTAAGCAGATACTATTTTTCCATACTCAAAATAATAATCTTGATCAGGATAGAGTTTTATCTTTTTTAAGCTACTTTCTTCTACTTTCGTAACGCCCTAACTCTTTGTCTCAACACAAACTTCGTTTCAAAAAACGTTAGGCTGAAAAGCAAGGTTAAAAATCATGGTTCTTCTTCTTTAACACATATTTCTAGTCTACATAAATGATGGTTTTTTTCAGAAATATTTTCTTGTTTTTGAAACTTGTTTTATTAATAACTTTTCACAAAAATCTTCTACTCTTCTAGCAGCTCGTATTATCTTTTTTTCTTCATCTTGTCTCGGAAGGCTTATTCAGGAAAGATGAAGCTGACAGTCAAGGCTAAAAAAAAGCTTATCTTTCGTGAGTTACAATATAGGTAGAAATGCTTGCAAAAGCAAGATGTTTGTGAGAAAGTCACAATTTAAGAATGCTACAGTGTAGTATCTATTTAGTATTTTTAAATTGTGACTTTCTCACAAACATTTTGCTTTTGCAACCGTTTCTGCCTATACTGCAACTGTTTCAAAAAATCTTTTACTTTTCTAGCAGTTCAACTTATATTTACTCTGTGTTTGTCATTCTACGGGAAACCTATTCACAATATTATAATCTGAAGTTGTCGCAGTTAAATAGTGTGAAAACTGTTGACCTGCAAAACATTTAAATATAAAGTATGTTTGTTACACAAAATAATTCGTAACGTGTTCTTTAAAGTAAATAGTGCATTATTTGTCTTAGGACTTACTTTTGTATTATTTAATTTCCTTTCCCTATAATCGTTTTCATATTAACTTTTTATTACATATCTTTTGATTCTATGCAAGTATCATATTTCATTGTAAAGTCCGCGAATTAATGATGTATTTCATTCCGTTTGCATCAAATGAGAAAATTTGCCAGAATGGGAGAATTTCGTAATTTTTCAGGAGAAAGCTGCAGTTTCTGCCGGGTTTATGGGATATTTTGAGGCAAAATTTAACTTTTAACATCGAAATTGCGGTAATTTCAAAACCTAATAAAACACAAAT
Organism: Pissodes strobi; assembly: GCA_016904865.1. Classification (NCBI taxonomy): domain Eukaryota; kingdom Metazoa; phylum Arthropoda; class Insecta; order Coleoptera; family Curculionidae; genus Pissodes; species Pissodes strobi. The sequence goes on along the minus strand of MU182002.1, from coordinate 170,626 downwards.
ATTTGTATTTCATAATATTAATCCCGCATTGTTGAAATTTTTACTTCTGTCGTGTGGCCTTAGGCATACACTATAGGTTATATGCTGAAAATAATAATCTTGATGAGCATACAGTTTTATATTTTTCAAGCTACTTTCTTCTACGCTCGTAACTCGCCCTAACTTTTTGTCTTAGCAGTAACTTCATTTCAAAAAACGTTAACACGAAGGTTTTTACACGTGCCCCACTCCCATAAATTTCTTCTTCTTTTTGAAACATGTTCTATTAATAACTTTTCACAAAAATCTTCCACTTTTCTAGCAGCTCGCATTATCTCTTTTCTTCTTTTTATCTCAGAAGCTTTGTAGTATTCTTAAATGGTAACTTTCTACTAAATATCCTGCTTTTGCAACCGTTGTTCTCTAGTAGCTCACCCTATATTTACATTCCTCTCTGTGTTTTTCGTTCTACGAGAAACCGATTCACAATATTATAATCTGAAGCTGTCGTAGTTAAATAGTGATAAAACTGTTGACCCGCATAACATTTAAATACAAAGTATGTTTGTTACATAAAAGAATTCGTATATAATTTTTTTGAATGAAATATAACGTCTCCTTCAAAGTAGCTAGTGCAATATAGAATATAATTTGTGTGAGGATCTACTTTGGAATTGTTGAACTTCCTTTCCCTATAATCGTTATCATATTAAGTTTTTATTACATATTTTTAGATTCTGTGCTAGTATCATATTTCATGGTAAAGACCGCGAGTTACAGATGTATTTCAATCTTTTTGCGTCAGATGCTATATGTTAGCTTACTTAGTATCTACGTCTCGTCTTCGTTCTGACGATTCCGTCGATTTTACTTTAAATTGTTTCGCATATGCATGATACATCCAACAAAATGCTTACACATGCACAGTTCGGATATACAGCACATCTGTTCGCTCTTTTATTAATTCTGTTGCGATGTTTTATAAACGAAAGAACGTTTTCGAATCTAATAAAAATTTATAGATTTGAATGCGCGCTAGCAGAAATCTTTATTATAGACAAATGCAGGCTATGACTTTTGTAATTGTTAAAAAGCAATAACAATTTGTTGCTTTTCCGTTATTCGCGTTTGAATTTTATACGGGTAGCATAGGGTGGGGCTGACGGTTTTTGAACCCATAATTATCTCATTCTAATATCTAAAATTTTCAATTTGGCATAATCATGCGTATAGCTTTTGTGGTAAGTAGGTAACAATTTGAAGATGAGAAATTTTGTCAAAATGGCAGAATTTTAACATTTGCCGAGGGATGAGCAGCGGTCTCTGCCGATTTTATAAAATATTTTGAGGTAAAATTTTACTTTAGGCATCGAAGTTGTGGCAAGTAATTTCAAAATCTAAAACATAAAAAGGACTTGTATTTCATAATATTAATCCCGCACTGTTGATATTTTCACTTCTGTTGTGTGGCCTTAAGCATACACCAATAATTTGAAAATAATAATCTTGATCAGCATACATTTCTTTATATGTAAGCTACTTTCTTTTACGTTCGTAACTCGCCCTAACTTTTTGTCTTAACAGACTCTTCATTTAAAAAACTTTAAGCTATAAATGAAGGTTTTTACATGTACTTCAGCCCTACTTCTGGCAGTTTTTTCACAAATATCTTCTTCTTTTTGAAAAATGTTCTGCTAATAACTTTTCACAAAAGTCTATTACTCTTCTAGCAGCTCGTATTACCTTTTTTTCTTCTTCTTGTCTCAGAAACCTCATTAGGGAAAGATGAAGCTCACCCTATATTTACATTCCACTCTGTGTTTTTCATTCTGTGGGAAACCGATTCCCAATATTATAATCTGAAGTTGTCGTAGTTAAATGATGATGAAACTGTTGACCCGCATATTATTTAAATATAAAGTACATTTGTTGTTACACAAGAGAATACGAATATGACTTTTTAAAGGTAGTTTAACTGCACTATAAAATATTATTTGTGTGAGGGCTTGCTTTGGCATTATTAAACTTCCTTTCCCTATATTAAGTTTTTATTGCATATTTTAAGGTTCCGTATCATATTTCATGGTAAAGTCCGCGAGTTAAAGATGTATTTCAATCTTTTTGCGTCAGATGCTATATGTTAGCTTATTTAGCATCTACGTCTCGTCTTCGTTCTGTCGATTCCGTCGATTTTACTTTAAATTGTTTCGCATATACATAATACATCCATCAAATCGCTTACACATGCACAGTTCGGATATACAGCACATCTGTTCGTTTTTTTATTAATTTTGTTGGGATGTTTTTTTAAGAAAACATCATTTTCGAATCTAATAAAAATGTATAGACTTGCATACATGCTAGCAGAAATCTTGAATATAGGCAGATGCAGGCTATGAATTTTGTAATTGTTCAAATGTAATAACAATTTGTGGCTTTTCCATTATTTGCGTTTACATTTTATATGTATAGTATCCAGTGGTGTTGACGATTGAGATACATGAGTAAAATCAATCGTTTTTTAAAATCCTATCAAGCTCATATTGAAATCTAAAAGATAACTATTAGATTTGTTCTTTAATCAATCATAATTTCTATAACCATAAAGTCTAAATAATAATAGAAATAAAAAAATCCGTTAGGTTATTTCTTATACAGGAAGATTTAAACATTTTTGTATGTTTTTATTGAACTACTCTCCGATTTTTATAGATTTCGAATGAGCATTTCAAATACATTTTATATGTGTTTGATCTCTTTACGAGTATGAATAATTGTCTAGATGTTTTGGTCATATGACTTATAGTTAATCAGGATGAAGGAAATTTGAAACCTTCCACATGAACCAAATATTTCCCATTAAATAAAAACATAATATCTGAGTTATTGCGTAGTAATGAAAACGTGTTCAATTTTTACTTTGGTGCAAAACTTTTCGAAGAAAAAAATTCTTTTGGCGTTCAGAACATTTTTTCCTAAGTAGTAATAGAAAAATGCGTTAGATATTTAACGGTCTGGTATATTTTTATTGAACTACTCTTCGATTTTATAGATTTTGAATGAGCATTTCAAATCCATTTTTATGGTTGTTTGATCTCTTTACGAGTATAAATTGTTTTAATATTTTGGTCTTATGACGTGAACCAAATTTTCCGTTTTAAGCATATTACCTAGTGAAAATCAGGGTGTAAAATGAATATAAAAACAATATGTGATCTATTGTGCAGTATGAAAACGTTTTCGATTTTTCGTTTGGCGTAAAACTTTCTGAATTGAAAACTTCTTTTGACGCGTTCAGTACATTTTTTCCTGGGCTATCTACGCATGTAACGATCAAAGTTTTGTATATACCCTCGACTATTTTACCATAGCCTAAAGAAAAACATAGCTGCGACACTTAGCGCGGCACCTTTGACAAGCGAGGACCAATTTTATCACTATGTAGTGGGGAGGAAATAAATAAATCTAAATTGACGTCAACCCCCCGGCAATCATTAGTGAAGTGAGCCGTACTCAAATTTTTTGGGTCGTTATATACTAAAATTGTTACTCTCCCCTATTATTTTATTTAAACGTTCATTACAAAATATATGATTTATAAAATACTGCTTATTTCGAGTAGAGAATAACCAATTTTTTTTATCCAAAAAGCTGCATAAAGAGAGCCGGATATTTATTTAAACATTACACCTGAAAGAAATAGTTAAAAATGTCTTTTGAAGTGAAATTAAGAATGGCGAATGTAGATTACTTGTAGTAAGTACAGCATTCTTGAAAGAAAAGTCAATTACCTAATGAAAAATATAATTGAGTTACATATTATTTTGATAAATTACGATCAATAAATCAACTCATTTATGTAGAAAATTATTTATTTTTAACGTTATAACACACATATAATAAATTGAAATTGAAATAAACTCACATGAATATAACTATAATAGAATATAAGCTCCAAGATAATCTTCAAATATCAACAAGATCTATACACAAGAAAAGTTTTTTTATATGAGATTTTATTTTGCACAAGTAGTTTCGGTTTTAGACGAACTTGTGAAGATCTGCATTAATAATGAAAATTTTGATTTATCTAGTTGATCTCTTCTAAGCTTAAAAAAGATTTTATATAAGTACATAATTTTGTTTTATATAGATTCTTAGCAACCTGCACAATTTTATAACGTATTTTGTACGATTTTGCATATTTTTTCGCTTTTTCATTTTATTCGCTAGATAAAAATTTAGTCAAGATGGTGAAATGAAAGTAAATTTTTGATCTGGCTATAGTTCACGAACTAGTTTATGCATGAAGTGCACAATTGCGCTAAATCAGAGCAACATGTACTGTGCGTTCAATTTATCTTCATAACATTTTTATTCGTTGTAACTTTTTTATTTTTAAAGATATCAAGTTAAACAAAAAAGCAAAATGTAGGGTTGGTAGCCAAGTTTTTTTCTAAGTTACGTATAAAACAAAACACTAACGATTTTTTGACATATCAGCCTACTCTATATTTTTTAAAAGTAACACCCACCCATTACTACATTTTTGGAATCTCTAGAGAAATCTAAACACATTTCGTGTATAATATCTTATACCTATCTTTAGGTGTTTACGAAATATTGACAGTTGAAAGTCGGGCATTTTGACATTTTGATAGGCTTTAAAATCTAAACCGCACGAGAGCAAAGAAAACGGTTTGCATATTCCTGTCTATCGAATGACAGTAACTTTGAATTTAACCAGCGAATAAAATTAACCGGAACTTTTAAACCTCCGGTTAAATTGAAAGCAACTGTCATTCGATAGCTTATGAAAACCTAAGATAGAGATGTGCAAACCGTTTTCTTTGATCTCGTGCTGTTTTGATTTTAAAGCCTGTCAAAATGTCAAAATGCCAACTGTCAATATTTCGTAAACAGCTAAGGATAGGTATCGGATATTATACACGACATGTGTTTTGATTTCACTAGAGAGCCCAAAAATTTAGTAATATACAGGGTGTTCTATTTAAAAAATATATAGAGTAGGCTTTTATGTCAGAAAATTATTGGTGTTTTGTTTTATATGTAATCTAGATAAAAACTTGGCTACCAACCTTACATTTTGCTTTTTTGTTTACCTTGGTATCTTTAAAACCAAAAAAGGTACAGCGAATCAAAATGATATCAAGGTGCTGATCAAATCTCAAATAATGGATATATCTGGATAACGATCAACTTTTACGAAAAACAACCAGCAAAAACAATGTTTTTGGGACTTACACCTTTATTGTAGAATCCGAACTGTTTATTGTCAAGCGAAATATTTTGCACTTTCTTATTTTCCACATAACCACAACCTGGAAAATAGTCCCCACCAAACCGAAAATTTCGTATATCTAGATAATTACTAAACAACAAAGATAAGAAGATGCAAATCGTTTCGCGCTAAGTTAAACAGATCAAATTCTTTAAATGGAAGGAATGCTATTCGACATGCTACATGAAATTTATCTAGAATTTTTAGAAGAATTCCAAAATCGGAAAATATGTCCCGCTCTGTTGAGACCTTTTATATTGAAATATAATTCAATAATATTGTCAAACTAAAATCAACATGGCTAAATGATGAAATGGTTGTAAGACTAATAAAAAAATTAGAAACATGTTATTTCTATAAAATGTGTATACATATGAAGGGTACAGGGGAAAAACGATCTAAGCGCCATTTCCATAGGAAACTTTTTATTATTGACTTCACAGAAAATTTTATTCTTGATAAAAGTTGGTGTATGGAAAAAACTAATTTTGACAATGCTAAATTAAGAATAAGTTATACAGGGTAGTCAATAAATACAAAAATGATGGTTAAAAAATCAAAAACTTTGGGATGTCGGAAAACCTTCTACAGAAAAAATAAAGCTCGTATTAAGATAAAAATAAATGTCAAATAACATTTTTTCCAAAAGTGCACCCCAAATCCATGTCAATTATTGAAAAACCCCGCTTTTTCTTAATTTTGTCCTTATTTTTTTCAGCAACGATGCACTTTTGGAAAATATAGTATTCGACTTTTATTTTTATCTTAATAGGAGCTATATTTTTTCCGTTTTTTTAACCACCATTTTCGAATTTTTTAACTACCCTGTATAACTTATCCCTAATTTAACATTGTCAAAATTAGTTTTTTTTCAAGCATCAAATTTTATCGAAAATAAAATTTTCTATGAAATCAATAATAAAAAAGTTTCCTATGGAAATGGCGCTTAGATCGTTTTTCCCCTGTACCCTCCATCTATATTTTATGAATGTTTCCATATTATTAATTTTCGATTAATTTTGGGCTCTTTAAATTTTGTAACCTATTCCGATACTCCAACTTAGTTGTTAGTCCGTTTTAGTCCGTTTTTGTGCTTTTAGTTAGTTTGGGTTAGTTCAATCAGCTTTCGTTTAGTTTTAATTTATTTTAGTCATTTGAACCCGGTTCCGATACATTATAACCGATTTTAATGTTTTTGGTTAGTTTTGATTAGCCGCCAAAATTGGGTCGTTCAATCAACTATCGATTACTTTCGGTTCCGATACGTTATTACCAATTTTAGTGTTTAGGATAGCCGCCAAAATTGAATTAATCTGGGTTAGTTTTAACTTACTTAATATTATTTTTAAACTACTCCGATACGTTTTAGCCCGTTATGGTACTTTTAGTTACTTTTGGTTTGTTTTGGTTAGTCTTTCAATCAAATTTTGGTTACTTTTAATTAGTCTCAATTTATTTTAGTTATTGAATTAATTCAAGTTAGTCGTCAAAATTCTGTTAATTTTGGTTAGTTTCAACTTATTTAATATTTTTAATCTGTTACGATACGTTTTAACCTTTTTGATGCTATTGGTTAGTTTTGGTTAGTCGTTCAATCGACTTTCGGTTAGTTTCAGTTAGTTTTAATTTAGTTTAGTAAATTGAATCGGTTAAATATTTTTAATTAGTTTAGGTTAGTCGCCAAAATTCGGTTAATTTGGGTTAGTTTCAACTTACTTTAATAACTTTAATCTGTTACGATACGTTTTAGCCCTTTTGGTGCTTTTGGTTACTTTTGGTTAGTCGTTCAATCGACATTCGGTTAATTTCAGTTAGTTTTTTAATCATTTGAACCGGTTCCGATACGTTATAACCAATTTTAAAGTTTTTGATTACTTTCGGTTAGTCGCCAAAATTCGGCTAATTTGGGTTAGTTTTAACTTACTTTAGTATTTTTAATCTGTTCCGATACGTATTAGACCGTTTTGCTGCTTTTACTTACTTTTGGTTGGTCATTCATTCAACTTTTGGTAACTTTCACTTAGTTCCAATTTATTTTAGTCATTTGAACCGGTTCCAATACGTTATAATTAATTTAAATGTGTTTAATTAATTTTAGTTAGTCCTCAAAATTCGGTTAGTTTCAACTTACTTTCGTTCAATCAACTTTCGGTTAATTTCAGTTAGTTTTAATTTATTTTAGTCATTGGAACCGGTTCCGATACGTTATAACCGATTTTAATGTCTTTGGTTACTTGCCAATATTCGGTTAATTTGGGTTAGTTTTAATTTACTTTAACATTTTTAATCTGTTCCGATACGTTTTAGTCCGTTTTGGTGCTATTAGTTACTTTTGGTTTGTCATTCAATCAACTTTCGGTTACTTTCAGTTAGTTCCAATTTATTTTAGTCATTTGAATCGGTTCCTATACGTTATAAGCAAATGTAATGTTTTCGGTTAGTCGCTTAAATTCGCTTCGTTTTGGTTAGTTTCAACTTACTTTAATTTTTGTAGCCTGTTACAATAGGTACGTTTTAGCCTGTTTTGGAGCTTATGGTTACTTTTGGCTAGCTTTGGTTAGTCTTTCAATTAACTTTCGGTTAGTTTCAGTTAGTTCCAATTTATTTTGGTCATTTGAACCGATGCCGATACCTTATGATCAAATTTAAGTTTAAAGAAGCAAACTAACTAGCTGCACAACTCTGCCGTCCTTTTCCCATTTTAACACATAAACATTAACTTAATATACACATAACGATAGTCTATTTACCCAAATAACGAATCTTTTTCAATTTTAATTCCTATGCAAATTTATTGCACTCCGGCCCAGGTAAGCGCGTATGATTGGCATTGAGTTCCAACTGCGTAGTGTGCGCGCTTCACTGAGCTTCACGGAGAAAATTTGATTCCGTACCCCACTAAACGAGCCGAGTGTCGCGGCTATGGCTTCTTTAGGTTATGATTTTACGCTCATTCGAGTAAAGTCGGTTACGACTTGAGCCAAGCAAGAGAAAGAAACAGTTAGTGCAGCGATTTCAGTTGTCAGATTGTTTCGTTCTTATTTTTCTCGAAGGCTGCCGGGGGCGGAAATTTTAATTACCTTTTAGGCAATACGTGGACGCCGCCGATGGTAAATTGTTTCCGGCGATCAGATTTTTTGTTTGCGGCTATTACGTCAAACCTGTGATTTTTCAAAACTTTGCTTTGATGCATGAAAAAATTAAACGATATTAAGAGAATTTTCTGGACACGTACCTTCTGATGGTTTTCCGAACCCTATTGAAATTACAAGAGTTGGAAAATGATGAGTATCTTTTGGGCGTGTATATTTTTGAAAAAGGAGTCACTTTGGGTCGTTCAAGCGCCGAAAAAGTCACGAGGATCAAAAAAATCGAGGCATCGCGCAACGGTTGGATGTAAGATTATCTTGGCTGAATTTAAGCTTTGTCGTGGTTTTTCAAGGCATCTAGTATAAGAAATTTGACATCATGCTTTTTTGATGGTTTTCTGACTCGTTTTTATAAGAATTTTTCTTTAAAACAAAGAAAAAATCATAGTAAATCGCATGAAGGAAAATTTTCTGATGAGCTATTAAGACAAAGAGAGGAACTAGTAAACCTAAATTGGCTAAGAATAAGAACGAGTGACGCACTAGTTCATGTAAGAGTAAAGAACTTAAACAAAGAATTCGATATAGAATAGAAAAGAAAAGATAGCATTTAACAATAAATTCATTAACGAGGCGAAAAATAAAACAAGAGGAGGCTGGGATCTCATAAACAAACTCAATAATAAACAAAGAAAAGTAAATTTAATAACAGAAATAAACATATTAGATAAAACATTAACGGATAAGAATGATATGGCCAATAAGTTTGATAATCGCCTTTCTGGTGTGCAAAGGATACACTACATTCATACTCATTTTGGCACCCAGCGATCTGACACATGTACTTTTGGGCAACATGTTTCAGAAATCAGCTAGATTTCTTGAGATAATTATTGAGAAGCATTTGGACTGGTCTGAACACATTGATACTGTTTGTAAAAAATTAAGTAAGAGTGCTTTTTACTTATAAACCAACTAAGGAAGTCATTGAATTTAAAGGAGTTATTGGATGTATTACTGTGGGGTAGGAGTATTTATAATTCAAAAACGCATTATTAGGATTCTTTTTAATAATCCCTTTACACAATCATGTCGAAGCATCTTTGCAGAAGATAAGATTTTTACAGTATTTGGTATTTACATTTTGAAGATTCTTGAAATTATATTTAAAAATAGAAATAAATTGCCTACAGCTAGTAGGTGATTGACACCAACACGATACTCGGGGTAGAAATAGTTTGTTTTTTGCAAAGCTCAAGCATGAATTATATAGAAAGTCACCTTTGTGACATTCCGTTTTTAGCACTAATTGTAACCTGCCGGTTTGAGGCGTTTTTAAGAGTGACCCGGTAAAAATCTGGCTTCGAGCGCAATTCAATATTCGGAATCCGATATTTAATTCGATTTTATATTTTTCTCGCGTGATCTTAAGGAATCCGTTTCATTGTTGCGCCGAGAAACATCGTGATATAAAGTCCTGCGCGCTGTTTTCACCTTGCAGGCGCGCGAGGACACCTTGTTTTCTCCGTAAGGTACGGCACTCTTTAGTCAAGCTTTCCCGTTGAGTTGTCGATTTATTTAAATCTGATATAATCCCAGGCATCCTAGTAGGATTTTATCGATAACCAACGTAGAAATTCCCGTATCGGCTATCTCTATTTGGTTTCATTAGTTTTAGTGCTGTAGATGCGGGAATAACTCGCTAAGCGAGGATTTCGGGATTTGTTTTATCCAGTGTTGGAAGTCATTGTGGCGATTAGCGTCTTGTGTGACGTCTGGTTGCCCTCATGTTAAGATGTAAGCATTCTTTATCAATTGCAGATGTTTTGCGCTTCTTGTGGCCTTTATTAATTGCATTTGCGTATTAATTTGCTTTTCATTTATATCGGACTCGATTTAGTAGCTTAATTAATCGGCGTGACGTCATACTAATTAGAGATTAATAAGGGCTTATAGGCTGGAGGATGGAATAGTAATTTTTATTTATTCGCTGGTTTTCGCGATTATTCCAATTAATCGTTTATATTTTATTTCCGACGAAATGTAATATAGATTTTCGAAAATAAAGTAATTTAATTTATTTGACCTTTCTGAAGCGAATTAGAAACGGGTGTAAAATTTAACCATTGATTATCACGATACTTTATCAAAGGCATCTATTTTCTACAGCAACAATTTGCAACTAATGCCAAAACCGCTAATTTTATGGGAATTTATTCTGTTCCCGAAGTTAGAATTGATGCAATGGAGAGATTTTGTTTTTATCTTGAATTTTAATAAATTAATCGTGCAATTAACTTCTAGTGATTCGTGTGGGAAATTGATTTCAACTAATAATTAGACACTAAACCGGGAAACTCGGTTGTTAATTGTTAGGCAATGCAGTTTTGTTTATTATTAGTTTTCGTTGCTAAGGGAAGCCATTAGATTGCGTTATTGAATGAATATTACGTCATATTTTCGCTCATTGTTATTACCTTATTGAACTTTTTTCTTGAATTATTAAAATAAAGGAAGACATGCTTTCTATTTGATAGTAATACTGGAAGGCCGTTCCGACCATTTATTTGTCATTTTGTTTAGTACAACTTTTCATTAAATTATATTTTAGTGCTTTTTGTTCATTATGTGGACCATACTGTACTCTTTTATCAATGTGGCATGAATATTATCTAGTGCCAGATTTAATACAATACATAAAATTTGTTTTATTGCTTTTATACAGTATGATAACCGTAGTTTGCTCTTTTGTTAGTATGGTATGAATATTATATTGTAACGGATTTAGTATAATTCCTAAAATCAATTTTTGCGCTTCTCTTCTGAATGATAACATCTTTTATTAATGTAACACAAAATTTATTGTACTAGCCTTGGTACAATTCATGAAATCCATTTTACCGCTTTCTCTTCCGTCTGATAACATCGTTTATTAATGTAGTACAAATATTATAATGTACTAGTCTTAGTACAATTCATGAAATTCATTTTACAGCTTCCTCTCCCGTATGATAACATCTTCTCATCAAGGTAGGATCAAGGTAGTGCAAATATTATATTGTACCGGGCCTCGTACAATTCATAAAAGTAATATTACAGCTTTCTCTTCTCTATGATAACATATTTTATCAATGTAGTACAAATAGTATATTGTACTGCACGTAGTACAATTCATAGAGGTGATTTTACAGCTTTCTCTCCCGTATGATAACACCTTTTATCAATGTAGCACAAATATTATATTGTTCTAAACTTAGTACATTTCGTAAGAATCCATTTTATGACTTTTTCTTCATCAAAATAACGGTGTTGTTCCTTTATCGATATGATGCAAGTGTTAAACTGTACCAGACTTTGTATAATCTTTTAAATTACATTTATTCATCTTCATTTTCCGTACATATCGCTGTCATTTACTGTATTTAACGATTATGTACTATTATTTTACTGTGCCGAACTCGGTCCAAATTCTTGGACTTCTTTTTCCCCCCTCTTTCTAAATGCTGTAATATTATTTTTAACGGAAGATGTCGGCTTCCCTTGGGCGAACTGAACCTTTTTAGTTTTCTGCATAATTAATATTAAGTTTTATCTGTAGTACTTCGATTGCTCTAATATATTATACGGTGGTGCTCTTTGTCTCATTTATGCTTCGTTTACTTTTAACTTTTGGTTCATTTTTGAATTTGACTAAAAAAAGAGGAAACCCTATCTTTTTAATCCGAAAATTGAAACTCTGATATTCTTTTGAAGGGAACGTATAATATCTGATTTGAGTTTCGAACTATCTTTGTTTAGATAATAAGTTACTATCCATATTTTTAACGCCTTTAGATTAGGGTTTTGAACTGCCTCCAATTGTCCGTTGGCTCCGCCTTTGCATAATTTTTTATGAACCTTTCTCATTTCATTTTCATTTTCATTTATTAGTTACAAATTATAAAATTTTACAAATTATAATATTCTTAAATATATACTACTATAGAATAGAAAGATACCTTTTTGTACTATATTGATGTTTCTCGTTGAATAATAGATAAATGATATCGTATTGGTGGCGTGTTTTATTTATCTCTACCACAGGCAGGATTTTCCTATTTACTTATCTTCGTATTGCTGGTGAATAGGTACCGGTCAGATTTACCTTGGAGAGTGAAGGTCTTGCAGCAGGTTCCACTAATAGCGTGGAGATTTCCAGTTCGGTCTGTTACAAACTCGGTGGCGCCTAACGAACCTATTCTCCGGATTATTGAACTGCGGGCAGATTGCGCGCTCACTTTACAGCTTGCTGCGGGGCTTTGCACTCCGACCTGCCGGTTATTTGTTGTAGCTGAACATAGCTGATCAAATTCGGTAAGTGAACCTTAACTAATCTTGGTGGAACTCTTCATAGCTCCACGAGCACTTAACATCTTTTCCTCTTTAAAAAAAATATTACACAGAAAGCGCGTCGCACCTTTTCATTCTGGAAGCCATCTCTTCAACTTGCTACCTACGGAAGTTAAGACCAAAATAAAGCAACTGCTTTTCAACAATATTTTTATACAGTTTCGGAGTTTGAAATCCTTTTAAAAGCTCACAAGTAACATCCTGATGATATTGTCATCTTTTTTAAAGTGTAATTTTAATTCGTGAATGTTTATAGGAATGATACTTACTGTACCTAAACACATATTATACTTTTTTGTAGTGTTGAGCATTATCTGTTATTTTATAATTATTTTGACAAATTCCTGCTGCCGAAGTTGATTTTTTTAAACATACTATAGGTGTGTTTTACGAAGTGTTTTTTTTTCTGACGTGGTCTCTGCTATGTATTATAGTTTTTTAGACAAACAAAGAAAAATAAATAGAGAATTTATAGGAGAAACACTAAAATACTTCTCTATTTTGAGAATCTACCTTTCTAGGAACAATAAAAAAAAACCGATTTATATGTCAAACAAATTAAAGTGTAATTTTTTTCTGGAAAGCTAATTTTTCCTAAGAAAATCCGATTACTTGACGAGAATCTGCGCCAAAAACTATATTAGAAGACACTTTGGAAGCGAAGATGTCATTCATACAGGGTGAGCTAGTTGAATTTAAACTTTTCGCCATTTCGAGTTTTGACACTACAGGTCATCATCACTTAATATTTTATTACTGGAAAAAATCGAATAGTCCGGAGTAAGGAAGCTTTTGTACATCAAAGAGAAAGGATATGAGAAGATGCGATTGAAAATGCCGAAATGGTAATTTTTAATTTCCAGTTTGAAAAATCTACTTTAAGCGTAATTGCCAACCAGCGCATTTTAATCTCAAATTCATATGCCTCGTGATCTCTGCTATAAAAAGGTTCTAAAACAATTTTCCGTACGAGATTGGGAAATTCGAGAAATCCGAGACTAAATTGAAACATGCAGAAAGTCGCAAAAAATTTCCAAAGTTTTCAATATTTTGGCAATCCTAAGATACTTTGCTAGCATTTTGGAAAATTTAGCTAATATTCTTTCAATATTTTGACAGCAGGTTAAAATATGTAGATTTATATATTTAATTGCTTGAAATCTAAATAAAACCAGTTTGAAAAATGGGTCAGGACCGGAAAATGTGGATATTTTTTGATGATTAGAGGCAGTTTCTGATGAATTTTATGGTAGAATTCATGGTACAATTTTACTTTTAGCATATCGATCTTTCTAGTTTTTATGGTCAGCAAGTAGATTTATTATTTAAAATGATGCAAGCATTTTTTTGTCTTAGAACTTGCCACTATGGAAATATCCCATGTAACCGGTTTGATTACTCAGTGAGGTTCTAGCATCGAAACTAAATTGTTCACCACGAATCTTACTTTTTAGAAAATACTTTTTATTATCTGTCATAGACAATGATATTAATCAACGTCAAAAAAAACTGTCAACCCCTTTAACCTAATATATTAATGTCATTAATAGCAGAACTCTTCCAGTCTTATTGGATTAACAGTAACGTTACAATCTCCCCCTTTGCACCACACAAACGTCCTCGTGTGCGGGGCAACATAAACACATTTAGGTACAGCACTAGCACTTCTTAATGGTGGGTTTCCTCCATGTTCGTTCGTCTGGAGGTTTGGCCTTTATGTCCTTTGTCGCATTAAATCGTTGACATTTAATACATTTGCCAATATGTTCTGCAATAATTTTTCTCCTGCCTGGCCAATAATATCTGCGTGCTAACTTTTGCAGTGTCCTTTCTATTCCATAATGTCCTCCAGTATCTGAATCATGATATTCTTTGAGTATCTGTGGGATGTGAGAATGCGCTGCCACCTGTTGAGCTTCCTCTTCATCGATATCAGGAGTGTAGCGAAATAGTCCATTGCACATAATAAAACCTCGTTCTGCCCATTTCTTAAAATCAACTCCAGCACTGGAAGATTCTAACTCACTAATGATTTTATTAAGATCCGGGTCAGTTAACTGTTCAGCACGTATCTCGCTGGTTGATTTCCTTGGCAGATCTACACTGTCTATATTCATTGACTCATAAGCTTGTAGACTCAAAGCCCATCGTGCGAGACGTCCCGTCGGTGTTTTTAGAGTCATTAACCATCGTAACGGCTGGTGGTCGCTCAGTACAATGACGGTGGTCCCTTCTATATAACCTCTAAAGTTTTCGACTGCCCAAACAACAGCGAGAGCTTCTTGTTCCGTTGTACTATAACTTTGCTCAGCAGCAGGTAATAATCTCGAAGCATATTCAATAGGACGTTCATCGGGGCCCTCCCCCTGGAGTAGACAAGCTCCAAGCGCATAACTGTTTGCATCCGTGCGCAGGGTATACGGCAAACGTGAATCTGCCTGCCTAAGTATCGGAGCAGTAGTTAATAAAAGTTCCACTGGGACAGCATGTGGGGAATCACACTCTTCAATTATACCATCTTCTACCAATTTGTCCAATTCTTCCCGAAGTTGACTCTTCTTTGATTCGGACATGCGATATGGGGGAACAGCCACGGGATTATCATCAGGAAGTACAATAGAATGTTCAGCGTAAGGCGTAGGCTCATTGCTAGACTGAAAAACATCTGTATTATCACTCAATGATTTCTTTAGGTTGTCCCTTTGTTGGCATTGTAATGATTGGCCTCCATTATCTCTAAGCGAAATTTCTGAACAAGCTACAATTTTTACCGAAAGAGTGATGTCTTCTTCAGCAGAAAAAGCGTAAGAAATATTTTGGTTTTCACCAAAATGATATAAACTATTTGGTACATCAAGAATAATGTTGGCAAGTTGAATAAAATCTACACCAAGTAGGGTGCGACTGTTTTCATGTTCAGGTATTGCCAAGAGTTGTAACTCTATATTTTTATGATGTAACTGAACAAAAACTTCGAACATATATCCAGAAACCTTCCTTTGAATACCATCAGCAAGCGCCATATCAAGGTCATCAACTACAGTATAAGGAACATTCTCTTTTAGTAAAATCTGGGTCAACATAGATCCGGCAACACTGGATTTTGCGCCTGTATCCACGAAAGCATAACCATTGTGCCCTGATATGTTAATAGGAATCAAAGGTCGAAAAGAAACTGGGTCATGAACAAAAGAATTCCACAAAAATTCTGTGGACATTACAGATCCCTTTGAGGTCTTCTTTCTCTGACTGCATTTTGGACAGTTGCTCTGAATGAAACCGGGATTACCACAACCATAACATGATACGGTAGAAATTTGATTTGGTGCACCCGAAACAGTATTTTTATTACACGTGATCGGAGAAGCACGCACGTTATTCACTTCTTCTGACTTGATCTGTAGTAATTTCCGACACTCCTCTTTCACATGGCCGATATTTCTACAAAACGAACACCGTTTTATGTCTTTTTGATTAAAAGTTTTATTATTGTCCAAAACATCCAAAGTTTCTTCAGCCGAGCGAGCAAGCGTCAAAAGTTCTGTGAAAGTATTGAAGCTATCGCGTGGTACTTTTTCGCGAATTTGTCTGTGTAACAATCCATACACCATATCGAGTTGTACTGACTCAGTTAAAGTTCCATTCGGTAACTGCGCGATAATAGCACGAACATTACAAATAAACACATCTGTGTTAGTCTCTGAATCCTGTTCCTGAGAAAAAAGGTCACGATATATACGATACGGAGGTTTACTCGGTCCAAAGGTCAATTTTAATAAATCTAAAGCATCATTCCATGTTGTTATAGTAGCCTTGACTCCTTGATACCATGTTCCTGCGAAACCATCAAATAACATCGGCAATCCTTTAAGAGCATTTTCGTCTGTAATTTGAGTACAATCTTTATAGATTTCGATAGCGTCGATAAATGCATTCACATCGGAAATTTTCGAACCGTCAAATCTAGAACTACATTTTGAAAAATTTCCTGTAGGCAACATAACCGGTGCCGTGTTTTGTACGGTAGGAATCGTCAAGCGTAATAAAAGTTCTTGAAATTGTTCATTCGTGAGAGTCACCATGTTCGCTTCTGTATTTGAACTTATATGTTCTTTTGAACGTAAGGAATACGGACTTCTCAATTTCGAAGGATCAATTTTGTTGCTTAGCTGGCTCTAATCACAAGTAAAATAAAACATGTACTTACAGTAGGCTCGTACATAATAAACAGACAAACGTTTAACATATAACTGGATTTCTGAATTATGATAATCAAGGTAATCCACATCAATCATATAGTCTACTCATTTAATGCGACTGCAAAACGACCCGAATTTGTCCTACACCTGTAGAAGCGATAAACCGGTGCGATTTGCCTTATTCACAGTTCAAACGATAGATACACAACGACGTTCTTTATGACGAATCAGCAAAACTCGCAGCTCTTCACTTTATTTTTCGATGCTCCACATTTGGGCGCCAATTGTAACCGGTTTGATTACTCAGTGAGGTTCTAGCATCGAAACTAAATTGTTCACCACGAATCTTACTTTTTAGAAAATACTTTTTATTATCTGTCATAGACAATGATATTAATCAACGTCAAAAAAACTGTCAACCCCTTTAACCTAATATATTAATGTCATTAATAGCAGAACTCTTCCAGTCTTATTGGATTAACAGTAACGTTACACCCATAAAATCGGTAGAAACGGCTGAAATTCTTCGATCTTGGCTCGTTTTTCCTTGGTCAAAAGAAAATGAGCCAGGATTGTGGAATTTTGACATTTTTCTAGCGAAACGCACCGGTTTCTGCCGATTTAATGAGATATTTCGAGATAAAATTTTACTTTTGATAAATAATTTCAAAAAAGCTTGTGCTTCATAATATTAGTCTCGCATTTCTAGGAGAAAAACTCTTTAAGCATTTCTTTGTTTCGGTAATCGGGAAAATGGACTTTCGAGGGAAATTGTAAAACATTGATTTGTAGGTAAAAAAATTAAGATCTTATATTTTTTTTTAAGGAAATGCACCACTTTACAAATGATGATGCATTTTATATAGAGGATCTTTTATAATATAAGCTAATTGAATTTAAACTTTTCGCCAATTCCAGTTTTGACACGAACAAGATATAAGATGGAAACTTTTTTTTAATTTTATTTGTAGTTCTCGCTTCTATCATGTGGTGTTAAACACACATCGACACACAGGACTAATACTTATTATGATAATAATTTTAAACTACTTTGACTCATCAACGATTTTTTTACAACCTCTTCAGTTTGACCAAATACTCGCATAAACTGTACTTACAGAATACTCGGATATTTTCCCGTGTTAAAATCTAATTCAACTATACTATGTAATTTAAATAAAAATAATATCGAACCTATTTTTTTGCTCGACGTTTTCATGCTTCTCATTGTTTGCGATAGCTAAGTAAATTATGCTTTTCCATTACCTGCAACTATATAGCTGAGCGGATCAAGTGGAAAAATGAGAAAATAAATGTTTGGAACTAACGCCCAGTTTGCCCTTACTATTTTCTAGTTTAATAACTTTTAAAAGCGGGCTTATCTAGTTTCAAAATGCCACCAATATTGTACGCCTGAATTTCAGAAAGTTATTTTTAGTGTTATGTAGGGACTGCCGTTAAAACGTTTCGATGGGAGAGCCTAGCTAGAAACCTAGAACTTCGGAGGTTTATAATTTTTGTTTATATGAAATTGCTATATCCTGCTAGCATGTTATCGATTATATCCAGTAGCATAGCCTGCCTTTCGGGGGGGGGGGGGGGGGGGGATGTTAAGGAGGCACTTTACGATTTTTTAAAACTACTATTATTATTATTATTATTATTATTAAAAATATCAACCGACTTAAGACACACTCTAAATAATTAATAAAAATAAATAATACTATATGATTATACAAAATAATCCTTCTCCTCTTCCAGAGAATAAAACGCATAAAATGAATTTTTTAAAAAAATAATTATTTCAAAAAGCTACGAATATTCTGTAGATTACAAAATTTAGTAATAAGCAGAACATTTCCACTAATCACGAGTTTATGAGCAATCCTATTCAGGTACATCGCATTAAGTTCAGACCTAAATGCTTAATTTAGGTTTATGTGTCTAAGTCAAAAGTTAGAAAATCTTGAAAATAGGTAACCCAGACCACACCCTAAAAGTGAAAACTTCAACAAGGCTAGATTAATATTACGAAATACCAGTATTGTTTTGTGTTCTATATTTGGAAATTACTTACCACAAATTCGATATTTAAAGTTAAATTTAACCTCGAAACCTCTGTTTAGCGCTTGAAAAATGTCCAACTTCTTCGATCCTGGCCCATTTTCACGTTTTAAAATTATTTTAAATGAGATTTTATGCAAATAAATCTACTTAGTTACTACAAAAACTTTACATATTGATATGCTAGATGTAAAACTGCCATAAAATCCATCAGAAACTGCCTTTAATCACCAACAAATGTCATATTTTGCGATCCGAATAAATTTCAGGCAGTTAAATTTATAAATCTTCATATTTTAACTGACGCGTCATGCCAAAATATTAAAAGACGTATTCCTTCAAATCTCTCATTAAAAAGCTATCTATTCATATTCGTAAAATTGCCGAAATATTAAAAACTTTCGAGGTTTTGTTTACGATTTTCTGCATTATTTCAGTTTTATCCTGATTTTATAGTAATTCTCGATCTTGTACGCAAATTGTAATAAAACTTTTTTATAGCAGAGATCACGAGGTTTACGAATCTGATATTGATTTCTTATAAATTGCTTTGCGTTTGCTGGTCCGTACCAAGGTATTCCCGTATATTTTAGCACACACCTATAGCCTTTATTGAAAGATAAAAAAGAAATAAAAAAACTTAAATTTTTTTTTTTTTAACTTTGTATATTATTCACTAAAATGAAAAATATTTTTGTTCAGATTTCAAAAATATATAATATGCCTGCATTTGCTGATATTTGATAGGCGTCATACAAATATCCCTGCAAATTTCTATCCAGAGCCAATGTGATGACTTTACTCGATGAGTGTCATATATCTAAGCGTGACGGCTCAGTCTTATTCGCTACCCAGCAAAAAGTGTGCTGAACGTGCCTAATGAAAATTTCACTTAGAAAAAAACTTATAAGCATTATACGGTTATGTTACGCATTATATTTCAGACCTTCCTAGGTATTTCCCCCATTCTTTTATATACAACAGAAAATAGCAATTGTTTAATATTTTGTTTCTTGTCAGCAGCTCATTTGTTAAAACATACACTGCGAATGAAATATATTACTTCCACATTTCCCGCGAGCCCCTCATCCCCATTACCAGATGCAAAATGAATGTGAATCGATAGTAAAATTGGATTTCTCGACCCCAAAAACCCTGAAAGCGACATATCACACGATACTTTGATTTAACTCTCCATTTTTCAACGTTGGAGGACATTTTAGGCCATTTTAGCCACTTCAATAATTTTTTACACAGTAATACTTTCACTCACCTTACGTCACGTAGACGTAATAATTTTTGAAAATAACCTATTGTAAGTTGAAATTTTGGTCATTCGAATATAGGATTTTCGAAGAATTTAGAAATTGTTAGCAAGGTAAGTAGGTCCAAGTCCCAAAATATCCAACTATAGAGTTAATATCACATTGAAAGGCAATCATCGGGAATTTAATGCATGTACGTCTATAAATACGTTCTCTGTTGTTGTGGTCGATTTATTTTTCCGTACCAAATAACCAAATAATTTACGCCACCTGAATCTTATACTTAAGAGTCAGGTGGCGTAAAAGGTATTTATTTGATACAAAAAGTATGAATTTAAGGCACACAAGTTAATGCCTTTTGTTTAATAAGTATATATTCGTTTCTCCTACCATTTCCCATTTATTGAATCTTATCACTCCTAATTCGAGAGGTTTTCAGGTCGGCATTTTAATAATACATTTGACATTGTATTCACCTACGCAATTTTCGGCTGTTCAGTCCGTGTCTCGCATCTCCTTCGTCCTTTATTCATACTCTTTGGGAATCCAAACAGGTAAAGTAATAAAATAATATGTCGTACTTTTCTTCGCCAATTTCCTTATATTATTTGAATGAATTCAGTGTTTTTTAAGATTGTTCGTGTTCTCACTGAAAGGAAACGATCGCTACGCTCTTCAGTTGTTAATAGAGAGTTTTCATTATTTTTTTTTATTGTTTTGTATATTATTAGAATTCAAAATGTTCTGTATATTTTTTATAACCGAATTTAAAATGCTATCTCTAACTAATATTCCTATTTTTAATATTCTTTAGGGATAAATTTCGTGTGATTAAAATAAAAATTCTTTTAATATATCATTGGAAATGTATTGTTTTTTGTATTTTTAGTACACCGGCCTCACTAGCAGCAAATTACGTCTGCACTAAGACTTTTTGTATTTTTAGTGCACCGACTTCGATGACAGCAAATCACGTCAGCACTAAGACCGAAGATCACCGAACCAGTTCAATAAATTTCGAGTGTATCAGTTTCTCGGCCAGTTATCCGTTCCCCATCTTCTCAGCGATGTGTCCAACCGAACTCAGGTAAACTGAAAAACCTATCCAATTGACATAGACCGAAGATCACCGAACTAGTTCCATAAATTTCAAATATCAGTTTATCGGGCAGTGATCCGTTCCTCATCTCCCCACTGATGTGTCCAACCGAATTCAGGTAAACTGGAAAACCTATCCAATTGATACAGACCGAAGATCATGAAACTAATTCAATGAATTCCAAGAATATCAGTGATCATTCGTTCCTCATCTCCTCACTGATTTGTTCAATGATTGTTTGGGTTAGTTTTTGACATTTTCTCTCTCGCTACTCGATGATGAATGTGCCCTTTCCGGTCAGTGCTTCTCTTCCTCTTTTCTTTTTCTTTGCTTAGTGATGTGTGTGTCATTTTCAGCCATTGCTTTCCTTTCTTCTCTATCCTTACTGGTGTATGCGATCTTTCCTGCTAGTGACTCACCTTGGAAGCTGAAGTCAGTCAAATAATAAAATAGATCCAAATGTACAAGTGCGTTGAAAATATTTATGTATCATCATGTTCTAGGACAAAATTATTTGAAATGCATCATAACATAATCACGCTACTGCTTTAACCGAATATAAATAACCTATATTAATCAGCATCTGTTCCTAAGAAATAAAATAATTGAATAATAAATTAATTAATATAGATCACATAATGAAATATAATTAAATACAACCACAGAGTTGTTTAAGGGTGAAGACAGACTTACACAAGTTTAGTACGAACTTGAAGATAATATAGAATAGTACAGTACTACAAGTTTTGTGCTAAGTCTTCACCTATGTGTATTTGAAGTTGATTTAAATCTTTAAACAAGAGAATGTATAAATATAAAACCACTTGAGTTGATTGAAGATTGAAAATTAATTCAAATGTCAAATAAATGCTTTGTTTGTAAATTCCAAGGTACACGAGGATTCACCCTCAATATCACGCTGATATCGAGTACTGCATCTGGAACCTGTTCTGAAACGAGTTAGTCTTAGTACCAGTCCAGCTCACGTACAGTTTAAAGAGAAACTCAGATCGTATGCATAACTTGTTGTGCAGAAAGTAAGTTTTAGGTTGAGCTTGGTTCACCAGCTGTTATTTTCGGAGGTTCAACTAAGTCGTCATATTTCGCAACATAACCTCATAATATTCAATATTGTTTTGCTTTTTCTGTTCAGTATTCAATATTGCTTTTGCATTTCTATTCCAACTAAATGAAAAATGCTTCATCTTCGTGAATATCTATTGGAACTATTTGATGAAGAAGATTTTGTTGAATTGAAGCGGTGGAAATTTTAAGGGATGCTCGAAGACGACCACCGAAGTATTAGATAATTATGAACCAGATTGAAAAATAAATCATTTCTTCCACAGAAGAGTAAGCTTTTTTTTGTAAGTAGAAGTCCATTTTTGAAGTGGAGTTGCTATTATAGCGGGTTAGAAGAAGGGGGAAGACTTGTCTCCACAAATGAAAATGCCAATCTTTAGTTTAAGAGTTATGCATTTCGATGAGTTCACTCATCATCATCAGACTCTAAAATATATTTTTGTATAAGAGAAATACATTAAAATAACAAAAGAAGTTTTTAGAAATCGAAACGGCTTTCTTTATTTATTGTTCAAGGAATAGATAATGTTAGTTGCATGTTTCAGGATGATGTAGTGTGTCGCTGGCTCTACTCACGACTCTCAGATATTTGCTAATGCAAATATGAGAGCAAAATTTGAAAGGGGCGACTTCTATCATTATAGTCTAGTGGATGATACTGGCTATGCAACCAAAAATTATCTGATCACACCTCTCGTTGATCTTGAAACAAAGCAAGAAGGATTTTTTAAATTAATCACATATCAGAACAAGGGACTAGAGGGAAAGTTTGACCAAGGGAACAAAATTCCCTATACTTGCCTTTAGTATCAGGTTAAAAATAGAGAAAGTTGAGGCTATTGTGATTGCTGCAGCAATTTTGGATAATAGCGCCAAATGAACCAGAGCTGCCGAATAATGAAAAAGAAGAAGCAGGACCAAACTTGATTAATGGCATCAATGCTTAACCTCATATGAATAACACACATAACATTAATAATGTGGTAAGATATTGGCGCGATCGGATTTTTTCCGTGACGCCACGCCTTGTTTTTCGTGCAGGAATATAGCCCAGATTCGGGATCGATCTACGTCAGGTGAGAAGAGATAGATAGCACTTTAGTTAAAAACAATAACAGCGTCTATTGGTCAAAGACTTTATAAGAAAACACTAACAATGTCTATTGGTCAGAAACTTAATAAGATTGTATTATACCCGATTACTAAGGTGCGCATGCTCTCTGGATTGAGGTATATTTTTTGAATTGTTTATAGGTCTTTAGTCACTGTTTTATAAATATAGTTTTTCTTAAGAGTTTCTGTTGTGTTTCATTTAGGGTTGGTCTGATACTAAGTTCACTCAAAGTTTACACTGCATTTTTAACTACTTGACAGATTCTACTTAGAAAAATATCTTTCTCGGAACCTTGACAAATTTATCATAGATTCGCCTTTTAATATTGTGGTTATGAAATCCCCGAGTCCACGAACATGTGCTTGAGCAAAGCTCGGGTAGGGGTGAGGAGAAAATGATAGATTAGAACCTGAGGAGCAGGTTTTAGGTGAGAGACAAAAGCCTTCCGAACTGCATGCATGGTTCGCTAGCGTTTTTATATGATAAAATGTGCTGAACGTTGCACGTTTAAGGTTTATAATCGCTCTCGTTGACTGCTCGCGTTGTTTATAATTTATCTTTAATGTTTACGTTCATGTAATATTTTGCAAGTTCAAGTTCAATCTTAGGACAGGGTGATATTTATTTAGTAGCTTATGCATTTTAGTAGTTGGCAATATCAATAGTCATAATTATTTTAATTAGCTGTAAATGCAATTGGGGTGCTAATTTAGCAATTTCAAAAACGACTTGGATAATATAAAATTGTGACTTTTTGAATGATATTTTAATATCTTTTAGTCGCGTCATAATAAATATATAATTTGGTGCCTATTCCTTTCATTTCATCCTATTAATCAATCATACCTAACACAGAGAGGTATACATATATAAATACGAAAACTTTTATCTTTTGATGTAAATAGGTAAATACATCACTTCATGTCATAAAAAACTTCATTTCATAGCAAAAGTTACACGAAAAGCAAAAATAGTGAATGAAAATTAGCTTTAATAATAACCGAAAATAAAAGATACTAACTCTGAATAAATATAATGTCATATTTGAAATAACCATTGAGTATAGTTCTTTAGTGTTTTCATGTTTTATTAGAATTTGCTTTCTTAGTGTATTGCCTTCTTTTTTTATGACAGTGGCACACACACTAAAGGGAGATCCTATGGCGCTCGACGAGCGGTGTGTGTGCGAAGATTATTGACACGGTTCTTGAACCTACAACTAGGTTGCAATTAGGGGGAAAAAGATGTCCTGGGAGTGAGTTCCACATTGATGCAGTGCACCTGGCAAAGGAGTTCTTGTAAAGCGATGTTCTAGGTGTTTCCAGTGGTACAACGAACTGGTGCGCTCTTGCGTCTGTCCTGACTGTCTGACAGGCGTTGCCAGGGGCGGGATGAGGCGGGCCAAATCCTGCCGTGAAAGTATCTGTAAAACAGGGCCATCTCGGCCATATGTCTGCGGTGTTCCAGACTATACCCAGATTCTGGGTCAACACCGGGTCGCCGATGAGACGCACAACTCTCTTCTGAATGGAATCCAGCAGCTTTAGAGTGTGCTTTGGTGCGGCACCCTAGATGTGTGAGCAATATTCTAAGCAAGGTCTTATTTGCGCTTTGTAGAGCAAGAGCAATTGCTGCGGTGTATACAGTTTTTTGTTGCGAAATAGCGCACCAAGCTTCTGGGAGGCTAGTTTGCGATGCCAGGACATATTACTGTTGACCGAGATCCCCAGTAGCCCGCTTGACGAGGATGAAGGAATGGTCGATCCTGCCATAATGATGTTAGGGCCTGCCGTATTAGCCTTCTTGGTAAACGTGGCTTTGTCTTTGCTGCATTTAACTGGACCAAATTTCTGTCGCCCAAAGTTTGAACTTTCTCCGGGTCTTGATTAATTGTTGTAATCTGCTCCTGTCTGCGGAATAACAATTCCGGTTAATTCAACAATTCTTTCTGTTTATCACTAAATTGAGTGAATTATTGCTTGTGATTTCTTCTTCGTAAGTTCACGTTCTCTTTCGAACGTTTCTTGCATTTATTTTATTTTAAAACTATATTCCTCCTCAGCAAACTTAATTGTTTCAGGCTCCAAACTAGCCTTTGCTGCAACCCAGTGACTTACTTTGATACACATTGCTTTATAATAATTCCTTTTCCTAACCCAAACTGACTCAAAAATCACCTGAAAGTAGTAGTTAATATTAGATATATAAGTATAACCATACTTAAAATTGTAGAACATTTTGGAAAATCTGCTCATTGGGACTAGAATATATATGGTATTTACTTGAAATAGGAACCTTTGGTATAGGTATCCCCAAATTATGGACCAATCTGATTTAGGTTCTGTACCCATATTTTCTGTGCCAAATTCTAAAAATAATGTTTTCCTTTTTTACCAACTCTTCATTGGAAAAACAGAGCCTTAAAATAGAAGCAGAAAATAGAAACTTTCACAGCTCTAGTCAATTAGGAAATGATGATTCTTTGGTTTAGATCATTTCAAATTAGAAGAATTTGCCAGTGCTTCGCTATCCATTGCTTCAAGCATGTTAATGCGTCAATTTGAAAGAGTGAGCATGTGTTTATCTTACTGGAAAAATATGTCAAGACTTATGATTTGTTAATTACTACTCACTACTATTTGTAAGATCCTACTATTTCTTCCATAAGTAAAATATATGCTGTCTCTTCCTCATTCTCAAATACCTAGTGAGATGTATTGGTCAAATCACTAGAATTATCTACAGCCTCAACTCAACCTCTTAAAAATTATTTAAAATATAAGAACCAAAGCCAGATATAAAGTTTGTAGACTATGCTTTCATATAAAAAGTAGTTGCAAGTAGTTAGCTATAACCTACATCACCACCAAATTCACTTGGCAATATGTTGATTAGATCTACTAATATTTCTTTTATTTCAATATTAATGTCAGATATTTCTGGTGACTTCTTCGCTAGGCCTCCTCCAGTTTCTAATACATAGCATCTTTCGTCTGCAACTTTTTTATTGCCATTTTCTTGAAGTTTTCATATTTTCTTCTTGAAAGTAATACAGTCTCTAAAAGCTTCCTCACTCTTACTATTAAATTCTGCCTAGATCCTTTTCCAACATTTCAAATTTTGTTTGTTTAAACAGCTATCAGTTTTTTGTTTTCTAAAAGTGTTGTATACTTTTTGATCAAATGAAGCAGTATGGATTCTTCTCTTGAGTTAAGACTCTTTGATCCATGCAAAATAGATGATTTTTCACAGATAAATCGTACTGCGCGTGTGCGAACGCTAT
>MU182002.1:87232-123504 GCA_016904865.1 Pissodes strobi | reverse complement strand
ATATTCCTGACATTGCTCTGGGTGTAGTGTTAACCATTACATTGCAAACCACTGTATATTTATAAATCAACAGCCATAGTCCGTATTTTTTATATCATACCGTATTATAATTGTTAAATTATTATGTTCCTTTCTGTGATGGGTATAGCTTAATAGTATATTGTGTAACTAGGAGAAAAAGCAAAACATTCCTGGACGCTGGACGATTGTGGTAATTGCTGGACGAGGCGCAGCCGAGGCCGGCAACACAGGAGTCTTGGAATGTGCTTTTCCTACGAGTTGCACATACTATTTTTTATCCGATCGGAATTAATTAGAATACGTATTTATACAAATAGAGCCAAATATTACTCTAAATAAAAACGGTCTTTTAAATTTAAACTCAACATAATATCAAGTTTTGAATCGAACAAGCTTGAAGCTTATTACGTAACTAGGGAAACCACAGCTAAATCTTGCTTTTGATAAACGTCAGATCTGACAAACAAGATGTTTAAATATGACAGAAATTTTATATTCCCGGCCTAGGCCGGGATTGTTATATTCCCGGCCTATAGGACGGAAATGTTGTACGTACAGTTATTGGATGTTGCCAAGCAACGAATACAATATACTGGAATCATGACTTTTGCGATGAGAAAATACATCGGAGAGGTTTAGTTTTTCGTCCGATCGGATAAAAACGAATTTTTGTTGATATTTTGATAAACGACATGTAATTAACTATTAAAAAAATTTAGCTATTTACTTTTTTGAAGTCAACAGGCAACAAAACTAGTTTATAGATGAAATAATCCGTTTTCCATTGTCAGAGCCTGCTCACTACCCGGGACGCCATCTTAGATTTAGATATCAGGCCTTCTAGTTCAGAGGGTGTTACCTCAGCCAGCCATTGCGACCGTTTGTGTTTGATATCTGGCACCCATTAAAATTCAATAAAAAGAACTGAGACAATTTGCTGCTTATAATTATAAAACTTTGCTTGCTTCAAATGATGACGCCTTTGTTAATAGATTTGCTGTAACTCTGAAATGCAAGTTAGTGCGTGAGTAAAGAAACCGTTATATAGTAGATCGATAAAGTATCATCTAATCTACAGTTCAACTTGCTGTACAGCAAATCGTAACGTGTTTGAGCCGGTTGAGTCTCAAAATATCAACCCTTATAAATAAAAAGCAAGTTCATAACTTACACTGGATTACCAGCTGGATATTGTTTCATGTTAAATGTATAACTTATGATATGTTTATTGATTTTTTTATATTACTTCAGTTTTTATTTGATACACTGCTTACGAGACTCCACTGCATAATGAGTAGATGCTACAGTGTTCCGTAAAATAAATATCCGATCAGATCTGGCATTAGCAAATAGATTTTTCTGGGGGCGCATTAAAGATAATGCATATGTCTAAACTTGCAAAAACTTCAGAAAGCAGTTTGGCTAGAAACAAATGTACTAAGAGTTACCGAAATAATATTAATTCTTAGTTTCAAATATCGCTACAGTCTATTTAAATTAATTCTATTTTTATTTCCTACTTACGAATTCAATAACATAATAAAATTTCACTTGCAAAACACTATCATCAATTTATTTTTATGTTTGATTTTCTAGAGCACACTGGGAATGAATAATGATCAAGATTTCTTTTTCATGGAAATGTAACATATTATAGTGGAGAGTAGTTCTTAAATTACATCCTTAATTCAAAACGATGAAAATATGTATATAATTCAGTCTATAGGGTGCTTCTTTAAAAAACATGTTTGGTAATATTTTAATATGGTGTTCAATTCTTTTTGTATTTCTAGTGGTGTGCAAACCAGTAATTTTGCTCATATAATACTTGGTCAAAATATTGAAATATGGAACATATTTATTGGTCAATATACCCATTAATCCGTTCGATGCAATAAAAGTTTGATTAAGTTCATGCTCTGACCGAGCGTCAGTGTCAGTGTGTAAATTGATTCGCTTTATACCGTATTTTTTCAGACTAACATCGTTTAATGACATATTCTAAATGAGCTAGGATAATAATTACGAGCCATCGCCGTCGACTGTTGCGAAAAATCATAGATCTGTGGCTTTGCCACATGCGTTCGCATCACTGCACCATTATGCTAATTTAACGTATTGCTTTGTAGTACATAAAATCTACTTGAGCAGAACATGAAACAAACCAGTCCTTACAGCTGAATATTCTCCGGCCAGAAGTGTCTATTTGATGTAGCACATAAATAATGGATGCAAAATGCGTTATCCTTAAACGCTTATTCACGAATCCTACTAGACTGGGCTTATGGTAATTTCTGTTTGATTGTTTACCGCTTTGGCTGTGAACTGGGCCCGCATAGTTTACCGGTCGCACAATATCTTAGTAGTTAAAATTCAAAAGGGAGTTCAGTGACTCACAGAGAATTAAATATATATACTTTAATGGACATCAAAGCTTCAGTGAGTTGTTAATTTGTCACAGCCATTTACTAGTTTTTAGAATTCGGTATAGTGATAGGCAAGATACAAGAGGTGAGAGTGTCGCTATAGAAATACATAGAGATACAAAGATCACAACCAGCGGCGGATGGGCCCACCGGGACCCCAAGAGATTTTCCGGTGCGCCGGTACCGTCGATAGGTGCCGCCGCGGTATATTTTCCTTTTTTTTAACCATTCGAAGTTCAAAAATAATCGAAAAACTCAAGGTTAGTAAAAATTACTAACTTGGCAACTCTGTAAATCATAAATAGAATGGAAATTTGAATGTTGCATTGCTTGGTCTGATCGTTTAAATCTTAGACTAGAGAAAATTCAGCTTGGTGATAATAAAAAAAAAGAAAACTATAGACAATTGGTGAGACACGTTGGTGGGCGAAATAATTCTTCTTTCTTCTTTAGCTACTTATCGTTCAACTTTGGACATAGGCCTCTCTCAGTTTCCGCCAGTTTGATCGGTTTTGCGCGGCTCTTTTCTAGTGTAATCCACCTATTTTCTTTAGATCATACCCCAACGCATCTGGGGTCGTTCTCTTGTTCACGGAGAGAATTGTTTGATAACATTTGTCCTATAAGGATGAATTTTATCCAAAATCGAGTTCATATAGCACTAGTCCGACATTTTATTAATTTTACTTAATGATTCGATTAATTACCTCGAACAATCGGCATTGAATAGATTCAATATATCTATGATTAATACCATAAAACTCAACATATTAACTTTATAAGTTTTTTATTCATATAAATAAGTAATTTTATAAAATTAATTAAATTTTAGAATAAATCCAATTATGCATTAGATTTATTCTATAAATCAAATTATAGGTTTATTCCTTTTTTGATCAAACATATCAAAATAGCTGATAAACTGCAGTTGATATTATTCTTATACGAGATAAAGTTTGTCACTTATTTGATCAGGGCTATCAAATATTGAATGTTTTTATTCACAATATTAGGTGATATCTATCAATTTTTTACTCAAATCTATCACTTATTTAACTGAACTTATCAAAATAACTGATGAACCGCTTCTGAGATTTGTCTTATATTAGCTAAAATTTGTCACTCATTTGATTCGTTTTATAAAATAATTAGTATTTTCATTCAAAATATTAGGTGATTTCTATGAATTGTTTTACTAAAATATATAACTTATTTGACTGAAACTGCTAAAAAATTTATATTTTTGTGCAAAATATTTGATCATTCCTACTTATCAAATATTTTATTGAAATCTGTCACTTATTTTACTGTATTTGCCAAAAAAATATATGTTTTTGGTTCGAAGGTTTAAGGTTTACAAAAGAAAAGCTAGTATTACTGACAAAAAGATCTATTTTTGCATAAAAACATGTTTATTAAAAAATAGAACTTAAACATATTAAATAACTCAAACATGCCTGCTTCATACAGATGTTTTAAAAATCTTAGTTCTAATATGATACCATTTAAAAGTTTATACTACAATGCCTTAAGCTTTTGACAAATCTACACATTTTACACCTTTTTAAAAGAGAAACTGAAACATTTAAATAAAGTGAGAGAAGAATATTTTAATATACCACTTTTAAATGTAGATATAAAATACCTACTTTAAAATTGAAATATTAGATGTGAGTGAGGTAAAGTGCGGCCACTCCAGCAGCAGCTGACATATGTTTGTCTGTGAATATGTTGTGAACTCTTGCCTTCTTTCCTCAAAAGCTTCCATCCATTTGATTTCGATAATATCCCATGACTTTTGGTGGTACTTGAGCCATGTTTTGCTATCTGATGAAGCTAAACCGAGAGCTAAACTATCTGTAAAATAAAAAAAAATAAAAATGCCGTTATTAAAAAAAAAAAAACGATATTTTGTAATAATCCATTCTTTATTTTAAGCCAAAAAAAATATAGTGACCTCGGTGTTGATAATACAATTTATTGAAATGACAAAAAATTTGACTGACGTTTGCCACAAAGAAGGATTTATTCTTTTACTTCAAATAGTAAATTAATATATCAAAAATGCAATAAGAACAAAAATAAAACGAACAAGTGATAATAAATACTTACCAATGTCCAATGCAGTTTGGTTGTTCTTTTTCTTCCGCTTTTTCTGCACCGGAAACAAATTTGTTTTCTCAGCTATTGGACGGCGTTTTATAGGCCTAGTAGAGACGTCCTCCTGGCGAGCTTTTCTTCTATTTGTAGCAGTATCATGACTAAAAATTTGCATATGTAATGAAATTATTATTACAATACTGTATGGGTGAAAATCTACTTACCGTGACAAAAGTTATCTTTAATATCTTTAGAAATTTTTACGAAATCTCATTCGAACATAAATATATTTTTGTTGACATAGTTTCGAACAATGTCCTGTACTAACATTTCTCGCTTTGTTAGGGTCAGCACTCCACTGTTGTAGCTTTGTATAATTTTGCGACTCTCGTGGCTTCTGAGATATGATGGCAAATCCTAAAATGAAAAGGAAGATGTATTTTTTATCTTTTGCGGGAGATTTTCCCTGTTCCTCCCACGTCCCATATCTACGCCTTTGAATTTTAAAAATATTATATATACAGGATGGAGACTTATCCAAACTAAAAACATACATTCTAACCTCAATAATTGCTGAGGCTGTGTATCCAACCCTAAAGAAAGATTTCAAACCGTCCATTAAGGTTGGATATACCCTAGCCGTCCCAAATTTTAAATATTTCCAAATTTGGTCCCAAATTTTGAGAAATATTGGCATGGATGTATCCATATTCTCTAAGGTTATATCTATATTCTCTAGCCTTTCGTCACGATAGCCAACACCTTTATCTTGACGAATCTGAGGCAAAATTGTGTTCAGAAATTTGTCGTTCTCGTCTAAATTGTCCATTATTTGAACTACAAAATGTAAGACAAATAGGTATATATTTGTATTTTCTAGACGCTTTTCTCATTACATTTTTGTACGGACTAATCATTTAAATTCGACCCCATTAAGGGCGGCTACGATTTTGAGAACGTAGTAGGTACGTCTTGTTCTTACTTTAAGATGGATGCAGCGACAAGAACTTACCTCTGTCCTAATCTCCATCCTCCAATAAGACCCGCTTGTGCTCTTCCCGGTGCACGCACAAACCACCGTACACAGACAATAAATTGTAACAATTATTAGGTAATAATATATATTTCAACGGAACGGAGCAACCATAAAGAAAGTTTAAGAAAGCAATATTGTATATATTTTATCATGTCGACGCGACGGGAGCAAATCTGTACCCTGGATACTGCGCCCCGCCAAACATTAACCTGATCTAACGTGAAAGGACACAAATGCGAGCCGAGCACCCCTGTCATTCCAAATAAAATCAACACAAAAAAAAGAATCGTATAATTCATTTTTTAGTAAAGCTAGTCACTTAAATATAAAACGAACAGAACAACCGATAGGCTCATAAAATTTTTTATTGGATCTATCTGATGACGCGTTGAATCATTCAAAAATTGTAATAAACGGCTAAATAATACAATGTTTGACTGATTCAACCGCATCCAACGTGCCATCCGATAGATCCAATAAAAAATGTTACGAGTCTATCGGATGATGTGTTGATTTTATTTGTAAGCGGCTAGCTCAATCGAAAAAAGGGTTCAATGAATTTATTTTTGTGTTGATTTAGTCAAAAGAAAATAGACATTGTGTAAAAATTGCTCAATGATTGAATTGATTCAGTTCGACATTAGTACAAATATTGAGGTATTGATAGTAGGTACGGTGCGGGGCAAAAATTCGCATCATATGGAAAACTTGGGCATGGACATGCATTCGTTTTTTGAAAAATCAGTTTTCGACATCAATTTGGCCTTGACTAATAACTTTCATAATTCTTGCAATTAAAATCGAGGGTTTGAAAGAAATTTTTGTAAAATGGTTCCAAAGTGTGAGCTTGGTAAATTAAGGGATTTTACTGAAAGTATAAAATGATGGTTTTTATAGAGAATTTCCGGTTTCCGGCTATTAAACAATAAAAGTTTATAAAAAAAACTACTGGCCGGCCGGTTACCTGATATACATAAGTCAAGTGGAGCTATAAATGTGACGTTTTAAAATAAAATGTTGTAGTTATTTTACTTAAATCGAATTATACTAACATGTACTACTTAGTGACTAATTTGCATGATTTTCAAACCAGTAAAATCTCTTTGGCGACTCTTGACGTAACTAGTTAAATAAGTTATTTTCGACACAGTCGCACTTCGAGATAATTGATAATTCATATAAATTTAGGTTAGTTTGCGTTTGATTGGTTCCTCGTTACAGTTCCCAAGCGCTTTTGATTGTATTCTGATAACACCTTAGCGGAGAAAAAAGGGGCATGTCATTCTAGCTGGAGACGTAGGTTTGAAAACTTGTGACTTCACTAGTATGAAAATCTAAATTTTCCAGAAATTCCTTTAATTTGCAGCAAAATACTTTATTAAATATCAGTATGGGACAATATACATAAAATATGTTTACCTATTTATTTTGCCTAATTTGCCTTAGAACCTAAAAATGCAATAATATACTGTGTTTTGAAAGTTGATTTTGGACACTTTGTATATCTGAGAATATTTTCGTTGGAACTTCTTATAATTCTCTGAAATTCTTACATTTAATATTTTTGACAAAAACGTCAAATAAAAGAAGGTTTATACATGATCCTATCTAAAAAATAATTAATTTTTAAAAACCTGATTAACTGGTCCAATACATTGAAAGGTACAGAACTAATTTTCAATGTTATTGGATTAATACAAAATCTGTTTAAAACTTATCTAAAAGTTCATAAAATGTTGTGAAGAGATCAATCTTATAGCCACTTATTGTATTTATCCAAAAAGGAATCAATTAATAAAAAAATCGATAAAGATACCCAGTTTTTACTCGCTTAACTTTTGGACTGATGTATTTAAAAAGTTGTAGAATCTATCAAACCCGATTTATAGATTCAATACATCGAACTATAAAATCACTTCTAGATATAGTTGAATTTATAAAAGACATTCTAAAACATATCTAAAATTATGTAAAATTGGTAAAATGCCTTCTATCTTAATTTACTGTTATCAGTCCAGAGAGATTTTATTGAATTTATCCGAAACGGATTGTATTAATCCTAAGGTGATAAATATTGCTAAATTTAGGACTAATATCCACTAAATGCTGTTTTGTAAATTATATAAAATCGTTTTATGATTTATATCAAATTAATTCTCTCCGTGTTCGATGCCCTCCAGTTTTGTCCTAAACTCTTCCAGCGTTGATCTGTTTGTCGCGCATTATGACCCGCCATGGTCCATTTTAATGACGCTGCATACTCTACGATATCTATAACGTTTATTTTGCTCCTGATCCACGTATTTGTTCTTTTGTCTGCCAACCTAATTCCTAGCATGGATCTTTCCATGGACCTTTGTTTTTTTTTGCGATTTGATCTATGCTCGTTTTGATGAAGGTCCATGTTTGACAGCTATAGGTGGGTATTAGCAGTATACACTGGCACTCTTTAGATAGTGAGGTATCTTGCGATTCTTCAGAACAAAAGCCAACTTCCCGAAACCCGCCCATGCTAATCGAATCCGTCGGGCTATTTCAGCCATTTAATTTTTTTTTACTTAACTTGAATATTTGCCACAAATATATGTATTCCTCCACTTTTTCCACAGTCGTCGACCTTAATATTCCTATCCTCTTGCCTGTTTGTAATGATTTTAGTTTTCTGTAGGTTCATTTTTAGACCAACTTTCCATGAAGAATCTGCTAGATCTTTGATCATAGTTTGAAGCTCTTCAAAAGATGATATTAAGATGACGTCACCTGCGAATCTAAGGTGAGTCATTCTTTTGCAGTTGATGTTTATTCCGTATTCTGTCCATTGTAGAGATCTAAATACATCTTCCATGGCAAGTGTAAATAGTTTTGGGGATATTACGTCACCCTGAATGACGCCCCTTCCTATTGGTATTTTTTGACTTTTTTGTTCCAGCTGTATCGCCATGGTTGCTTTTTCGTATATATTATGGATGAGATGTTTATAACGAGAATCTATACGACAGTTATTCATAGCCTGCTCCACTGCCCATAGCTCTATGCTATCAAAAGCTTTTTCATAATCCACAAATTCGACAAACAAGGGTAAGTGGTATTCATTTTCCCTTTCTATTACAGTTCTCACTGTAAGAAGATGATCTGACGTGCTGAATCCATTCCTATATCCCGCTTGTTCTACTAGTTGGTACGCATCCATCTTTGATGTTAGTGGATTATTGATGATCCTCATGAATAATTTGTATATTTGTGATAGCAGTGAGATGGGTCGGTAGTTTCTAATATCCCCCCTATCCCTTTTTTATGGAGAAGAATAACTATGCTGTCATACCATCGGGAATAATTGCTTTGTACTCATTAACAGAATATTTAAAGTGTTGATTATTTTATCTATTCCTTCTTTTAACATTTCTGCCAATACATTATCTGGACCAGCAGCTTTGTTACTTTTAAGTTCTTTTAGAGCATATTCTATCTCATAGTTCTCGATGTCCGGCAATTCCTCTGAGTTGGCATTTCTGATTGTTTTGTGTTTTGTTTATATTATCTTGTACGATATTTCCCGGAGCCTGCTTCGATGTGTAAAGATCTTTATAGAATAGTATTATGTTCTCTATTTTGTGTTTTTCCTTGCCTCTGGTCCATTGCTGTATTTCATGGATAATATCCTGATTCTACCCAATGTCGGTCTTAGGCACTTCATTCGTCTGTCTGTTTCAATTATTTTTTCGAAAGAATTAGCTCTCGCAAGAACCTTTGGTACCTGTGGGTGCACCAAATCTGCTCTGCACGTTGAACTTCTTCTGCCATTAAAACTATCGAAAGTTCAAATAATATGAATGCTGACGTTCGTGCTACAGCTAAGTCTTTGCGAGAATCTTTATAAAAATATGAGGTGATTTTAACTCCCCATATATGTTTAACACTTTTGTCAATAGCAGGGCGCTTATCAAGATATTTACAAACCAGAGGGCTAGATCTACTGAAGGCAAACAATATGGCACAAACAGCATTAGAACAGCTGAAACAAATTCAACGAGGTTTTAAAACTATACAAGAAAGTAGCGATATGTTTGTTAAGTGGACAAAATCCAAATTGGAGACTGTTGATTCCGATATAAAGGTTGGAGAGATTGACGTCAAAACTAGTTTACCAGAAGTAAGAAGAGCAAGAAGAGTTGCCCGGAGAAGAATGCAAAGTTAAAAAATTAAATTATACTAACTGCAGGCTTACAACAGAAACATTTAACGTAATCCTAGATAGAATCATTCAACCTATGGAGGAAAGGTTAAACCAAAAATTTTAATATTTGCAGATCCCAGAAATTTCAAAGACCTCAAAGGGAGAATTCGCTGCAGCAGTTTAGAGACTCTGTCTGAAAAGCTTATAAAAATATACCCCCTTGCACCGCCCAAAAATGTCAGGATGAGCTGGAGAACTTTATGACCAACTGGGACACATTTAAACTTGACACTGATCTATTTTATACCTTGGATTTTGAAAAGAAGTCATCTGATGAAGAGAACGATGGCATGAAAGAAAACCATATGCAATGCAAAAGTTGCCGAAATTACTCGTTGTGCTGCTATTTCAGCATTTCCAAATGCAATATGTATAAAGAGGCTTTCCCAATGCTGAGATCTCCTAAGCAGCCTGCGAAATAAGTTTTTTCAAACTGAAATACTAGAAGAACAGGCTACAAAGTACTCTCAGTCAAAATCGATTAGATCAGTGGTTCCCAACCTTACTTTTTTCTCGACTCTGTTTAGATTTGTTCAAACACTCGCAACCCCCAAGGGGGGCCCCTATCAAAAAGCTCGTCGCAAGCGACGTTGGAGGTAAAATGTTGGGGGTGCCACGCCCAATTTTTACCAAAAAGTCGTTAAAATCGTTAAAAAACAAGGATTCGGCGCCCTCTTGAATGGCAAATTAGAGGAGGGAGGGAGGGGGGTCGCTTCCCAACAATACTCGCCTAGTTACAGCGCTTACAAACAGAACACGTTTGATTCTGGCTGGCCGCCTCTTAAGCCGGGGCCGCACATGCGGCATTCGACGAACTCCTAGCAAGGGTTTGCCGAACTGCGATCAGTGCGTATGGGAAGTTTACAGTTTGGCAAATCGTTCGGCAACTCGCTCGCCTTTTCCCGCGCGGTGTCGGTAAATTTGAATGCATCAAAGAGGATGCGCGCTCGTCTCGCTGTTGTTCGTGGAGTCATCCACACGTCCAGACATTTCTAGTTCGCCTTTATCAACGTCTAAAGATTGTGAGAGTAAAGTTTTGTTTTACCTTTCACCTAGTAAGCAAGTGATATTTTGTATTGTGACATTTTTGCGTAGATTGAATATTGTTTATATACATACATATTCATTATTTATGCAGCATATTTTTACTTTACTTTTATTAACCTGAAATCCAGCAGGTATCTAGGATTTTGTTTCGAGGCGAGTATGACCATTTACGGGATAATAGTCTCTCAGGCCTAGAGCCATAAAAACCCGCCGCATAAAGCAGGACGCCCACAGAATCGGCCGCTGGGGGCCAGAATGGGCGCTGACTCGTTTAATAACGTAGATAGCAACTTATGCCGGCCGTGCTGGCCGTGCCGGACCGGTCTGTGCAGGTACAGTGGGCGCTCTGCTTAACACGACAAAAGCCGCCGCAGCAATTGTCACAGAATCATCGCTATTCATGCTTATTTTCAAACTAAACCTTTCTGGCGAACATTCGGCGCTTCCCACTTTTTCGATCGGAGTTCGGCAATGTCCGCATGTTTGGATGAAAAAGCGAACTCCGTTTGGATAGATTCGGTAGTTGGCGAACATTCGCAGTTCACCGACTGCCGCATGTGTGGCCCCGGCTTTAAATTACGGTATTCCGCAACTAACGAAAACTACCTAACAAAAAATTATGAGCCGCGCACGCATGCCACTCCTGTGAGTAGTGTTGCCACGTTGCCACAGTTAATATAATTGTACAAATCTAATAGAATTTACGACTTTTATTTATCAATATTGTATTATTTACAAGCATATAAAACCGACATAAAAATGCTATGAAGGCAATTTTTGTTAAATATCCGGGAGAATTTAACTGCATTCCAGGAGCAGGGAGATTTTTAAAACCAACTGTCTTTTTCTGGGAGAATCCCGGAATTCTGGCAGGGTTGGCAATTCCAGGTGCCACGCCCAAAGTTCTACCCAAATTCGTTAAAAAGCGCAATCATTTTCAAAAAGCTGTGGTGCCAAATGGAGAAAAATGTATATTAGTATTCAATATTGGTATTGGGACCTCCCCAAAAATCTTTTGCTATTCCCTTAGGGGTCCCGGCCCACCGGTTGGAAACCAGTGGATTAGATGCTTTCATGCCAATGCGTTGCGAAATTGATATTGTTGGAGTTTACGTTTAGTATTTTTAGTAAGAATTAATTAAGTTTTGAAAACCGCGCCAACAAAGTATATTCGAGAAGAACGGAACGGAAGCGGAAGTCGAGAAGCCAAACCGGAAGAAGATTGGATTGGACCAGAAGAAAAGAAAGAATGACGCTACGCAACGTGAAAGAGAAGCACACGCACGTTACTCTTAATTATTATAGTTTTTTAGCAGTTTTTGTTATCCAGCAATAAAAATAAAGTGATAAAAATCAGCACGAGTATCGTTCCCTACGCCAGGGTGGTCCTTCACATATAAAGAGGGTAAGAAAGACCCTCTACTCAACAGATATTATAAATAAAATAGAGAATGACGGGGTCATTGACGATTTGGGAAGATGCAGCACTATTCCTTCTTATACTATCAATATGTGTTCAGAGGCATTGAAATTTGTAAGGGGTTATATGGAAGGAATTTTATTCATTGGTGAGATTTGAACGACCTAAAAAGCATTTTTGCTTGCAATTTTATGGGCAAGCTTTACAACAATATAACAATATTGAAAATCTGGACCAAATATGTTTGGATCTGGACTTTGCCAGTCGCGAGAGAGCTGATTTTCCTATGGTACCTGAGGATGTTCATCACTTTGCATTAAGGATTAATTTTAATCATGCTTCTGTCATGAGCGGTTAGTTTGGCGTACAAGAGAGAAAGAGGGTTAAGCGATATTAATTTAAAAAATCTATCTTCCTCGTGCTATCTTCTGAATTCGCCAATGCAGACTGGGGTGAGGTGGATCAATACCTCCTACAGAAAGGCCTGACGGCTTACGCGTGATGTCATCAAATCTAGGCAAAAGTTATTTGTAGGCGTATATTTAAATGCGCAATTTCTTCACACTTAAGCAGACATTCTAAATGCAAAAATCTCAAAAAATTATAATAAAAACTTGTTTTTATTGTAAATTCAACTTTTTTTATATGTAGTTTAAAACGTAATTGCGCTAATATTACTTCAAGCGCGACTTTATGACTGATAATGATTTTTACTTATTTTTTTTTACCTACATAATAATAATAATATTTAAGGTTTCCCGGATAAAACAAGGCTGCGACTCATGAACTCAGCCCTTAGACGCGCCTCATTCGATTTTTTTTAAAGGAAAATGAAATTTGAAAGCAAAAATCTTTGAATATCCAGTTTATGAAAATAAGTACGTGGTAAAATGTCACTCATATACAAGGTATCATAATAGATAATAGTAATGTCAAATTTGGTAGTGTGTTTTCTCCAAAGGTCCCCGCAATATATAAATGGGAGTTGGTTACCCGTGATATTTGGATGAAATTAAGGTATGTTATTAGGGATGTCCTAGGCATCATTTTTTACTATAGGCACAACCTTGTATATATGACAGGTGAGCAGGCGTTAGCTGTCAAAAATTGGAATTTAATATCCATAAACAAACTGAATATGACATACTACGTCGACCATGGTAAATCGAAAAATATCAACCATTTTGACACGTGTCAAAACCCTGCCAAACGACAGTACTCATATTTTTCAGTTTTTTATTTTTTATAATGATATTTGAGATATTTGATATTGATGTATTGTCTAAAAATTGTAGGTTCAAAAAATGAATAAATGATGAAGCTGTCAGAACTTGTCATTTGCTTTAATACAAAAAAGACTTAAATCTGATCCTTTTTCATTTTAAGGTAGTGTGTTTATGATAAAACATGAAAAAACTTTGTACAGGTTTCAGATTTTATTTTTTGAGTTAGATTGGTTTAGATTGGGTATATTATTGGGGTCTAATATTTATTTATTGAAAGTCTTCAGTTTCCTTTTTTTACTCGAAAGACTATGATTAATTTAAAGCAATAATTATTAAGAAGTGTATTTGAAATGCTGCTAAGAATATTTTTTCAAATATAAATTTTTAGGTGATTTTTACAATTTTCAAAAGGAGTCAAAAGGCTGTTTTCATTTAGATAGTTTAATAACAGCTCACAAAGGAAAGGCTTTTTATTGTAAATATCCGAAAATGTATCTTCGAACTCATTAATCATTTTTTTAAATATAATATTGGCTGCTGAAACTATGTCCATAAGAGTACATAATTCATTATCATGTTCATTAAAACAGTATTTGGTAATGTCAAGCAGCCCATGAAGAGTATGACAAAGCTTAAACTTGCGTCCTTTGGAAAACCGAAAACATGAGCTTCAGGCTCATTTTTATAGTTTCCACTATAGCATTTTTGACGCATAATTACACTAAGTATCACTTATCAAAAACCTAGCAGAAACTGAGAGAAAAACATGCAATTAAATACGAACAACAACTTATAAAACTGTGCTGTAACAACAAGTGAGTATTGACTGTAAACTAGCCGGCCTAGCGGCACTCATTAAGGTATTGCATAAGAGCAACAGGTCTTTAAGTTCGAAATATATGGTTTTACGTATTTAAAAATACGCCTAACAATATAAATTGTATACCTAAATATACAACGAAATATTAGGTACAAGTTTTACACAGTTAAAAGCTCATAAATAGTTTCAATTTCGGAACAATGCAAGAAAATAATACTAATAATTAGGGCAGCCATTGTCGTCAAATTTCTAAACTAATCGTTACACAACACATCGAAAACTGCGAATTGGGACTCGGAATTTCAGTCGTTCGGCGTGACAATCAACGTTAAATATGGAAGTACGCGTGATAAAATAATTAATACTTTTACTGGGCTCCCGTTCAATGGTATTCTTATGGCAAAAGCATTTCAGTAGGTGTTGTGACGTCACTGCAATTTTAATATTAGCCAGTATGTGGTAATGGCTGGACAGCCTTATGTATGTGATCGAAATATTTTATGAAACAATAATATCAATATTGGATGTACCAAAACGGGTAAATTTCATCAATTGTGTAATACTGATATATTAAAGAACTTAAAACTAAAATGCAATATTCGTAAGAAATAGAGAGCTAGTAAAATTTACTAGATATTTAAATAAATTTGAGACGTTAAGAAAGCAGACATATCAAATGAATGGACAGGCTTAGCCACAATACCTGGAATTGGAAACAGCATAAAAACTGATCCCAGATCGCCTGGCGATGCATGCAACAAACGAAGAACTTTTCTGTTAAAACAGAGGAGTTATCATTTGATGACATAGATAATAATGTCTTTATTTTGAGATTAATTTGGGACTGTCTATGATCATGTCACAAATCATATCAATAGTGGGAATAGAAAAAGAATTAGTATTGACGTAGTCCTTTTGCCATTATTTACACACTGACTCAAATTACTCGTAATACAGCAAATAAATAAAAACCACTGTTGTCGAGGGGGAGTGGTCCCGATGGTATTCCAAACTTCTCATAATCACATTAGTGTTGTGGCTGAATTTGTCTGAAATCATGCTGAAGATAAGCATCATGTGTCTCGTAGTTAAAAAGTTTGACAAGAAGAAGGTAGAGAATTATAGACCAGTATCTTTAATA
Source organism: Pissodes strobi (assembly GCA_016904865.1). NCBI lineage: Eukaryota > Metazoa > Arthropoda > Insecta > Coleoptera > Curculionidae > Pissodes > Pissodes strobi. Next base: position 108,033 of record MU182002.1, on the reverse strand, counting down.
TGCGGATTTTCTAGCATTTTTGGGCTGTTGTTCTAAGAGCATATATTATACGGGGTAATTTAGCAGTATGCAGTTTTGAGGATAGGCCAGTCATAACCAATCAACGATATATCTGAAGTTATTGATATTTTCTAACGATCTAAAGTTTTATGTATCGATAGAGAGATATTTGCGAAAGGTTGCAGAATGCTGTTGACTCTATAAACAATTGATGTAAAAAATATTATTATTATATAATAAAGGAATCCAATTTAATTCAATCAAATTCGAACATACTATACGCGTAAAGCTGTACAATTTTAAATTCAGTTTACAATATTGCTGGATATAATAATTAATAAAGCAGGACTGTCAAACTTTAAAATTATTGCGTTGGAAGCAGATGAATATATTTTAAAAATTAATTAACACTCGCTGGCTAAACGGGTCAATACTGGGAAACGTTTTATTATTTAACGATCGCTAAACTATTTGAATTAATTTTAGCAGGATACAAACCTTGGTTTCGCCGATACTATAGATATACCTATGGAATCAACAAGCCAAAGATCTTGGGATTGAGATGACATTATCTCCTCAAATTTCAACTTCATCAAACTAAAGAGAATAATATCGCCGAACAGTGGAAGGAAAATGTCTTTCCAGGCTCTCAGTCAATGACTAGTAGCACACTGGTAATGGCTCGCCTTGAAAATTCATATCCGACCTCTGAAGATATTAAGCAGGCTCGACGCATTCCAACTATGGTTACCAACGAAAACTAACCAGCTAGATAATTTAAAACGTGACGACTAATTCAAAATGGTTATATTGTGAAGCTGAGCCTAAAACTGTTAAAGCAATGCCTATTTAGGGCAGAATTCAACATATCCAATGACGCTAAAGAGTTTATACACTTAAACTGAATTAAACTCTATTGTCTACTAAAGCAATGGGCTAAAATGTAATGTCTAATTTTTTGTCGAAGCACAAACAATCAGTAAATAGAACTATGGTTACCAACAAAAACTAACCAGCTAGATAAGTGAAAATGTGACGACTAAACCAAAATGGTTAGATTATGAAGCTGAACCTAAAACTGTTAAAGCAATGCCTATTTAGGGCAGAACTGAACATACCCAGTGAAGCTAAAGTGTTCATACACTTAAACTCAATCAAACTCTATTATCTACTAAAGCAATGGGCTAAAATGTAATGTCTAATTTTTGTCGGAGCACAAACAATCAGTAAATAGACAAAATATAAAACAACGAATTATTATAAAGCAAACATTTACAAAAGAACAAAGTATAATTTTTAAGTATGAAAGGCAGAATATAGAACAAGAGTAATAAGATAGTATAATTGACCATATATATTTGCAAATGTTTCGCATAAGACTGTATATGTCACTAAAAATATGGTTAGTCATCATAACTCAAATTTTGCTGATTTGCACCACCTAGTATCAGAGGATCTAATAGTAAATCAACAAGTGAATTTAGGTTTGATTTGCGGAATGAGGATTGTTTTTTTTTACGGAACTTGATGTTTTCTTTAGCATTTTGTAATTTATATTTTCCTAAATAAAAAAGACAATCCTAAAGGCAATAGAATAGCAATGCAAACAGGCAATGTAGTACTAATTTAACCTTCGATTAGGCACGCATAGGTCCAGGGCACCTAAGTGAATGTATTTCTTTTGTATTCAAAAATCAGATTGAGACATCATATTGGACCTTTATGACTTCTAAATATACTTTTTTTATAACTGTTTGCCAAAGTCGTACTCCAATAATTGTTGGAATTTCCCGAATACTCAGGCCCAAAAGATCTAGCGCGCCCGCTTTTGTAAGTATCTTTTTGATGCTCTGTGGTGCAACGTTAGTTGTGAATTATTCGTGAAGCGTATTAATCGTTTGCATTATAATATACAATTATCAGTAATAATTGGTGAAATCGATATAGTAAGTAGAAAAAATACGTGTTTTTTATTCACTATTAGGCAGTGGTGGTTCCTGCCGTGGAGCACAAGGGCACGTGCCCCCAAAAAATTCCATAAAAAAATGATAACATAATATACCTTTTAGACACCTATTCCTCTTATGCCAATAATAATATTAATAATATTATTTGCAAATTTTTCAGCACATTTTTAGCTTTACCTTTATCTAATTATCTGCTAAAGTACTAGAGGAATTTACTAACATATGCACAGGTTTACGCGTCCCGATTTTACGTCACAGATCGTCATAGAGCACTATTTTGTTTACGCGGTTCCTATGGCACCGGCTGTTTTCAGCGCCGCCAGGAAAGGCCGACTGGCGCAAATTCTTATTGCGTCCACTTGTCGGTATTTCACCGCTTGTCGCGTTTGTTTTGACTGGAGTTTTGATTGAAATTTTGCCATTAGAGAAATAGTATAGTGACGATCCTGGCGCGTTTCTTATAATTAAACTTAGTTAAGCTTTAGCTTTATCGAGAATTTTGTGGATAAGTTAATGTGTTCTACGATAAACTAAGAACTAAGTTGATAATTCCGAATATTTTGAACCATTTTATTTTGATATTTACGGCAAATTATTTTGTTAAAATAAATTCAGTGGCCTATATTTAATAATCAGACCTCTAAATTATGAGGACAAGATAGTGTTAAACAATTGGGAAGGCCTACTTCTTATTTGGTTATAAAAAAAAGTAGTTGTACGGGAAAAACAAGGGCATTTGATAGATATTTCAATCGGGAAACGCATATGATAAGTTTTCGTGGATGTGTGGCTTCCTATTGGACAAATTGTCGATGCTGGCCGGCGGGCGGTAAAGAATAAAGAATGCATTTTATTTGGGTATTTTGGGTCAGTCGAGTAGTTCCATATTTGGTTCAATTTACGTTTGCCGTTTTTCGGATTTGTATAATTAATAACAGACGGTCAAGCGGGGAAAGATGCTGTTAATCGATTGGTGGTGTTTGTTGTTAATAACTATTAAAAATTTTGTAGGATACTATTAAAGTATTTCATATATTTATATTTAAAAACGAAATAACTATATGCTTATTACAGTTATATAATTAGAATCTTTAATTGAAACCTCTATATCTATGGAAAAACTGGATTTAATGTAAGTAACATTCATCGCCATGTGTATGTTTTTATTCGTTTTTCCTATATTCTTCTTATTCGTAAATATAAATATTTGTCACAAGAGGCCCTACGACCTTTTTGTTTTTTTTTACAATTTTAACGACCTTTAGGCGAAAATTGGGCGTGGCACCCCGACATTTTTCCACCTCCGGCGGATTAGCCTCCGCCCGGCTTTTGGATGCATTCTACCCCTGTGCCCTCTCACTTTATAAACCCAGGAGCCGCCACTGTTATTAGGTAAAAATGAGTAAAAAGCAAGTTTTCGACCTAAATAACCCTCAAGATGTTGATGAACTCAGTCGTCTTGCTTTCAATGATGACATTGATGAAACTTTTCCACTTGAAGGAGGCCTTGAAGAGTCGGATGAATCAGAAGCTCAGGATAAATTCGGAACCAGGTGAGTTAATTCGAACACCGATCATAAAAATGAAGAATATAATACAGAGGAAGCCTAAAGTGGAGACAGTGACGAAAACTCTTATGAAGTTGAGTTCAAACAAAATTAAGTGCAGTGAAATCTCATTAATTCGGTCAAATAATGATTTATAATTATGTGTATCTCTGTTACTGTTCATAAAATTTGTTTTACTTTTCAAATGATTTATATTTTGTTGCATCAAATATGTACGTGTGTGCTACATGCATAATAAACTTGAATATACATAAATAAAAAATAACGTTTATGTGAAACCTGAGAGCAGTAATTCATTCAATCGTATTGTTATAGGTCGGGATGGTACCAAATGGGGAAAAGCCCCATTGAAAGTCACCCAAACACCCCCGCATAATGTATTAGTGAAATTACCAGGGGTTTTTGGTAAAAGTGCACAAAAAGCTAAGAACGAGGCAAATTCATGGCGACTTTTTTTGATAACAGAATATTGACTTTGTTAGTGGAAAAAATGAACATTTACATAAATTCTATTAAAGCGGAATTCGCCCGTACAAGAGACTGCATTGACACCAAGAGAATAGAAATGGAGGCATTATTACGTCTTTTGTATTTATCTGGGGTTCTTCGAGGTTCGTCAAACTCTTGATGATTTTCGGTCAATCCTATGGACTTGGTCTAGATATGTTTCGGTTGACAATGTCAGACCATTAACCCTGTATTATAAAAACCTCTCGATTTTTCCAAACAGCACTTTTTATATTTTTTCTCAAAGACATTTTTTTGCTGCGAGCGCTTATTTGCTTGCAGAGAAGCAAATTAGTTATTTGTGTATTTAGAGCGCAAAGTAATGGATTGCCGCTTGAGAAAGAATGTTACTGCGCGACGCGTAGCGGAGCGCAGTAATCTTTCCAAAACGGGAATCTTACTTTGCGCTCGAAAAACACACAGAACTTTTTCTACAGCCGCATTTTTTAAAATCAAGTACACATTTTTCTCTATACTTATTCTGAAATTTGCAAATGACTGTCAGTTTTGACATATTATATTCGGGCTTCGGGCATATTTAGAACAGGATTGCCAGCAACAAACTGTAACAAACGCACGACAGTCATTTATTTATCTTCATTTTCCATGACCATTCATAGCAGACGCGACGGAAAAAGTGAGAATTTTCTTTTCCATGTTCGCGCTAGAGCGCAAAATAAGGATCCACGGCATTCGTCGATTTTGCGATTTCATTTCAATTTAGTAATTAGTTATTTTGCGCGCGGCTGCAGAAAAAAGTATTTTCCACACGCTCCATTTGAAATCGTCTTTCCATCTCATGCGGAAAGTGACTTTTCCGCACTCGACTACATGCCTGAACCCCGCTTTGTGGAAAAGTATCACTTTCCGCATTCATTAGCAAAATAACTATTTTGTGTTAACTAACCTATATATAGCAACCGCCGGCGCCGCGCCGACTTTTCATAATCCCACACACTATAAATAAAACATACATTTATTTTAAATAATGCACCCGAAATAAATACCATCATTTTAAATTAAACGTATTTACTTTATTAAAATTATTATTATGATGAACTCACAATTTCAAAATCTACGCCTATGGACTGTCCATGTTTTCGCACAGGCGGGCAACACTACATTTAGTAGTGGGGACGAATCTTGTTCACAGTGAGGATTTGGCCGGGGTAAAGTTCGTGATTCATAAAAATATAAGGAGGCGGTGCAAGCGTTTTGTTGATGCTGGATGCAAGTTTTCGGATTTTTATGAATGAGTTGTCGGGTCTCTTTAGGTTAAATGTCTTTGGATATACACAATACCGAGACAGAAATTTTGCACTCGACGTGCATTTTACTAACTATGTTAACATCATCAGGAGATGATTAAAACAGTTTTAATCAACTCCTTAACCATCTCCTGGTGATGCTAATATGGTTAGTGCAAGAATTGTTTCGGCGTTGTGGATAAAACTGTGTTGTTCATTTTGCCGAAAGTATCAAACCCTAATTTAGTTTTTCTAGTAACATAAATGGAGCTCAAACATAGTGACTGACACTGGAAGCATACGGTCGTGAAACAGTTGCTAATTATTTCAATAAGTTTTTAAATTCCGTCGTAAATGAAATGCAGCAAATATGAAAAATAATTATAAGAAGTCATCAGAATGAAAAGAAGCTTTTACTAAACACAGTTTTATCCACTAAACTAAAATCGAATTTACGCATTCGAGGCGTGTTTCTCTAATCATGTTAGCATCATCAAGAGATGATTAATTTTATTGATCAGATTTAATCTCCTAAAGATGCTAACGTGATTAGTGAAACGCGTGTCGAATGTGTAAATTGGGGTTTGGCTTAATGGATAAAACTATATTAGAGTGCATGTTGGGGAAGGTTGCAAATCCCAAATTAGAAAAAGAGCTTTTGCTTATTCCGTTTTGCGGGGATCAGTTTTACTTTTTAATGAAAGACGTACTAAAAGATAATTATTCGAATCAGTTAAGGTACCGAGCCGTATACTAAGGGAGGCTTTGGCTGAAGTAGCTAATTTAGGCTAACATCAATGGCGCATCCAAAAACCTTTATGCCCCCCATACTATCCATTGAGAGGTCAATCATGTGATGCACGCAAAGGTCTTGTATAGATAGACTGCCGCCTGCAGTCGCTTTCTTAAAGGAAATGAGAGATGCACAGTTCCGCTAAAGCAATCAGAACTCGATCAGGAAGCTTAACGAATAACCTTAACGATAGCTTACCGTCTAATCCATAGGGTTGTAGTACCCTCCTTTCAGTCAAAACCGACAGCATCAGAGGAGCCCGAAACATAAGTTCTCTTTTCACGCCATCTCCTCCTCTAAACTTGCCATTTCCGCCAGTGTTGGGTCTTAGAGTGAACGCCTTCACGTGAACGGGGTATCGCCGTTCTACAATTTCTATATCGGTGATTCGCGTGTTGGTCATGTGTGTATGGACACCTGAGCAACCATCCCAGTTTGGACCCTGCATGAAACATAAACAAAATAATTTAAGTCCTATTTTAATACGTACTGCTTGATGATAACTAAGTCCGCGTTTGAAGGGATATTTTATCACTAGTAATACAAAGCTTTTTAAAATATAATATTTAATTATTCATAATATTTCAGCATATATTCAAAGCAGCGATAATATTGTGTTAATGGCGTAAAGCGCAACGTAATGTAGGCTAATAGTACAATTATGAAAATATCTGTTTAAAAATGTATGGCCATTAGGAATAGAGAACAGAATGATTCAATTAATTTGTAAAGTTTTGTATTAATTTATCAAGCATTTACATTATTATTCCGAAATGCCGAGTAAAAAATCTCGACCACGAGTTATACGTTCGAACTTTTGAAGCTTAGATTCTAGGTCACCAATTAAGAAAATATTACTTTAGGAAATCATGATTAAACTTTTCAAAACGGAGTAACTTTGCAAGATTTTGTCGCATCATCCCAATTGCAGGGCTAGCGCTAGTCCATGGGAGTCAAAGAAGCAGTCTGTCCTGGGAGGTCTTGTCCATATGGATAACTTTTTTTATTGTTCACCATTCATGAAAAGTAGTTATGTCTTATAAGAAAATTGTATTATAAGGATAAAACTTGAGTTACCAATACCATACCGGTCGGTAAAAAAAATCTAAAAATCCGGGATTGACCCAACACAGAACAAAATGTAGGTACACAAAGAAGTTCAAATATCTAGAGTATCTCTGGTTGCACCAATATTTTAATAAACTATAACTGAACTTAACGAGATCTATGAAAAGCGTTTATCAATAATTCAGGGTTTGAAGACTGAGATTTTCAAAAATAAAAAACGAAATTAGTGTCAGGTGTGAATTTTGAATGTTGTACACATTCAGGGTTTAAAAGAAATTAATAGGGGTTGGTACGTCATGAAAAGGAGAATAAATTGAAATAGTGCTAATCATTGAACATTGTTAGGCCGCAGATATTTTTAGTATTAGACATTCAGAAAAATAAATTTCCCAAGCCACTGTCAGAAATATCATGTGCAAATTAACCATTTCAATCACAGATTTCTCTGAAGATGAGAAAAAATCTCATATGATGTATACTACCTGGAAATACATTTCTGAACATGTTTTATTTAGAAACTTTTTTGATTGGTCATACAGTTTATGAGTTATTTATGATTTGTCCATCAAGATGGACATGCTGACCCAAAAAAATTGAAAGCATTTTAGTCAAAACTATTTATATTACAAAACTAGCAAAATTTTGGTAAGAAAGTTAATAAATATCTTTTATTTAAGGTGAAATTTGCGGAAACAGTTCCGACCACTCACGAAACACAGATTATGAAGGTGAACTTTGCACTTGACGCAAAATGTGCAGGTTTTGCCCCTGCAACTCTCCATTTTGCATCTTGAGCTCTCCTTATTTTCGTCTATATCGAGAAAATGACCAGACTAATCATATCACTGCTCCAATATTGGCTCCTTGTTCTGTTTTTTGAAGCTTGACTGAGGTTCGACCTGAGCCGAAGCTCTTCCTTGCCTATCTGTGTTGCTTTGCCTTTTTTTATACCGCATCCATGAATTCACAAGACCCATATTGGGTAATGATGAGAACCGTCCACCTCTTTGATCACCTGCAGGATCTATAAATGCTGAGGAGGAGGTCCAAGTGGTCCTAGCGTCGCCTATATTGGAATTGTAAAGGGCTACAGATTCCAGTCGACGTACTTAGATGTAGGACTTTGAAGACTTGTCCCATCTAGACTACTAGATCCAGAGTTTCCAATTCCAACAAAATTCGATGCAAGAAAGACTTGTTTGTTGTCGAACCTCTTAGTTATCACAATACAATCATAACTTACTATTACATCAAAACTGCCTCTTCCCTGCTTTTTGAGGTCTTTGTCGTGAAGCAGTTTAGGATGAAAAAGCGATTCTCTTTGATGGTGCCAATAGCCAAGATTGATTTTAGGGTCAGGTATTGAAAGAAGTGGTAGGAATTAAAATAATTGTCAAAATATAGCCCGTGGTTCCTGCCGTCTATTATATCAACTGGCTCCTTATCCAAATTGAGCATATTTGTAACTTATTTCAGTGCTTGCTTTCTGATATGTGATGAAATCATAAGCCTGGCCACTTTGACAAGCCAGTATCCACAACTTTATATTCCATTTCATTGGCTTATTTGGTAAGTATTGCTTTAAGTTTATCTGTCCCTTGAAGGGAACGATTTGAGCATCCGCACATAAGTTAGTTTTCAGAGAACGCTCTCTAGACCTATTTCTTATGGACGTGTATATGTCTCTCATTTTCCATAGATAATCTTCATTGCTTCCTCTTGCCATCTACCACATGGACTATGTTACTCAAAAACAAAAAGTTTTGTTTTTTCATATAATTGCGACGCTAAGAGAAGCACTCTAATATATTCTTGCCCATGGAAACTTCAAATTTCCCATCAATATATGGATTCCAAAAATAACTTTTACTTCTTCTTTTGTTGTAGGCGGGAAACGAGCAAATTATATTGTGTTGCAAATAGAATCGTCATCTTTGACATTTGCTGAAATAAGGAGTCTGGAAACTAACGCATGAAAAATGATAATTCTTCAGATTGTGTTTCTTCTGCAGAAAACCATCTTATAGGCCTTGTCTCATTATGGTTTTAGTATTTGTGAAGTTCAGTCTCTCAAAAACTCCTTTCTTGTTCTCTTTAGATTTTCCTGATCATTTTCGACATCCCCTTCATCTCTTTCTTCTTCATTTTCTCGTTGAAGTGGTGAGCTGCCTTCGTTCTCTCCATTTTTATCTTCATCATCTTGCTCTTCTATATCATCCCTCAACACTTTTATATCGAAATCATAGTTGTCGTTTATAGCAAAGTCAGAAATTTTATTTATGGTCTGCATAATCAAGCAGACAAGAGAGCAACTCTTCTTCCGTCAAGGGTCTCAGCCACATTTTTTTTGACTTGTTGAAGGTAATCAGCCGTAATAACTGAAAAATGTACATGCTAAATTAGAATATCAATGTATTTTTGTCCATTATAATGGACATGGTTTTTCAACCCGCTCTATGAACGCCTAATTATTATTCTCAAAAGGTTGTTTTCAATATTTGTCAAAGTGCACCGTCTTGAACATAGATAGCGACCGGAGTCCCCTATGATATTTAAATGCCTGTGCCCGTACAGAAACAAAATTATTTGATGCCAGTTATGTGTAATAAGTGACATGGAACAAATTTAAGAAGTATGTTCATCCAAATGGACGCGATGATCGAAAGAGTTAAAAACACTGTATCCATTGAAATTATTTTTAAGAAAAAACAGAACCTTAACGAAGAAGATAAGATGTAACTTGTGTAAGTAGTTATCGAAAATTCCAAAATATCATTAAGAAAAATATCGGAGACACCGTATAATGTGTCAAAATCCTCTGCAGGTAAAATTCTTAAATTAAAGAAATTTCATCCTTACAAACCTAGAATTAAACACATACTTAAATGAAGAGATTTTGAAACGCGTTTTTTATTTAGTTCCTGGTTGCGAAGAGAAGTAGATGGCGATTATTCTCGTATGAAACCACATTTACGTCAAATGGGGTGGTGTCCTAACAGAACTGTCGCCGGTGAAGTTGAGAAAACCCTTGGGACCGATATAACTTTAAAGCCAATGTTTGGTGTGGTCTGCATTTTTTGCGCGAAAATATTGCCAGCGATATTTATTTAAGCTTTTTAACAAGCGAGTTGTCTGATTGTGTGCCATAGAATTTGAAACAAATGCTTTGGTACCAGCAAGTCGGTGCCCTTTGTCATAGTGCTGCAAGAGTAACCCAATTTTTGCATAGGACATGCATTTGCAACGATGAAAAGGGAAACGTTTCGAAGTTCCCCAGGTCGCCAGGTATCACTTCCATAGGTTTTTATCTGGTCTACACAAGTCCTTTCAGAATATTCGATGCGTTAGAAAGGTTTATCAGGGTGCGTACACAGAAAATTATACATAGTTATTATAAGCGCGGCAATATCTTATTTCAAACTGTTTGGAAAGGAACAGCGCGGGTGCCATGTGGAAGCATAGTTTTCCAAATCATAAAATGTATTTTCTATTATGCTTGAATTATGTATCAAGTTAGGAGTTTTTTATTTAAATAAATCCGTTCCTATTTTTTGTAGACCTAGTACATTTATTTCATTTTTGTATTCATGTCATTCCAAATAACTTCTTTTCAAAACTAGAATTATTGATAACGCATTTCTAGAGATCTCGTTAAGATCAGTTATCCTTTGTTAAAATGCTGATGCAAACAGCAGGTACTCTCGATATTTTAACTTTTTTGTAAAATTTCATGTGATCACAAATTATAATTATTGTAAAGAACATTTTTGTATTACATTTTGCTCCAGTATGCATATCAAGGGTACTTCTCTTTGGTCAATTAGGATTTTTTCAGATTTTTGCTGCCCTTTACAAGTTTTATTCTTTTAATAATGTTGCGCGTAAAACCCCTTTAAATAAGTTAACAATATATAGTCTGTCTAGAAAGTATCCGGAAAACAGAAAATACAATTAAAATTTGTCGGTTTAAATTTTAATTACTTGAATTATAAAATTACAACAAATCATTCATCTCATTTACATATACCACCTCCATTTATCTCTAAACGCTTCACGTATAGTGAAGATACACCCGAAACTAGGTGACCGTCATAATGTTCGGTGATGGTGGGTCAGGTGTAAAACTGACCGAATCAAATATGTGTTACTTTGTGGCATTACTCGTTCAACTTCAATGTTTGTTAGTCATCATAATGTGTTTTCACTGAGACTCCGATCGGATGAAGCTGCTGCTAAGAGTTTGTTGCCAATTTGTGTTCTTGCATTCAAGCTTAAATATAGACAGAGGTATGGCATCGTGCATTATACTGCTAAATATGCCACCCCTCTGGAAACACAAACCGTTTCCTTCTGGAAACTCTTCTCTAATGGCACAATACTTTGCCCTGTTATCGGTACCATCCACTATACAGAGAGGTGTAGTACTGTTGCTGAAATTATCTTCTTGAAAACGTTCACAAAATCAGTATCATTGCAAGGATTTTTTATTCTCAAGACCGCTAGAGCGTGTTAAATGTTTCCGCAAATCGTACGCGGTCTTATCAAAACTGGTCTAGGACTCATATCTGTGCGTTTTTTATCATCTTTATTGTCTCATATACTCAGCTTTTTTCGAGTCCACTCAATTACACTAACTTTATAACGTTCGAACGCCTTTTCTATACAAAGATTCTACCTCCCTTCTTTTTTCTACTTTCGACATTATTACACAAATCTTAAGCCTGCTTACAATCAACAATGTTTGGCAGATAGTGTTGCCATGCTATTTTGACCGTAGCTTACTATCCGGAGAACGTACTTGATGCATTACTTTTGTCTTGGAATGTTACGAAAAATAAATATATTAAAATTAGGAAAAATATAAAATTCCGGATACTTTCTAGACGGACTATAATATAAATAAGATGTTACCTACCCTTAAGGATCCGGCCAGCGCAACATGTGCTCTGATCTTAACGAAACAGCTATGAAATATCATTACATAAAATTAGTATAACCAGAGAGTTAATCAGTCAGAACGACAATGATTATCATTTATCACGATATATGTTAAATGGGAAAAATAAGGAAATAAAATGAAAAAAATACTATGAGCATTAATCGAACCACACTAGTAAACAGTATCTGTAACAGAAGTATACTGATTTAAATTAGCATCGGTAAGCTATGCTTACACCTAAACAGTTCCAAAAATTCTTATATCACTACAACGCAGGAAAGAAACAGACCATTGAACCTAAGACAACGCTAAAAATACTAAAAACATGCAAATAACATTATGTGGAAGCGTTCTGTTGAGCACCCAACTTAAACTACACTTATATCATCTGGTCTCCGCCAACATCATCTCGGGCCTTCTGAATTTAGGCTGCTAGGCGCCTTGGGACCCATAAACTCTCAGTGGCATTTGAGGTAGTTCCCACCTGAGCATTCAGTACCTCTGGCTGCAGTCGATACCAAATTAAAATAGCCAACTGAACTAGTTGACCGGTTGGTATTTTTACTCGCTCCAAATAAAAACCCTAGCTACGTAGGGTTTTGATGGTGATGACCAATGGGAGCAAGGCTTTCTCCTACAGGCACCACTTGAAGAAGGAGAAGTATTTTGTTCCGGAATCTTTTGCACGTGGCCAGTTACCAAAAAAATCTTGACTTCAGACAAAATCCAACAAATCCTCAGTCAATTACTTTATTCCACCAAACTGGTAACTATGCCAACTGCTCTAGGATGAAATATGATTATCCCCGTAAGGGCGAATTAGAAATTCTTACACTTTTTTTTAGGCTTACGCACTACCTACTCTTAGGAGGGTTTACCAAAAAAGAGAACGAGGTCAAGTCAAGATCGTCCACCTCCAACGCTAAGATTCAATGTTTAACGGTCAGAAAAGATTCGACCAATAATCCAGCTTTACATTTCCTGCGACACCACGTAAAATACAACAAGATGGTTGCCACCAAATTTAGTAACATTGTCAATACGCAATAAAACTTACCTAAGACTGTATGATCTTATGCATTGCTGGCAGGATAAAGAACACCGACGATAAAACCATTATCCACAGTGGCTAATTAAACAGAAACTACCTCATTCCGCCTTGCGGCCATTCTAAATTCCTGACATCAAAATGCTAAATGCATGAAACACGCGTGACAGTAATTCACGCTTAAACGTACCATTAACCAAGAGCCTACGTCTCTGTTGGAACCAGTTGCGAAACAAGAGGGTGGTGTTGCCAAATTTAGGGAACACAACGCAATCACTAAATCACCTTGCCTGCTTACATCAAGCGAATAGTAGTTTAACATCAAACTGATGTTAGAATATCAATAATTATGTTGTTTCTTGTTGGCTTGGTCCGCAAACATACGAAAATCGCACTAGGATCGCTAGAGAAACATGTACACTTGGCAACATTTCAAATATATCCCTCTGTCAAAGTCGGCTGTCTCATCTCATCTAAAGGTTATCATACCAGAAATAAACATTGACTGAATTTTTAACTTTTCCTGTTAGATATTGAGACGAATCCAGGAAAATGACCGACAAACTCCGAAACCAATAGTTCTGACCTCCATGAGACCGTTTTAATGTAGATTATCCTCGAGAAGTTATTTATTCGGGCAGGTAAGAGAATTATTGAATGTTTTGAAATGCACTGCTATAAATGCCTGTAACTTTGAACGTCGCCTCGAAGCGATGGCCAGAATACAGTACAATTAATTGATTGATACATAATCAATCAATACATAATCAAGCCAGGAAAAAAGTTCATAAAGCCCGATCGACCTATCAAACAGCTCACAAAAATCAAGTTACGTATACGACTACAGAACTCTCAATTTTCCCTGAAACAGTTCGAAAAAAGGCTAGGGTCATACGACAACCATGCAGGTATCTAAACGAATAAATAATATTATATGTAGCTTGACGGACTAGAGTAATAGATGTAGGATTAACGGTGAAATAACTGAGTTTATTTGACCTCTATCTGCCACATGTTTTCTTACTAAATTGACATGTAACAATACCATTTTATCATAAAGCAGAACTTTTATGAGGAGTGCCTTTTTTGTAAAATAACAATGAAAAAGTGTCCTATATGAGAGGAACTTCCCAGGACACGCTGTGTATGACCAAAGTTGCAAAAGAGGGTATTTGCTTGAGAAATATTGTTATGATATTGTTCGAAATAACGTCATTTAATTGACTATATACATGCAACTAAGATCACGAGAATATCGACGTCTTATTGCAATAGTGAATGCATAGACGTAATATCCTAATATTGCCTTACACCATGTATTAAACAATTACTTTTCAAATTTGTTTCATTAATTTAATTAAAGCGAACAAACCATTACATAGGGTAGGCAACAGTCAAGGAGAAATATGACCTAATTAAGAAAAGTTCATGTGAGACTGCAACGTTGTAAAATGTAATTCAATTTAGTAGCTAAAACTAAATTAACCCGCAGTATCATTGCGAACATAAATGTTGCAGCTACAAAACAAACACGTCCGCGTCGGTGAACCGTAACATATTAAACTGGTTTAGGTGTATATGTTTAGGCGGGATATAAAACAAATATTGTCATAATTTAGCGTCTTATGACGCTCAATTTTCATTAAAGTTATTAGATTTAAATCGTGATGGTCTATATAGATAAGCAGATTTAAGACGAAATGCAAAATTCGCACTTTTATTACTGGATGATAAAAATTTTCTACATGGATAACGAGATTTAAAATGGTCGTTCGGCGATCTTTGACATGACTCAATATAAATATGAATAAAATAGCAATCAATATTACGTTAGAGAATTTGAATTTTGCACAAAATTTTACAAAAGGTAACTTCCTTGGGGATGAAACCAAAAAGCCATGAACTTAAAAGGAATAAGATCGAAAACCATAAAACAAAAACAAACTTATTAGATTGTACATACAATAAAACTATAGATTGTTAAATATATCAATATAACGAACATTTTCTTAACAATTTTCTAAATAATATAATCCCGGTTGTGTGGATTTGCATAATTACTGGTAGACCTTCGTAGATAATCCAGTAGATATTCTGCGCTTCCAAATGTAACACGCCTCATGCCTTAAGTCCCTCTTGATTGCCTAATGCTTTTTGCGACAAATATCGCACATTCCATTTGCTTTGATATTGGCAACACTGTCCCTCGCCCAGGCGGATGTAAACAATAAAATTAAGAAATTTACGATATATTATTTTATTTGTTTTCTATGTTGCCTTCATTCTCAACGATGTATAATGGTATAAGGCTAACATCACTCGGTCATTATGTTATATTTTTTTATTCTGCACTTTACACATGAAAATCTCGAACCATTCGTTCGTAAACCAATAGCATACGCTCAACACCATTGCCACACATTTTAAGTCAGGGAATCACCTAGGGTTGGGCAATGTGACCCTATCCAGTGAGTTAACTCATTAACTCTGCTCTTATTATAGAGTTATCTCGGAGAATTGACTCAAAAAGAGTCAAATGGTTTCAGAATTTAAAAGAAAGAATTTAGAAACATCTTTCGTCAAGCTAAGATAATGGATTTACGCATGAGAGTTGTACAGCGAAAACGCGCTCTTTCACTTGAATTTGGAATAAAAGAATATTCTCATAGATCTAGATAATAGGTATTTAATCATTTGGTTATTTTCTATTCGATTTGATTTAATTCCATCTGTTAATGTGTTATTTGTTTATAACTGTTCTGTTTTAATTGATATTATTTATATTTTGTTGGTTCCATTCTTGTTTTCTCTGTAAGAGAAAATATTACTTTGTTTTTATCATAAATAAAGTCGTTTTTCTGGCTCAATTGATTAATATAATCCAGCATTATTCCCATCAAGTGTGGAAAAGGGTTATTTATCTACTTAAGCGATTACGAAATGAAACAGGCACAAGAACATCAATCAAGACGACACGAATATTCTTAAATCGCATGTTTTATTTATATTCATATCTATATTTCATACTAATATCAAAACCTACTTTCATGTATCTGTTTTTCCTAATCGAAAAAATTTTAAAAAACTAATCTAATGATGGGCAGATGGGCTCATTTTAATGGTTCCAATCTCATGATCCCATGACCCAAATCATATTTGAGAGCCAAAACACCAAGTGGACTACCGGCCTATCTTTATCTGTCCCTTTACGTCGCGTCGGTCGGTTCAAACACGAACACACGAAAGAGTCGAGAGTCATGGAAATAAAAACGAGTCGAGGGAGCCAAAACACCGAGTCCACTCCTGGCCCGTCGCGTCGCGTCGTCGGTCGGTCCAAACGTTCAAATACGAAAGAGTCGAGAGTCATGCAAATAAAAACGAGAGGAAGGAGCCAAAATATCGAGTCGACTCCCGGCCTATCTCTACCTGACCCGTCGCGTCGGTCGGTCCAAACACGAACATACGAAGGAGTGGAGAGTCATGCAAATAATAACGAGTCGAGTAGCTCAATGACTACTTTAAACGAGTTGACTCTTCGAGTTGACTCACTCGTGAGTTACCCACCTCTAATCACCTGTATGTTCCTAGTTATTACATTGATTGATTTAATTGTTTTTATCAATCTGTATAAGTTTTTGATTTTTATTCATAGTCAGGTAAATATGTATTTGCAGATGTTTAAATTAACTGATTATTCGACTTAAAAGCAGTTTCGGACTCTTATTGTATAAATTATCAATCGTTATCAAATCGGCCGGTAGTTTAATCTTGTCTAAAGCGCCCTGTCGTCAAATAAACTTAGACAATGAATGTCCCAAGTTGCAGTTTTTCTCTTAACTCAACATTGGGTCGTATGAATAAAAACGGAGTATATGCTAATACTACAAATTGTAGGATCTACTTCGAAATATCTGCTACATCACGTAGCACCTAGTCGATTCCGGTAGCATTTGCTTAACGTCTAGGTATTTACTACACTGCTTGTAGTATCTACTTTTAGTCCGTAGTATATGCTTCAACGTATGTAGCATTTATCCCACTCCATCTGCTTGAGAGCAGATTATGACAAGTTTATTTGATTTTCTGTTCCATCGTTGTTGTTACACAAAGTTGTGAAGACAGCTTGGAATATCATTTGGTATTTTCTTGATTGTCATTTCAATTGTTATAAGTAAGTGATACTGTAATATTTAAGTGGTAGTGTATTCGGGGTTCTACAAAATTTCTTCAGATGAAGAAATGCCTCATGAAGAAGAGTCCCAAA
Source organism: Pissodes strobi (assembly GCA_016904865.1). NCBI lineage: Eukaryota > Metazoa > Arthropoda > Insecta > Coleoptera > Curculionidae > Pissodes > Pissodes strobi. Next base: position 90,632 of record MU182002.1, on the reverse strand, counting down.
CGTAAGACATACAATTAGCATTTGTTATAATGCTAGAAGATTCAGGTTCCGTAACGAATAAAAAGAAGCAAAATGAAAATCGTGTAGTAAATGAAGATGTGGAGGTATTAGTATTAGGCCAAGTTGCCATGGATAATACACTGAGTACAAGAAAATTAGCCAATGAGACCGGTGTGAGTCGTACAAGTGTCCGAAGAATATTAAAAAAAAAACAAGTTCCACCCGTACAAAATTCGGTTGGTACAAGAACTACACGAGGATGATTTTGATCGTCGCTTGGAATTTTGTGAACTTATTAGTGAACGAGCGACGAATAAAAACAATTTCCTATTTAATGTGTGTTTTTCGGATGAGTGTACGTTTTCTTTAAACGGTGTAGTTAATCGGCACAACTGTCGTTACTGGTCTGACAGCAACCCCAGGGTTGTTCACGAGGTGCACACACAAAAGCCTCAGAAATTGAACGTGTGGGCTGGTATTTTTGGAAATTCCATTGTGGGTCCTTTCTTTCTTCCTGGAAATTTAACAGGCGATTTGTACTTTGATTTACTGGAAAATACTATAGATCCAGCCCTAACTGCCATAATAGAGAACAATCCTGCATACGTTGAAGAGGAATTGTTTTTCAACAAGACAGTGCACCTCCACATTACTCTCAAAATGTGCGCCATTATTTAAATAATACCTTTCCAGGTCGGTGGATAGGTCGAAGGGGTGCAATTAAGTGGCCTCCCCGGTCACCCGACTTGACTCCTTTAGACTTTTTTCTATGGGGACACATAAAAAGTAAAGTGTATAGCACTCCACCTGCCTCATTAGAAGGTCTGCGAATTATTGATGTTAGTCGCGAAGTGACACCGCAAGGTTCTTCAGAATGTTCGAGAACGGTTTAAAGATAATTTGTATTACTGTATGGAGGTTGGCGGGCATCATTTTCTGCATTTGCTTGATTAATTCGGTAAGTTTTTTTTTCAAATTAATTTAATTTATGCGTTTTTTTAAAAATGTATTTTTCGAATTTCAATCCTTCATATTTTCTAAACGAGCTGACTGATTTTCAAAAAATAAGCAGCAATGTATAGGGTATTAATAGCACTTTTTAATAAGGTATCATTAAACCCCCATTCTTATTTGAAAAAATTTAGGGGATGACACCCCCACTTAGGGGGTTGAAGATTTTGCAATTTTTTTTGGGGCAAAAGTTGTCTCCCTTACAAGCAAAATTGACGTGTTTTTGGGTTTTTTGAAAAAAAAAATAAAAAATCCCTACCGGTTATGCCTTGCGGTACGTTTTCGATGGCCCACCCTGTATATAGTGTAGTTTGTACTTAATACTATAATGTAAAATGTAATTATTTAATGGGTTCTTAGGGGGAGTGAGTGCAGGCACTAGTAGAGATGAAAATATAGATCGATTTACTGAGGATGAAGATAGAGCATCTTTTAGTGATGTCAACGAGTCCACTGAACAATTGCAAAAAATCTTACTCATTAAACAAATACAAGTTGCTATTGCTCAAGAAAAAGCCGCTGTAGCTCAGGAAAAAGCTGCCACACCTGTAGGAAAAGCCGCATGGGCTGTAGAGCAATTTGTAGAAGATTATTTTGCACGACACTTTGAAAATAAGTGAAACATCGGAGTATCTGACATCTGTATATATTTACTACTTAGTTTTTTTGTTAAAAGGGATTTGATGTTTACGTTCTATTATTGTCAAGTTTATTACGTTTCCATATTATGTTTATATAGGTTTTGATCGAAATAAATAAAATACAAATTAACAAAAAGTATTTATTGATTTACTGTTTCAACGTTTTCCGTACATCAATTCTGCAATTTCACTACGAACCTGGAAATCTCGTAGTCTAATTTCAGCGTTATTTGGTTCAGCATTTAATGCAGGCATAACTGGTTGTTCATGTAAATCATTGTCCTCAAACATCGTTTAAAAACTTGGCACAATTATGTAGAATAAATCCACACATAATATATCGACATACTCTATCGGTTTTAAGTCGGACTGTATAGTTTAACATTGGAAATCTCCTTTTCACCTGCCCAAAGCACCTTTCCACAATTAGCCGAATTTTGGAATGGTGTAAGCATCCAAGCAGTTGCAGCATATCCGGAATCACCCAGAAGACATACTCATCCTTGATTGTTATACATAACAGCGTAAATTGAAGATTTGTACCATATTCAAGAATCGTGGATAGATCCAGGCCATGTTGCATCTACGCTGGTAAACATGTCTCTACTGTCACACGTGGCTTGTACATTTATTGAGGCAGCTCCTTTTCGGTTAATATATTCGTCACCATGTACAGAAGGTTTTAACATGAGTGCAGTCAATTGCACCAATAACGTTGGGTATTGCATGATGTACTGTCCACTCGTCTTTAGGAAATTTAATCCAATATTTTTTCTAGCTGCAAATTGTACGTGAGACTTTATCAATAATTTTTGAGACAGTTGTTTGATGAATTCCAACATCAACCCCAACACCTAGCTAAAATCCAGGGCCCCCCTGAAACAACGGTATTCAAATTAGTTATTTATCATATTTTTGGTATACTTTGTTCAACTTTTACTATTTAATTTAATTTTTATTTAAACATACCTAAGCTTCTTAAAAACGCTTCCATTTGCTGAATGTGTGTAAGAGCAGAGCCTCTAGTTTCGTTCACTTCTGTCAGAAATATATTAGCTAGGTAAGATTCGTTTTCTCTATTGAACCTAAAAAAAAATCGGGATTAAACATAAACGACAAGTTATATCGTATTTTCAGTTACCGGAACATTTGATGATACAAATCATCATGATTGACGTGTCGTCTTGCACTGTATATTTTTCTTCTGCGTATCTTATCCATTTTCAAACAAACTAACCGTAGTAAAGCTGCTATTGGACCAGCTTCGATAACGTCAAGCAAATACTACAATTTCTTCTGGAAATCGGAGTATCTCTTATAAGAAGTAGCTACTTCAGAGTGTAGTTAATAATCTAGTCATTTCCATGAGAATGCTACTTGATATAGCAGCTTCCGGAAAATTTACAAGTATCTACTTTGAAATGTATTTTCTTCTTAGTTTTGAAGTATCTACTATGTAGAAAATGTTAGTACTTCTAGTATTAGCATGCACTCCGTTTTTATTCATACCACCCATTGACAGCCTTCAACTTTACCTGAATAATAATTGTTGTATTCCTTCGCAATCAAACTAAATTTTATATTAAATAACTATTTTTTGTATCTACTTTCTTTAATCCATCAATAATTTATGACCTTTTAAAATATTTAAATTTAAAAATGTGTGAAGCGCCCTTTTATAATCTATCAACGCCTAAAAAATAATCATCTATGGGCCTAAAGCTGTTTTAAGAAACAAACCAAAATTA
>MU182002.1:41248-57232 GCA_016904865.1 Pissodes strobi | reverse complement strand
AAACTAAAGTTACATTAAGGAAAAAATTCAGATATAATAAGAAGAAAAGGTAAAATATCCTATGAAATGCAGTGCAACTGGTGGTCGATGTCAAAAAAATAACACAGATAAAAGAAATTAAATCATTAAATTAGTCAAAAAAAAACTTTAGCAATATTTACCTCTCTAAAGTTGGAGGGTTGCCTGAAGGATCAACTGCCTCGGCTCGGAAAGCCTCTAGAAATCATGGCAAATAACCTTTAGCGTCATACTAACCATGTGCCAGCAGACAGTAGAAAAAATAAATTCCAGAAAAATCTTACCTGTGTAGTATTAATATGCGGATAAATCGGTTGTGTCAAACACAAATTAGGGACAGCCTCGGGGTAGTATAACAGAAAATACTAAAAGGTTGCATCATCTATTACACTTCAGCAGATACTTCCTATCTCTCCAGTAGGAATTTCTGGAAGAACGAGATACTCGGTTTCAATCAATTTGCATTGCAACTTCCAAGGAAGTTGTTGAAGTAAAGAAAAACATTAGTTCAGAAAAACGGTATTGACAAGAGATCATATCGAGATGAAAAAATATAATCGATATGAGGAATACTTCTAAGATAATAGATGACTTCGTTAAACGACTGCGGAAGCAACGACTAATGAGACAAAACCAAATTTTTCAATAAACAATAGGAAATATTCCTGGACGAAATAATAAACCTTTAAAAATCCGAATCGACAGCAACAATGATGGAAAAATAGCCCATTACTAACATTCAAGGCTACCAATCGAATATTACAAAACTTACACCATGCGACCTGAAAAGATAGATATAAAGTAGAAATCCCAAGTATCAAAGTCCACAACTGTCGGTAAGAAGGGGGAACTACACAATAACCTCAAAATCTTCTAAAACATAATAAAGGAACACAGACCCTGACGAATTAAAGAAAAATGAGGAAAAACCACGGCGTGAAGGATACGCCCTAAATCACTAGAGCACTATGAGAAGAAACAACAATAAGCAATCCATGCAAAAATCAACAAGTCTTAGAGAAGAAAATATGCAACAGGTACTAGTTTTTTACTATTGAAGAGAATGAAAACTGGAATTCACTAACAATTATTCTCGAATTAACAGGTAAACAAGGAAGCAGCAGCAGTATCGCAATATCGCATGCCATATCAGCCTATTGCAAGGGAAATATTCAAACCGAAAATAGTATATAAATTTAACCGATCTAACGAGGATCAAAGGCAGGCTATTAACTCAGTTCTTAAATATAGAACTGCAAGTAAACATAATAATTACTATAATATAACTAAGCAAGGTTAAATTAATATCACAAATTATTCTTTTTTTAGTGGTTTGATAAACCTAAGCGAGCCAATTGACTATCCACTCTAAAATTATGTCACAAAGTGGTGGAGAACAAATAAGAAAAGGGTGATGAGAATAACCACTCACTGCAACAACTTACAGTGTCATAAAAGCTAATATGTATTAGGTATTAATAATCGTATGTATAATAAAATTAATTAATATTAATAAATGCTGCCACGAGAATTCCACTAAACTTATTAACAACAAATCAAATAAATTAATTTATAATTAATTAACCGAAGATGTTAATACTCAATAATTCTTACCACAAAATATAGAATGTTTTGTTGCTAAATGCAGCATATTAAATAAAATTTATAATTTTTTATAGTGGCAAAATCAGACTGTTACAAGAGGGATGGTCAATGCATCCAGGCAAATTTAGGCTAATATTCTGACCGAACTTCTTATCTTATTGGTACATATAGTAATGCCCAACACTTACTTCTGCGGTTTCATTTATCAAAATGTACACTAACTACTCTTGAGGAGAAAATGCAAAATATAACTGGCTATTCTAATAATTTGTAATTCCTAGAGATTTTGTTAATTAGAAGAGAAAAAATTAAATTCTGACTAATTTATATTCACAACTTAGAAAACTTTTGTAATGAACTCTCTTAAAAATGGAAGCCATTTATTAACTCCGAACATCAATGCATTTGATTAAATACATTTAAAAGTACGACGCAAAATGAAGGCTTTTTAATGCAATTCAACAAAGCGATCGATATTAAAAATTAAATAAAATTTCAAAAAAAGCGCCGGGCATCGACCCCGTACAATAACACCGAAAACACAAGGACTCGGCACTCCCGGGTGATGTCATCACATGCAGGTAGTACGTTGAGGCCGGTCGAGCTTGCAGCCCATACCGACCACATACTTTACAATGAGTTTTAGCATAAAAAAAGTGGTATTTTAAATACATTTGAAAGGCTTTTGGTTAAAAGAGGGTCATCGTCTACTGAGCCCTCTTTGTTTCGATTTTATTATGAAAAAACGAAATTTCAAATCAACAACCGAACTATTATTTTTATAGTCAGCAGTGTCTCTCGATTAATCAATTTTAGAACTGAATTGCTTGTACGCGTAACGCTTGTACTACGAAAGGGTTAAAAACTTTGAGAGCCAAAGAAACATTTTGTCTTTCCATATTTGTAGAAACAGAGCTTTTAAACTAAGAGATTAGCCAACTTTTAACATTTTATCGTGTTCAAATTAGTGAAGTGTTTTAAGAAATTGAAAAGCAGCTGCTTTTTCAACACCACTGTCAAAATTCGGATAAGATAATGTTTGGTCTGGCGTTGAATCAGGCCAGTTATTTCTTATGCACTTAAGCAGATGTACAGAATCAACTAAATGAAAAAGAAGAGTGTTTTATTTGTAAGGTGAGGATAAACAATACTTAAACTTTGCTCGTCAGAAAAATGGGTCATAGCTTTACTGTTTACAGCATTATTGTCACTAATAAAGCAAAATACCTGGTAGCCAATTTCCTCTAACTTAGTTATAGCTGCCTTAATTAATGAAGATACAAAAAGGTAGTCAATTTTGGAGGTAGGACTAATATATTCAAATTCTTTTACTCTAGACATAATGCTGGATATAACAGAATTTGCTAAACAAGCATTATTGTAAGCAGTCCCAACAACATTTCCTGCTTTATAATCAAGAAATGGTTCACTGTGGATTTAGTCCAATAATAATATTACATATTTTTCATGGTCCCACAACAACAAAAAAAAAACACTGCAAATAGATTTTACGGTATCTGGATGATGTATAATATAAGAACACCAAAATGTCTCAAATATTTGTACATACGAACTTATTGTTCGAAGTATGGAGTCTTAAATCCTAGTATTATTTGTACTGCGGATGCCAAATGAGTCAGACGCAGCACGGTTACCGCGGGCATTAGCCACTGTACAGAAAGCGAATCTTAAAAAAAATCTCACAAAATTGGCATAAACGGTACAATATCCAGTTTTTAGAAAAAAAGTCTAAATAATTCCTTTTTTTACCTAAAATCGCAATATGCTGAACCAGATTTTTCATCCAGTGAAACCTTAAGGCTAATTGGTGATCCATCATCCATATGGTCCAAATACTGAAGAGCTGCACTACCAGTCCTATTTACCGCATCTCTGGCCACTTCTCTTAACATGTCTCGTACGGCTACTTCGGCATTTGTTTGTATATGATTCATGTATGCCTGAACCACGTTAAGACCACACTGATCTATTAGCTCAGATACCTGTAAATAAAAAAAATATACAACATATAACAGTTATAACTAAATCAATTTCATAGTACTCATGATTAACCAAATATTCATTTATTGCTTCAAATGGACATGGCTAATATTCACTCTGACGACAATCCGAGAGCCAAACAGCACCTGAAGCTAAGTTTGATTATGGTCAACTTGTGGGAAAAGTAAATGCATATTGGACATCCTTAAATGGCACCGTTAGAGTAGACAAAACAGAATCCAAATTTTTCGAAAGAAGGCCGTATGGCAATCAGAAAGAGATAAACCTGTTGGACTTGACAATATTTATGTAGATTATCTTAATCCAGCTGACAATGAAAGTGTTAGATGAATTCTCATTGAATTGTTTAATGCCTATATAATAATTCAGAAGGATTAGAGCATGTCTAATAAAAAGTTCCAGTCTATAAACAACCTTGGAAGTCATGCAAGTCCTGGTTACATGATGCCTAGATATGAACAGGATAATATGCACAAGCTCTATAGAGTACGAATGTACTTTTGAACTGGTCTAATAGACTAAAACGATAGAAAATCTCCATGACATGGGGCTGGATTAATACAACGTACGAATCACTGCTAACCTGTGTTGGAGTCACCGAGCTTCAATGTCCTTGCCGATATCGGCAAGGGGTTACATATGGCTGTGTACAGGCTTATTGCTAGTTTATTTCCATCTGAAGCCTTATCTGAACATGAAAAACGAATTTATGTAAATGGAATTCTTATAAATAATAACACCTATGCTCGTGATACTGCGTATCATTTAGCAACTAGGATGATGCTAACAATGATCAACTGAGACAACAATGCAACGCGTTGAAAAATTTATGAGTACCCCGAGTAGCTAGAATGTTGCTTGAACGCTGAATGAGGCATTAAGCAGGAGGTACACTTCCGCATTGAAAAAGTAGTGTGTTTATCAAGTTGAACCCAATTCTGTTCCAAATATTGCCAGAAAAGCTTCGTTTGTGCTCTTCGGAAGTGTATACGTAATGATCACGCTAGAAACAGTGCATTGTAGCAAATTATATTAAAACTTCTAAGATAAGTAGTAGCAAAGAATATTCTATTAGAATATTCTTTGGTAGTAGTCAACACCAGTAATAATAGTTGGCGGGCTAGGCCTCATAAATCTTTTCATTAATTATATACAGCCCATCTTCCTCCCTCTCTTTATGAAAGAACGTATACTCGGTGCACATAGGGCATCAATATAAAGAAATAATATCTGAGAAATGGTGGGCTTTGTTGCAACTAGGCCCAAATATAGAATGTTTTTTACGATGATGTTTAGAAAAGTATCGAACATCGGCAGTGGCAAATTTGGTTAACTTGTGGAAAACTCAAATATCAATGAAGATAAAAGTACTAGATATTTCCCTTCGGAATAAAAAAAAACGCAGGGAGGAAATACGACATAAGACGATAGAAGACCCATCCAAGGAGAGGTAGGGTAGTGTAGACTTCCTCCACCAGAAGTGTTAGTACTTCCGCATTATTATCCTTTTGTAACCATTTCCATAACAGAACAGTTTTCTATATAAGATGCTAAAACGACCTAACAAGATACGCAGGATTAATATGCCAACAATAATTGGAGGAAGAAGATGGAAGGATATTGTGAGCAATCAAAATATCAAAACTGCTAGTTAATTATCTTACTGCCCTAAGTGCCAACTTGAACTTGGAAAATATTATGTAAACATTCTAGAAATATTACAAACACCGCGAGAGATCCGCGCAGGCAATTAGGAACTTAAAAGTTGCAACGGTCAGCTGACCATCAGTCCAACAGACTTTGTCCCCTATCCATTCCGCTAAGCCATTGTACTGTAGTCTATAGGGACGTAGTCTCTGGTTGTTCTACCGATATCCTACTCTTCAACAGCTGCAGTTCATAGGAACGCAGTCAAGTGATTTTAAAACTTAAATAGTTGCTAAGTCAAGTTAAACTAAAACACTTAAATAAATAAATAGCAAAAGCTAACCACAAATAAAATACATCACAACTCTTAATCTTCATTAAAAGCAATTCCAATTATGCTTCAACCAAAAAGTCACGTGCATTATCATATTTGAGTAGTAGTGTAAATTCATTAAGTCTTTGACCAATAAGCATTGTTATTGTTTTACTAACAACAAAAGGAATATAGCCCACCCATAGCCCAGTTTAATGTCCAAGGTGTAGTAAAGTTTTAATATATCTAAAGGTATAGCTGAATCCGAAACTTTTAACGAATCCCCAAAGAAAATAATTTAACAAAAAAAAAGTGGAGAAGAGGGTGGCAGCTATGTCAAGCGTTATGCCCAACATTGAAAATCGTAGGGCATCTTCTAAGTGAAGAGATATGTCAACTGTGGTACAGCCGCAAATGGTGTATACCACTCCGGCCTTGCATACAGTAATAAAGCCTTTGTTAAAATCTAATGGGTCTTCTATACTCTATGGATTTAATTTTTATCGAGAAGTAGACCAGAACAACATGGTTTTGAAGCATCCAAATGTACCGAAATAAGAAGTTTAATGGCAGCCAAACCTGTTGAACTTTATATAAACTGATGATGGGAGTAATAGAAGAATTATCACTGAATTTTCTAATGCCTACTTAATTCAGGAAAAATGCCATAGGATTGAAGAACATTTTCTTTCGTCGAGATTATGTGACGGAAAATGCTGTTTATAAACAACCTTGAAACGAGAAGTGTTCTATTTTTACCTTGAAAATGCCGGTTAAAATTGTTAAAAGTTCTTATATATAAATAGATCAATAATGGACACGTTTCACAGACATGAAACAGAAACGAAAAATTAAATCGGGCTGGGATAATGAAACATAAGAGTCACTGCCAACCTCTATTGGAGTAAGGAGTAACCGAGCTTCAATTCCTGCTGGCATTGGCAAGGAGTTACATATAGCTGTGTACAGGGCCGTAGCCAGAAATAATATTTAGGGAAGGCAGAATAAACTTTTGGACAGGCTCACACATCACACACATAGTTTATTTTATTTAAAAAATATACATCATATATAAACTATGTTAGTACTTATCAACGTTTGAATTTCTCATTTAGCATTTATGTTTAAACAAAAATAACAGGCAATAGATTTATTTACATAAATATAATTATTATTAAGTAACTACTACTTTCTTCAACAACTCGACATACTCATTTACTTTTTGTGGAATTCAAATTCAAATTCAAATTCAAATCCATATATTTCATAAGAGTTGTATTACAACTATTGAAATTTGTCAAATCACTTAACTAACTAGAAAGAAGAAAATATACTAGGTAACAAAACACAATTATAAAAAATCCCTAAAAACACTCAGATACAAAAGTAACAACCTTAATACTAATTCAGATCTCGCGAGAAAAACTCAGACAGAGAGTAAAATGCATACTTTTTTAAAATTTTCTTTAATTTGACCTTAAAGGTAAGCAAGTTTAAGTCCTCCGTTTTTAAACTGCTCGGTAGGTGGTTATAAATTCTTACAGAAGTAATAAAAGGTCCACGATTCACTTGTGCTAAATTAAAGGCTGGAATATACAGTTTGTCAGAATTTCTAGTTATATAATAGTTAATATCGCCATACGTTTTAAAGTTTTTTAAGTTTTTCTTGACATAACAGGCTGCCTCTAATATGTACATATTAAATAAGGTTAAAATGCCACTCTGAACAAAAATGTCTCTACAAGACTCCCGTGGCCCCAAACCAAACATTGTGCGAATAAAATAAACAAGGAAAACAAAATAAAACACAAAACATCACATAAAAATATTTCTTGTTAATATCCCTATTATAACAGTGGTTCCTACATTTTTAGTTCGAAATTAAATTAACTTCTTTGACATACCATACAAATTAATAAATTAATACCCTATTGAACAACAGGAAAGCGGACTAATAATTAGAATACGCAGGAATAGAGAATATGGCAACGGCTGTTATCGGTGCCGCCTGGAATGGCCGATTAAAGCACATTCTTATTGCGTTCACTTGTCAGTATCTCTTTGGTTTGTGATTTTCACCGCTTGAGTGACGATGCTGGCGCCTTTCTTTTAATTAAAATTAGTTAATCATTAGTTTTTTCGAGAATTTTGTGGATAAATGAATCTGTTCCATAATAAACTAAGTAGTCGTTCTAAAATACAGTGAGGGATGTTTGTGAGCCTGTGTTAAATATTAAAATTTTAGTTTTCTATAAGCGTTTTTAGATTTATTTTTGTGTTAAAACTATGTCCACCAAAACACATTATATTTCCAGCGAGTATAAAATTGATGTGGTTATTTAATAACAAATAAAAGTTTATGGGCAAAATATATTTACTGTATTTCATATTGTTAAAAGCAATATCTAATTAACTTTCAAGTATTCTCAGACTTAGATCATTAAATCGAGTCCGCTACCCACATATCTATTACGAAGCTTATGATTACGAAGTATCTGATAAAAGAGAAAGTGCTAGTATCTAAGTACTCGATACTTGAAAAAGTATCAATAGCACACCGCTACTGGATAACAGTGCTGCCAGGTCTAAACGCATAAGAAACACTAGATTTAGGATTGAAAACGGTAGCAATCATAATATGGCGTCATAATTTTCTTTTTGGCGCGTGTCCACAGTTCACACTGAAGCAAGATTTTAAATAATTTTGTTATTTGGTTAATGGAAAAAACTAACACAATTTTCAAAATTAAGAGTATATTGTAAAATAAAAAAATAAACACTTTAAATTATTAACCTTTTATAAGCTATAATTTTCCCAAATTGATGTTAATGGCAGATTTTGCAATAACCTCCGTATCTGCTTTTTCAGGCGCTAGCTAGTTTTTAAATTCTAAATCTTATTCCCATTCTGGTTTAAATTTTTCAGCATATTTTCTTTTTTGCCTTACTGCAGGTAAGATCTGATGGGTCATCAGCTAAATAAGATTCATCAGAACTAATAATTGAAAACATACATTTCTATATTTAAAATGTTGATATTACGTATCAATTTACTCACCTCATGGTCATATATATTCAAAATATTCAAAAACTACAGACAAAATATGTCACACGGCACAAAGCGATGGATCAATATGATATAAAAGGTCATTGTTTAGAGAAATACTACGCAAACGCAAAAACTAACCGCTGGTCGCTCCTGGGAATACCCGAAATCCGAAATAAGATGTTTGCGACATCTGCATAGAGATGATGAACCGAAGCGTGTTTTATCGATTATACATTGATTATTTTTTTTACTTTACTTTTAGTATTTGCATATATCTCATATTATGATTACTTTGTTTTCGATTTTGCGGTAGAATTACGAGTCTCTGAGGTAGAACAGTAGCTACAATGTAAAAACAGTAGATCTAACCAACTTGTCAAATTTACTTCCACAAGACATCAACGTGGCGCGTAGTTGCCATTACTCTCGATTTTTTCCCTTATCCTCTAAATGATCTTGGGCAAGCAAATGATTTGCCACGGCCCTGGCTGTGTACTGCCTCCCCTTCTTTATAATGTCTATTTTTATATTGCAAGGTATTTGAGTTACTGGTTAGACAAAGAAAAACTAATATTAATTGGCTGATATCGACATACGCATTGCGTTTGCAAACACTTATATGAAGGATAGAAGAATCGATTTGATTAACAAACACATAATGGTGAGAGAGTTATCTTAAGAATATTATCAAGTATTTTAGTTTTATTTATAATTACCCAGAGTTTGTTCAGAGCAGGTATAATGTTTCGTAATAATGACGACGCTAGCAAATCTCATAAGAATACACTTGGTGTCATTGATGACGGAACATTGCAGTTGGTTTGAGCAAACATTACCTACCTATAAATAAATTTCGTTATTTTTTCTAAAGAAAAACACGTAAAAGACATTTTGGGCGTGCCACCCCGAAAAGGTTCCGCCTTGGGCGCTATTCTGGCATGCGCCTCTGTCTACCTAGATTTGACCCACTTCCTAATAAACCCACGAGCCGCGCCTGCTTGAACTTAGGCATAAACAGGAGGTGCACTTTCGCACTGAAAAAGCTCGTAATGTGTTGATAAATTTAAATCAATTTCTGTTCCACCGAAGCGCATGCACAATGATTATACTAAATAGAAATAGTGCATTGTCGTAAATCATACAGGAACTTCTAAGAGAAATAGTAGTCAGCAATAGTGGGAGCACCAGGCCTGAAAGGGCTGTTTTACTAACTCCAGACAGCTCGCTTTCACTCTAGGCTCTCTTCCTCTCTCTCTCCTCAATCGGTCCAGGAGTGTTAGCTTCTCTCGGGGGAGGATAGGGGGCCGAAGGATTTCCGCCACCTGTTGTTTAACTCTTATTAAACGAAATGGGATTAATATAAGAAATAATAGCTGAGAAATACTGTGCATCGTGCAAGTAGGTCGATATAGAATATTCTCTATGATGATGTTTGAAAAATGATCCCAAACTAATCCTAAGAAGTAAGAAAAACGTATAGCACGAGCAGGTCGCAAACTGAATTGAAAGAAGGTGGCCCAACTACAGTATAATGTGCATGGGGTAGTAGAGCCCTAAAATATCTAAAAGTATGGCTGGATCCGAAACATTCAACGAGGCCTGAAAGAAAACAATTTGGCAACAACAAAATAGAGAAAACTGTGGCGGCCCTGTCAATCCGCATGCCCAGCATTGCAGGTCCTAGGACATCTAAACAAAGAGCTCTTGCATACAGTAATAAGGCCTTAGCCTTTATTGAAATTTAATGAAGCCTCTATACTAGCTAGCAATTGATTTTTCATATTTTGATTTCCGAGTTTTGTCTATATTTCATATGCCTACATTTTTTGGGGATAGTGGGAAATTAGCACATATTAGGTGAGAATGCAATGAACTTATTCTGACTAACTCTCACTTTGTTCATTTGATGTCAGATGCCAGAACAAAAATCCAGGAATACTAAATAATAATCATAATTTTCACAGCTATATTTTGTTAGCAAATCGTCACGCACTAAGTAAATATTTAAATAAGACATATCAGAGATGCGAATGCTTCTATTTTACTTTAGGTCTGATTCGGTCCCTGTTGTTCACCCCTTTATATGCTCTAAATGTTATTTATTATTAAACAACTAATTAAAACGGTATGCATGATGATCTCCATTATTCGATAATCTAACTATGTACTTACTTCTCCTTTAGAGCTTAATCGTATTAAACAATAGCTTATCTAAGCCATGTAATAAAATAAGTTCGTATTAGGTAGTTAGTTAATGCATTGACATCAATTTTCCAACTTAAGCGTCTAGGTCTTTTCAAATTCCGTATCAGTTTAAATCAAGATAATAAGTAGTTAAAAATGGTAGAAACAAATAAAGCGAGGTTTGAAAAATCGATCCTCTGGAAATCGATTTTCTCAAAAGCTTTTAAATTTCTCGATACGTTAAAGGGGCTTAAGCAGAAATACTTTATATTATAATAACCCAATACCGAAAATGGTAACATAGCTTATTCACTTCCGCTTCGTCCTCGATTGAATCAACACGTGTTGGGTATCGGCTCACCGTCGGCATTTGGGTGACGCGTGGCAATCGTTCAGGGACCATTTGGAATCCCCGAGGAAGAACCGGACGTCCTATTCAGGGTAGTCTATGCCATTTTATTGTTTCCTAGCCACAAGAAACACTCATTAACGCCGGCATCCAGGCCGGGGGGAACCGGAAAGCCCGTGGGACCATTTCTAACTGTGCCGTTCAAAGATTATAGTTTTATGCAAGAGTCGCAAGAGGGGCACAGGCTTGTCATACTGGAGGTTCCCACCGAATAGCCCCCTCAAACTGGAATATCGTGGTAACGCAAGCAGAAGGGTAGCTCTGCCTCTATCTAAGCGCCGGAAAAGCAGTGTCCTGGCGTATTGCCTCGGAGCACAGCCGATTGTCCTCCGAAAGGGGGGCACAACAAACAACAATATAGCATATTATTTAACGAGCGTATAATGTAGGTCATAATAAACGAGGATGATTATTACACGAGCCGCTAGCGTAGAGTGTTATAATCACCAGAGCACATTATCTTCATTATACGTGAGTCAGACTATACTTTATTCACAGCTATCCTTAAGCACACAAAATAAATAACAAAAAGGCGAAATTTTAACATTTACGTCAATAGAGAGCCAACACAAACATATGTTGGCATTTTTCGTTTCCATAGTATAGTGGCTCTCGGATTGACTATTACGAATTCATAATTGCACCTGTTGTTTTATGAAAACTATAATTATATTTTTTGTATTATGCACAGTGGCGTGCCCATCGGGCGGGTTTCGGGAGGTCACCCCTCGGCTCAGAATGGTGAGACAAAAAAAAATGAAGAAAAAAAATGGAAAATAAAAGAAAAACCGAAAAAGGTATACCTACTCAACTAAATAAAAATGTTATCTTTTAAGAGTTAAAACAAATGCACCATTTATGGTCTAAAAACGGATAGCCAACCTTTAAGTAATCGTTTTCCCTACACTTTTCTGAAAAATTCTTATCATTATGAAAAAAATCCCTCCCGTTAACAGAACTGTTTTTTTTTTATTGAAAATATTAAAAATATATTTATTTCGATTTAAAAAAATCGAAAAAAGCACGAATATATATTTAAAAAAATACTTGTATTCTTGCCAAATAATTTTAACTACTGATTTCAGATTTTTCTCCCTCCTCCTCGCCTTTTCCACCCCTCCCGTACGCTTAACCGGACCCCCCCACCCCCCGGTAAAATTTCTGATCATGCCTCTAATTATGCGTAGCATAATGCTCTTATTATCATACGTATTATACGTCAGACAGAAACTCGTTATTCAAACAGTGCCTAAAAGCAAATATATTCGGTGATACACAAATGTTGAAATTACAGAGGTTAAATCAAAATATGTAATTACCACAACAATATAATGTTAG
The DNA here is from genome assembly GCA_016904865.1 of Pissodes strobi. Taxonomy (NCBI): domain Eukaryota; kingdom Metazoa; phylum Arthropoda; class Insecta; order Coleoptera; family Curculionidae; genus Pissodes; species Pissodes strobi. The sequence goes on along the minus strand of MU182002.1, from coordinate 44,647 downwards.
TGTATAAAGCCGTATTTGGTCAGCCCGAATTATAGTCGTATTGATTGCTTTAGCTCGAGTATTCGGAAAAACAAATTGGTAATTGTCACCCCATATATCACCCCTAAATCAATGTTAATGCGTAAGATAACTGGATTATTCACGCAGAACACAAAATCTGTTAGCACATTTTCAAATCTTGACAGATTGGCATAAGGATAAGTTATATCAGCAATATGAGCAAAAATTGAGGATGGCTCAAAGTTGAAATGGAGATATGTTAAAAATAATAACAATTATTATTATTTTAAATGTATAGGCAGAAGATCTGAAATATCAATTCGGGTCATATTTGATGTTGGTTCCCTATACAGGATTTAATCATAAAGCCGAGATTATCTTTAGAGACGTAAGAAATATTTATCCAAAGTAACGTTCTTCCTATTCCTCGTCTATTAAAATATATTCCAAAATGACAATAAAATCAAATCAAGCTGATATTTAGGGATGGGCTAAACTATTATTCCGAAGTAACTTTCCTGAAAATGCCATTCCACAGTAGAGGTTAAGTTGCTTTAGGTTCACTAAAAATTGTTCTTAACAAAGCAATGATTCAGAAGCTAGGAAGATGAAGGACTTTTGAGCTGCTCTATATATTCTGTATAGCATGACGAAGATGAGCGATAAGATATTGACCCCCAGAATACAAGATATTCACCATAATAATTAATTTGAGAGGATAATGATTCAAAGGTCGAAACCAGCAAGTGGTTTTTTATTTTCGGATTCACAGTATAATTATCTGATATACAACACTTTCGCTATTTTAGCATAACACTAGGCAGTTCCTAATAATTATAATATTGGTGCAATAACACAACCGAAATGAAACTACATAATTGTTCATACCATATCTGCCAATGTAATATTATTTACTCAGTATAACGCCGTATTTGTCGGTCCAAATTAGAGGCATACTGATGGCATTAAATTGGGCATCGGGAAATGAAATTACTAATCGTTAGCCCATATATCATCCAAAATTAATGTCAATCTGTAACTTGTACATCTATTAGCATAGTTTGAAACATTGACGGATTAGTCTAACAATTGTTACGGTAATTTTAACAATTCCGTAACATCAGGTTTTTCCGAGTTTGCTTATATTTATTTTTAGTTTGAAATAATTACTTTTCATCTTCAACCTATTTTGAATTACTGTCTGAATCGACCTGGTAGAAACAGTGTGGAAAATTCCGCATTAAATAGTACGAAAATATTAATAAATACTGAATTTTTATGTTGCCCATCAAGTTCATTTAAAATTAATTTGGTCTTTTAAATATCAGTCGATAATAATTATCTTGTTAATATAAAATGAAAATTAATATTATGGGTTGAATCTACGTAAATACAGCAGTCGAATATATTTGTTAAAATTGATAAATAATTTCAAATATTCAGTTCAGATTTTATGGTTAAAAATCGGTCGCTTCGTACTTCGTACGGTGAAAAAAATTGAAATATTTGTGACGACTGCGTGTCAGTGTAATTTTTTTCGAGATGTGATTCTGGTGGAAGGTAAGACTGGATTTTAGATCTTGTCTTGTATCGGGTACCAGTGTGGGAGGTTGTGAGAAGGTATGGCTTGATTTATTTTATTTTTGTTTGTTTTGCGATATCTGATCTTATTTCTAGTTTCCTATATCGTAAAGTCTGTAAGCGGGATAAAGCTACTAAGCTTGTGAATTTCTGATATTTGGCTACTATCGTTTTGCATACCACGTTGCCTTTTGACGTGTGTATGTTTGTGCCTGGAGGGCACGTGAGATAGTTTTTTGGGCATTAGGCTCTTTGATAAGAGAGAAAAAAAAGGGACTTGATCCTACAAGAGCGCGGGTTATTAAATTTCGGATTTAGTTCAGCAACCCAACTAAAGAATAGATCAAATTGGCCTATAGGGCTCCTATCTAGGTTCTAGTTAGAGGTGGCAATTTTTAGAAATTAATAACTAAAACTGTCGAGAGTGTAGGATATTCAGTCTAATTTTCTCTAGTATCGTTATCAGTTGGATTCAGGCTTAGTTAGTTATTATTCAACTTATAGAAACATTTTATCGTCATCTTGTTAATTAAAAAGCGCCTTCTCAAGCCCTTCTCGACCGTGGTCGGTACAAGATCACAATTGTTTGTTTGTTATACCTTTCTATTTCTATTTAAATTTGTTGTTACCTTTGTTTTTGAATTAAACTGATTTTTGAGTTAGAAAATAGCTTTCAGACAACAATTGAATTGAATGATTGTCATTACCTTTGTTTTAGAATTGAATTGATTTTTGAGTTGATAAGTAGCTTTCAGGCAATATTTAAATTCTGATTACTTGTTTAAATTTAGTGATTTTATTTTTGTTCTTGCCTGATTACCGTAATTGGTTTTCTATTGAAATATTGGTCATTACAATATTTCTCAGCTTAAGTAGCTATTCATTTTATTTATTACCTGTAATGTATTCACTGTTTGATTTAAAAACATAATTATTGTCTGCAGTCTAAACAATTCTGTGAAAATTGGCGGAGGCATATTTAATTATATTAAATTAAATTTCTCCTTCAGCGTGTTTTGTCATTTTTCAGCATTGTTAATTGAGAAGAATTATTTCTAGTTCTCTCTTGTCAATTTCTGTATTAAAAATCTAAGCTAAGACAAGCGACGCTCTCCGCCATATTGAAACAGGGTTGTAACGTAACAACATTCTTGGTGAACTCTTTAACTGCCTTGTACTGGTTTTTTTTCATGCTATTGAGTCCACACGCACTCAGCCTACCAGGACAGTTTCCAGTGACGTCACAGGACAGATCCGAGGCACCACAGCAATTTCCAGGAACCCTCTCCAGGAAGCTCGGAGGAAGCATAAGGTGATTAAAGGGCAGTTATCACCAGGAAGGTTCAACAGAATTAACAGTTATTTTTGTTGGACGCAAATAGAATAAAAATTGTTTTTTTGAAATCTCTAATCTTTTATTTTGCGCTTTTTATCACTACAGCACTTGAAAAAAAAAAATTAATAAGCATGCTTCTTACCCATACACCCTGAGTATCTTTCAATTTATCTTTTCAGTAAATTAAAGTAATAATTTAAAGAAAAGTGCATTTATACTTTATTGTAACAAATTGGCTTTTTATTTGAATTCTAGTAATTATAATAAGGCAATTGAAATTATATTTTAACAATTTAAAGCTTATCTTAACTAATTAACCTTTATAGTCATTTTTCTCGTAACACAATATTTCACCATTTATCTTTGACGGGTGCTCTGTCATTTTAATTATATGAATAATTTTATAAAAATTATACTGTTCCAAGGTAAAAATATTGTTACGTTTTTCCCGTGGGTTCTTCACAGAATTACAACTTTGCTAT
>MU182002.1:1407-41238 GCA_016904865.1 Pissodes strobi | reverse complement strand
GAAGCGAGCGGCACGGCGGCGGCTAGTTTTATAGGGTAGCACAAAAACGTTCGGATGGTTGTATAGGCTAGCCGTAACAATATTATATATAGTGTTGACCTAATAAAATAGTGTATGTCAGATTATAAAATATAAAAATGTCCCATTTTTTCAATATTTTTTTTGAATAGTTGAACAAATAGTATCCAAAGGCAATATTTAATTTTATTTTAACCTTAACACCTATATACTTGTAACCTATTATAGCAGGTTTTTTTCTTGATTTATTTACGTAATTCTATATTTAAGATTTCATACTTTTTTAGAAAACATCGCATAATTTTTGCATTTAACAAATCAGGATTTAATATGTATACTACTTTAGCTCTATTATTTGGCTTTTTTTGCGTAGTCTTGTTTCTATGTCTTGTATTTTACTTTTTTAAATGTATTAATTCTTTATTTTTAAATGCACCTAAAACTATATTATAACAAAATAATTATTACCTACCAAATGTGCATTTTTTTGCTTTCTTGCACAGTTTATTTTGTAAATGGTTCTTCCTTTATGGTGTAAGGTGCTGTTACAGGTCAGTAAAATGAGATTTATATTATTGTTATTAGCATAATGTGTACAAGTATTGCTTTTATTTTTATGGATAGTTCCTATTAGATGTATAACATGTGTATGTATTTAATAAAATCGTTTTTTGTGCACAACGCTGCTGTAAATGAAAACAAAAACAAATTTTTTTCTGTCTTGTTGTGATGGGATTTTAGTTTTAGTATGACTGAGATTGTAAGTAAGAGCCTTGGTGAATCTACTAACATTTTTCTCCCCTGACTGGGCGAATATCCTAGCTATAAATGATAAAGGATCATTCTAGAAATATTAGCTCAAATTTCAACGATTAGCTGAGTAGCCTCCCGCACTAAAGGACCTCAGTACCTGCTGGCGATGTCTGGCTAACTAATACCAAACTCTTCAGTTTTAAATGTATTGTCGCAAGTGTGGAACGACAAATTTTGGCAAGGGGACAATGATTTAATATTTATTATACTAATAAATGTGGCGCAACATGGTTCGGTTTTTGGAATTGTGATCGAGGTTTTGTCTGCAATGCTCTTTTCCCTCGTGACTTCCAGGCTGAGTATAGCACGTTTTCTCCCTACTTAATAAAGTAGGTGTATTACAAATTTGTGGTTTGCTTTACATACTACACCTTATTCCTCAAATTTCCCTAATTTTGTTAAAGTCGGGCGCATCTGGATAAGTAAATTGTGCAACGTACAGTTATAACACAACGTAGGTATTTATTGTTTTTTTTTTGTTAATCTGTTTTGACGTTCATTGGCCAAATATAGACAAAGCACAACTTATCTCATTCAACCTTGTTGATTGTTGAACGAACCCGGGTACGTTATACTACAGTAGTAAATAAAATATATTTTGCTGCTGAAATTTATTGAGCACATTATTATTAAACCGCATTTAAATCGGAACTTATTTTGTACCTACTACCATAATTATATCAATTTACTAGTTGAATTAGGTACTTCTTCTATAGCCATGCTACTAAGAGTGAAAAAAAATCGAAACGGGGGTCTTTAATTATGGATTAAATTTCAAAATAAGGCACACATAGCAATTATAGCATTAGATAATATCATAGTATAGTATAATACTCTCCCTTTAATTAACGTGAATGCACAGCAATTTTCGACTCGCTTTAGTAATCTGACCGTTTTTTTTTCTGAAAATATCTTTTAATTCATTGTCCTCTGGAAAGAGAGAAGGGGCCCACGTATGTGCTGTGAGGCGCCTCGGTTCGTTCACCATAGATCGATATCAGACGGTTAATTTTAACCATGAGTTATGTCATCCAATGGTTATTTCTCGGGCGCCACCCTTTGAATCAACGTGGTAAAGGGCCCACAGTGCACCGGGCAGCTTGGAGAAACGTCAAACCAGAGGTCTATTGCGCATGTCAGTACTGGTTGCCGGCAGCCTTCAAAACTTTCTTAAAACTAGCAGGAAGGAAATCAATTTCAAAAGCACACCTAATAGAGCATCTCCTTGAAACACAAATCATGGTTTATTCAATGCCCTGATGAAATGAAATGAAACCTATGCTAACCTAGAGCATCAAATGAAAGGTTACCAAAGTATTATCATGAATGCCCCTATGAAACTAACCTCAAGCCTTGACTTAAGAATAGCCGGTGAAAAACGATATTGCAAGCGAGCGCGAATACGTCACTGCTTTCCGGACGTACTTCGCTACTACGATTTTACGCCGTCGTGGAGGCGGTAGACAAGGTAAGGAACGGTAGTAGATAGGTTATGTGTTAGATAAATCTTGTAAAGATAGAGCTGGTCGGACTGAAAACACATACCGGCTTATAGCATCAAGTGTGTGTGAGAGAGAGAGAGAGAGAGAGAGAGTATGCGTCGAAGAGAGAGTGTTACCTACATTACCCATGACGTAGCAGCGAAGGCGGACAAACCAGGTGGCGGCGATGGCGGTCGTCATGGCGGCAGCGCTCTGCAGAAAGGGCGTTAGTCCGGTTCAAGCGGGGCGACTTACATTGGCAGTAGTGGCGGCGGTCATCGCGTGGTGAGTATCGCGTCACGGCTGTGGGGCGACGTTCTCCCGGTACCGCGCGAGAACTGCGGAAAATGCAAAAACCGTAGAATAAGAGAAAGTGAAAACCTAGAGTGCATACCATGCCTCAAAAATATAGTAACTTCGTTACAGTGCTTACCTTTTCTAAAACTAAAAATTTGGTATTAAAGAAGTTTTGTTTTGTTCTTTTGAGGACGGCTTGCCAATAGTGTGGCCTTATTTGCACTTGAGTGACTTTTTAGTTAATTAATTTTATGTAATGCATACTTTGTGTAGCGGAATTCAGAAGACGTTGCCCGTACCGCATTAGAAGGCTTCAGAGATGCGCGCGCATTACATTGTGGACAAACACCTTATCTTTAGGGTTTAGCAAATTTCTATCAACTGGTCCGTAGCTCAGTGGTTCGATGCTGAGCTTGCCAGTTGCAAGACATGTTTGTTTTTTAATAATACGTGTAAAAAGTGTTTTCTTCAATTTATGCATGCCTTGTGTTAGTTTTGGTTAGTTTATGTTGGTTGCGCCCCCGTAGCGAGCGGAGGATCATGCGTAAAGTGTATTAGACATTTTTGTCAACAATGTGATGCGCGCGCAACTCTGAATCCCTGTGAGGCGGTAGGGGCCACGTATTGTGCTGATTTCTAATCTATAACTAGAACTTATTCCCTGAAACCCTAGACGGTTTGTTTTGCTGTCTTCGACATAGCTTAGCGATTGAAAGCACTTTTCCTGTACATTTCCTTAATCGCTTTGTTTTGCTTTTTGAACGGGGTTGAATAGGGCTCTTTTAAAGTGTAAAATGGAATGAAAACGGCAATCAAAATGAACATACAATATACCATTTTTCATTTCCGAACAGTTAACTTTGCCTTGTTTTAATTATTACTGCCTATCGGAAGTTATTTGTGAACACATACTATCATAAATGCCATATTATTCCAGTTTTCGTGGCTTTTGTTTAATGTCATTTATTTTCTTGACTAGTTTTCTTTATCTCTGACATTTTAGAATCGTTTTGATTTGATATTTTGCCTTGCGCCTGTCACCGTAATAAACCGCGTCCCATTAGTTCTGTGTATTGTCCAACTAGGAATGGGTACTTCGTTCAGTATGTTGTCGATTTATGAATATTTGCTTTTGAGACAGGGATGGAGAAAAATCACGAAACATTAGTGGTTTGAGATCTAGCTTGTCTTTATTGCTCCGGTGAACAGATTGTTTGGAAAACTTATATAGAATGTGTCTACCGCGAGTTGCGCAGAATCTTGGCAGTTCAAACACGGAGCACGTGATTCATAGGGACTGGCTGGTTACATTTTAGAGAGGAGATTTCTGTGGAGTTTGCGCGTAGCCTTATCTTTATCCACTCGATCAGGGAAAAATCAAATGGGTTTACTCTTCAAAAGTCGGCCATATTGATAGGCAATGATAGAATTTTTTTTGAAATATCTTCTGCCAGACCCATTTTAGAACCTTAAGCTAATTTTTCCTCACCTATGGTGTATTGTTTGTCTGGCACCTGGACTGACTCGGTAACTGGAAAATTTACAGTGTTTATTTCAGGTGAGTTGCTTTTGAATTTTTTTATTTTCGCCATTTTGAGATTTTGTCTCCATGAGGACGGACACTAATTTGTTTCTAATTTTCCTTGCAGACGTTCTGTCTCGTCCACCTTTTGAGGCAACTAGCTTATTTCGGAGTTGACAGATTTAAAAAAACGTTAACAGGGAAAATATTGATTTTTTCCTTTGGTATGTTTTTGTGCCTTGCCTTGAGTTTTAAGCAAGTGTTTTTTTTACTACGTGAAGAGTCCTTCTTCAACTTTGCAAGCTTTTTGGGCGATGAGTCCTTGATAACCTAAGAAGTCCCCCGTGTTTGTCGGTCGAAGAGTCTTTCTTTGATTTAAGAAGTCTTCCGTGTCTGTCCATTGAAGAGTCCTGCTTCTAGCCTGAGTCCGTTGTGTTCATCGATCGTATACAGTTTCTTCTGGCAGTCGTCTGGATCAACCCAGCATATCAACCATGGATCCAATTAAGCAAATTTATGTTTTATGTAGATTTTTATTGGTGGTTAATTTATATCGCTGATAGTCGGTATATAAACTTTTTGTCTTTGCCTATATAATTCTCTACTAAGCAACATATGTGACTCTCTTAGAGGCTTATGCTATTTAAATAAAATTTTTAAAAATGCTTTCCTATGTTCAAGGTGTTTTCTAACACCCCCTCCCGATATTACGTCCCGGTATATTCGAACAGTGTGAACAGAACATGACCATGCCCTGGTTAATTTAGGTAAATTTATTTTAAATTATTTGAAGTCAAATCCTTTTTCTCAACCTATTTTCTTTGTAACAAACCATAACAATTGTCTTATGGTAATATGTAAGTTGATTTTTGTTCACATATATCTGTTTCATTTATTATCTTTTAATGTTAGTGATCTAAAAGGAAAGCTTTTTGTTTTATTGTTCGTATTTTTTATTGTTAAATTTTTGGCGTCCATCGCTGATCTTATTATTCGTATTTTATTTTGAAGCGAAGCCTAAGCCAAAACGAGATCCATATTACAAAGTGGGGTTTTTCTAACCTGTGCCGTCTACAAGTTGGTGGCGTCTCTTAAATAAATAACCTCTTTATATATTGAGTTATATTCGGTTCTTATTGTATTATTTTTAATTTTATTTGCCAAATTTTGTCGAACTTCTGAATAATTTTAAATAAGGCAATCTGAAATCTCAGTTTCATTATTATGCATTGAATTTTGAATTGAATTTCCTTAGATGCATCATCAGATTTCAAATAAATTAAAAAATTTAACCCGGGATAAATGAAATAATATATTTAAGAATGATTAATAATTATTATTAAAATTGATATATTGATTTATTTGTAGGTAACAATTTGGCGAAATAATACGTGTTACTACCGCTGCTACTACTCATACATTGTAAAAACATATTTGAAATAACTCGGTGTATTCAATAATATAAATAAATTAAACTAGAAAACTAGGCAAGGAGGGGTAAAGCAAATATTAATATTTATTTATCCACGTTCTACTTTTATGCAATAAAATATATTTTGCAAACACCATTTTGGGTCGTATTTTTATTATTAATACTGCTTCTGGCTGGGACATACAATAAATATTAATTATTTAGCATAATGATTTCGATCGAATCGGACATTATTGGTGAAATAAATTAACTATTGGCCCCATTATTATTGCTAATTGCATTACGTTTACCCAAAAATATTTGCAAATAATTTTGTAGTAAAGAGCTATTGTATATTTCAGAGTATTGGTAAATAATAAACAATTTCAATATATAGCTACTACTAGCAGCAAGAAAAGGTTATTATTGGGTTCATTTTTCAACGAAATGATTATCTAACAGTTGAATTTTAGGATAATTGTTGAATTTTAGAATAATAGTTGAATTTTAGCATAATAGCTAAATAGATAAGAGTAATATTAGAGGTTTTATAAAAAGTGAAATCATATCCTGTAATTTTCATTTAGTTGTTAAGTGACTAATTGGACTAACCACCCAAATGCTTACTTTTTAATTTTGCGGCTAATCAAGTAACTAGATTCCGTGCACTTTTCTCTAACTGTTAATAATAATAGGTTAGCCTTTCATACCCCACGATTTTCTAATTAATTAATGCGAAAAAGATTTTAATTAAAACAAACCTAATACCTGAGAGTAACGTGTGCAATACCCGGCTTCAGGTGTGGAGTTCGTGAGCGCCACAACTGGTGGCGCTGGCAGAACTCTGCCAGCTAAACTGGAAAAGCTCCACTGGTGTTATGCGGGGTTGTTAGGCACGTTTTATTAAACAAGAAAACACAATCTTAAATTACGGTTCCATATATTGGCTTCTAGGTTTTTTTATAACAACAATCTTTCAATGACACTTAAATGAAACTTAAAAAAAAAAAGGAAGGACCACAAGAAACTATTAAGTATTAAGGGTACAATATGAGGATTGTACAGGGACCAATTCTGTTGGTAAGCTGGGTACTGTATGCCTTACACTTAAAACCTCTAAGCTCTACTATCGGAAATGATCACTTTGATTCACTTAAGATTAATACAGATAAGTACATCCAAATGCATCAATTAGTAGCGGCACCAATAATGAATGCAGTAATTATGATATTATCAGTTAACAACGAAAACAACAATAACTAAATCAATCGGCCGGAAAATAAATGAATTAATGATATTAATGAAAGCTACCTTAAAGCTCGGCCAACAATGCTAGATTTATATTAAAATAATTCGAACGATTATATCAATCGCCCGAAAAACAAAAGAATTAATAAAATAAATAAAGCTATTTTAAAGCTCGATCAACAATGCTAAATTCATAATAATAAAAAATAATAATAATAATCGGAACGATATCACGTTAGATCCGAAGGTCTGCTGCTGAAAAGGTTGCAAGCAGGTCACCTGTTTTGAATGAGAGGCCTCCACCCAAAAAAGTGAAAGTGAGCCAAAGGTGAAAACCTATAGTGCGAAAACCCGGTCGTGAAACCTTGTAATTGCTTCTGGCCCCTGTAGGAAAACCCTGTAATAACCCAATACTAATAGACTAAGCCCCTTTACTTCAATGAAGGAATTATAGCCCCCCTTACATATATATTTTTTATAAAACAAATCACCTCAAAAATTATCAATAGATTTTCAGTGACAATTAGCAAATAAAAGAAATACAAAAGGTGCAAATAACTTGAATATGAAGAGAAATAGTTATGAACCACCCCTAAATAATATAAACTTCCCCATGTGATTAAAACTAAAGTTACATTAAAAAAAATCAGATATGATAGAAGGAGTAGTTCAAATATCGTATGGAATGCAATGCAAGTGGTGGTCGATGTAAAACAAATTAGCACAGATAAAAGCAATTAAATCATTAAATTAGACAAAAAAAACTTTAGCAATATTTACCTCTCTCAAGTTGGAGGGTTGCCTGGAGGATCAACTGCATCGGTTTTATAAGGTGAGCTCAGAAAGCCTCTAGAAATAATGGAAAATAAACTTAAGCGCCATGTCGACCGTGTGCCAGCATCGGCAGGCAGTAAAGAAATAAATTCCAGAGAAAATCTTAACTCGTGCAGTACGAATATCCCGATTAATCGGTTTCGGCAAAACGCTTCCTCTCTTCCCAGTAGGTATTTCTAGAAGAACGTGATCATCGGTTTTAATCAATTTGCCTCTGCCACTTCCACGGAATTAGAAAACAAACGTCAGAACAGAACAAAAAGGTAGTGCCGAGAACACTTGTCGAAATGAAGAAAAAGTCGATACCAGGAATACTTCTAAGATAAAAAACGAGAACTAAGCGTTGTAAAACGACTGCGGAGGCAACAACTAATGAGCTAAAATTAAATTTCGAAAATATTCCTAGACAAAATAATAAATCTGTAAAAATCCCAATCGACAGCAACAATTAAGTGAAAAGAGCCGATTACTAATATTCAAGGCTACCAATTGAATATTACAAAAGTTAAATAGCTTCTCGCCGCTATGGGAAGCCTGATCCCAACTTCTGCATTACGGCTCGTTTATGGCGCTGCATGCGTTGTTTAATGTTTACGTTTGTATTTTTACATTTTCACTTCATACAATGCCCTCCGCTCGCTGCGGGGCGCAACCAACAAAAAATAACCCAAACTAACCCAAAGATTGCCAAAACACTAACTAGTCCAATAAAAAAAAAACTTGTAAGGACCGGGCGTCCAACCAATCACTTCGCGTTTTAGAGACGTGAGGTTCACCACCAAATCCAATCTCTCACATTCCTGATATTCTCGAAAAGTGTTATACAAACGCGTGAAGTGAAAAAAATGTGTAAACAACATTGTCGAGTGAAGTTCGGGGATGAGGCTCTCCACAGCGGCAAGACGCTAATCAAAAGTTATATCATGCCAAATGAAAAGATAAATATAAAGTAGAAATCTCAAATATCAAAGTCCGCAACTGTCGGTAAGAAGGTGGAACTACAAAATAACCTCAAATTGACTTCCGATTCGTCTTCGGTAGAGAGTGCACGTGTCGGGTATCGGCCATTTTGTTCCAGTTTCATATACGTATAATATGTTAGTTTTGGGGACTCATGGTGAACTTTCAGGGACCGGGTAGTTTTCTCACCGAGGAAGATTCGGACGTCCAGCCGGGGGTTGAGCCCCGTGCAAGCATCAGATTTTTATGTTTGTGAACGTCCAGCCAGTGGTGTTCGAACCTTAAAACAAGTACAAGTCTGAGTCCCCATGAGTACATACTCGACCTACTGGAGGCTCTAAAAATAGTAACTCTATCCACCAAAGTGTAACCATTGTAGAAGGGTCGCTCTACCTCTTGCTAAGCCTGGATAGGTGTATTTTCTGGCTGAATTTTCTCAAGAAAAAGACCAATAGAGAGTTTACTACTACTACTATAACCTCAAAATTCACTAGAACATAAGAAAAGAAAAAAAACATTGACGATTGAATGAAAATTAAAGAAAAATATTGAAACACCACGGGAAAATATGTGAGAGATAGGCTATATATCCTTAGAGCACTATGAGAAGAGCAAACAACAAGCAATCAGCAAGTCTTAGAAGAACATAAGCAACAGGTACTAGTTTTTACTATTGAAGAAAAAGAAAAATATAATAACTAACAATTATTCTCGAATTAACAGGTAAATAATAAAGTAGCAGCAGTATCTCAAAGCAAATCAGTGACCCTAATAAGTCAAAGCCATATCAGCCTGAGATTATAAGTGAAATATTTAAACCGAAATTGAATTTGACTTATCTAACGGGGCTCAAAGATAGATTTCTAAATATAGAACTGCAAGAAAATATAATTATTGCAAAGTTAAACTAATAACGAAATATCTTATTTTAGTTGTTTGATAAATCTAAGCGAGCCAACAGACCATCCACCAAAAAAAATACAGCCACAAAGTGCTGGAGGACATCATAAGAAAAGGGATGATCAGAATAGCCACTTACAGCCACAACAGTGTTATAAAAGCTAACACATATTATGCATTAATCTTATGTACATAGAATTAATTAATATTAATAAATGCTACTGGAAGTCCATTAAACTTATTGACATAAAATTAAATAAATGAATTTATAATTAATTAACCGAAGGGGTCAATACTCAATAATTCTTACCACAAAATATAGAATCTTTTGTTGCTAAATTCAGCATATAAAATTAAATTTATAATCTTTTATAATGGCAAAATCAGACTGTTACAAAGTTATATCAAATCTGGGTCTTAACTAGCCCGAGATTAATCTTATTTCTGAATTAATTTTATTTTCTATAAAATATGTAAAGTACTAGGTTGTTTCCAGCATTAATTTTGTTGTATTGATTTATAAAAAGGTCTTTAACATAGGTCTAGACTCCAGTTATCAAAATTCAGGAAAATTGATTTTCGAATTCCACCACTTTCCCAGATGATCGTTCACTGCCAAAATTATGAAATTGGAATTATCTTAAATCATTTAAATTGTATAAATGAGAAAAATATCGAAATATATGCGCATGTGCTTTCGGAGAAACTCCATTTTTTTTAATATATCGTAAGCAATTAATTTTTGAAAAAACCTTTCGTGGAAATCTCTTTTTTTGTCTTCTATATAAAGAGGCATTACTGAAATTTTCGTACTTTTACCTTGGAGTTACCAACATCAACTTATTTTTTTGTAATACGTATTTTATACTCTGTATATATCAAAATAGCAAAAACTAGGCAAGTGATGTAAAATCTGGGTCTTAACTGGCCCGGGATCAATTTTATTTAGAGCATAATTTTATTTTCAAGAAAATAACATACGTGGTTATTTCCAGCATAATGTTGTTGTATTGATTTAAAAATGTGTCCAAAACATAGGTCCAAAGTCCAGCCATCAAAATTCAGGAAAATTGATTTTCCCAGATTTTCGTCGGCCACAATTATGAAACTGGAATTATCTTAAATCATTTAAATTGTTTAAATAAAAACAATTTCGAAATATAAGCTAGAGCGTACATCAACTTATTTATAGTAATGAAAAGTTGTCTTCTCTCGGGTACAATTAACATGCGTTGGTAGACTTGCCGAATTTTCCATACTTTTGGAGATATTGAGCTTTAAACTTTAGAAAAAATTTTGGTAAAAAAGTTTTATTTTGGTTTTCTATATAAAGGGGGTTACTAGAATTTTTGTACGTATAACCTTGGAGTTACCAACAACAACTTCATTTTTAAATACGTATCTAATTTCTTGAAATTACTGTTTCCTCTGAATCTAACTGTTTATAATACTTTAGTATTTCATACTCAAAAAATGTCAAATCTGGGGCTTAATTGGCCCGAGATTAATTTTATTTACGGATTAAATTTATTTCTATAAAATATGTAAAATACTTGGTTATTATTGATTTAAAAATACGTCTAAAACATTATTTCAGAGGCCAGCCATCAAAATTCGGGAAAATTGATTTTTGAGTTCCACCACTTTCCCAGATTTTCCACTGCCAAAATTATGAAATTGGAATTATTTTAAATCATTTAAATTGTTGAAATACGAAAAATATCGCAATATATGCTAACGCATACATCAACTTATTTATATTAAAGAAAGGTTGCCTTTTCGGGTACAATTAAGATGCGTTGGCAGAGGTGCCCAGTTTTTCATACTTTCGGAGATATCAAAGGAAACTAAAAAAAAAATGTTTTTTAACTATATTGTAACGAGCAAATTTTATAGACGTAACTTTGGAATAGGCGAGGACGTGACAATCCTGCAAGAAGAGTAACGCGCGGCGGCAGAGGAAGTCATGAAGTTAAGTAATTATGATGAGTGTACTTGCTAAGTAAGGTGTAAGGTGAAAATATTAGTGGCTGTAATAATATTGGCGAAATAATGCGTGTTAGTAAAAATGGTTGTTTACAATATCGTAAGCCTTTAATTTTTGAAAAAGCATTTGTAATTTTTGTCTTCGATATAAAGAGGCGTTACTGGAATTTGGGTTTTATATGGCCCGAGATTAATTTCATTTAGAGCCTAATTTTATTTTCAAGAAAATATGCAACATACTTGGTAATTTTCAGCATAATGTTGTTCATGGGCGCCGGCAGGGGGGGGGGGCAAAGGGGGGCGGTTCCCCCCTCTGGAAAATTAAAGTAACGCTTAACATAAAAGTACATGTCGAATTCAGCGAAATATGCATAGGTACTTAAAAATTACATTGACTATTTTTTTACAATGCCAAAACAACAATTGAAAGATTTTTCATTACCCTCCTGGGGGTTGAAGATCAACCATGTCTGAGGAAAGACTCTCTGTATGCTTAGCGTTCATAGAGAATTTGTGAATAATAATAAAGACAGAGTTATTGAAAAAGCAATAAATCGATTTTCACAAAAGAGAAGAAATCTGCCATTACTTTTCTCCGATTAGAAAAATATAGGTACAACATATGTGCATTCATAGTACATAGTATATTTTTTAGGGTAGATATATTTCCAATACAAAATTTAAATCAAAGTTGCGCTACAGTTAAGTTTAATTTAAAGTCTTGCAAACGGAAACCATATATACGTATATTTGAGAATAAAAATATAAAGTTTCCATCTATCTTTACTTTGCCCCAGAGGCCGATCTATGAGAGAGGGCTACCCCATAGGCTCTCAAAAGTTTCCGCAATATTTGTATACGAATAATACAATTTTTAAATTCAATTAAACCTAACCTAAGAAAAAGAAGAAGAGAGTTTTAACGATTGCAGGTTCGATTGGTATATTATACCATCAAGAGCGAGGTCCAGTTCCAGTTTACTTTTGTTGTCAATTGCTCAGCTCTACATTTTTACGGTTAATTGACTTGGGAAATTTGTTTAATAATGCGTGGTAAAATCCGGTTCATCCGCTCGTGGAAGGCGTGTTTTTTAACGATTTAACGACTTTTGGGTAACAATTGGGCGTGGCACCCTCAAAAATTTAATTAGCCTCGTTTGGTACCTGCGGTGACCTTTCCCCTCGCAACGACTTTAACCCCCCCCTTCACTTTGACCTTCCGGCGCCCATGTTGCCCCCCCCCCCCCCAGAAATGTCTTCTGCCGGCGCCCATGATGTTGTTGTATTGATTTAAAAACATGTCTTAAGCATAGGTCCGGAGTCCAGCTATCAAAACTCATGAAAATTGATTTTCGAATTCCACCACTCTCTCACATTTTTCACATCAACTTAATTCATTTAAATACGTATTAAATTTTTTGAAATTACTGTTTGCTCTGAATAAAAAAATGTATCGTAAATAGCAATTTCGGCGTTTCGATATAAAATATCCATTATCATATTTTATTTCGTATTACGACCCTAATTTTTACTTTATTTATCAAATAAATTATATTGAGCTTTTATTATATTAATTACAACAGAATATAAAACAATTATTGGATTTATAAATTAATGAATCTTTCGGAAAAAATAAATAAATATAAATTCTGATTTTTTATATTGTATATACCTAATTAATATAAAAAACAACACTTCTTTATATCTTACTTGACAAATATAATACAGATCAGGCCCATAATAGGTAATAAAACCTGATATTGAATACAGACAACCGTCAAGAAACATCAGATGAAGTATCACACAATTCAATAGAAAATTCAGGTCCACATTTCAAAAAACTAAGTTGATGTCGGTAGTTTCAAGGTAAGACTTTATATACAAAATTTTCTCCAAAAAAAAATTACTTTTTCTGAGATTTTTTTTTCTAAAATTACTTTTCTTGAATTTAACAGACTTTGAGCCATGACCATTTCAAACATAACCAGTAGTGGTATCAGATAAATTATATACCCTATAGAAACAAGTTATATTAAAAATTATATATGCCTATTAATAATTTTCACTTAAGCTTTATTTTCAATACTCTCATATTGCCAGTACTCTGGAGTTTATGTTTCCTTATTTTCCTGCAACTTTTTGAAGTGAGATTTTTTTGTAGGCGCGTTCAACACACTCTTTCCTGGATAGTGAATAAGATTCAGCCCTCACGTCTACTCTCGATTATTTAAAGATCAGTCGGGTAAAGTCTGTAAATTGTTTTTAGCCATCAGATTTTCCGTTTGCCAATTATTACATCAAGTCTGGGATCTCTCAAAAACTGACACATGATAACTATCGAAAAAATTATACAATTTTTATGAAATTTTCTGGACACGTACCTTTTAACGATCTTAACCATATTGAAATTGGCAACAATCGGAAAATGGCAAGTATTTTTTTGGCGTGTATATTTTTGAAAATGGGGTCATTTTAGGTCGTGCTGGTGCCGAAAGAGCCGCAAGAATCGAAAAGCTGAGACGATAATTGGATAAGTAGTTTTTAGGAGAAAACCTCTCTAGATAAAGAAAATTAAGGTTTCATTTTTTTTTTTCTAGAAAATGCGATTAGTTGACGAGAATCTTCGCCAAAAACTGTATTAATTAGAGGACACTTTGAAAACGATGATACCTTTTATTTAGAGTGAGCTAGTTGAACTTACACTTTTCGCCATTTCGAGTCACCACCTAATATGTTATTACTGGAAAATCGAATAATCTGGATCAATCAAACTTCCATATGTTAAAGAAGGGGGATATGAGCAGAACATACCAAAAAATCCCATCGATCCGATTGAAAATTAGCACAACTGCTATATCAGGGCAAGCAGGTATCCTTAGAAAGTTTACAAAAAGATGTCAAAAGGCGCTTATCTCCAAACTTTGAACAAAACCAAATTGGCCCATCGATCTACTTTTATTACTTTTTTTCGTTATAAGTGATATATCTACTTAAAAAAATGGAAAAATCATAGTTTTAAGTAAAACAAAACCTGTTGTGTACTGTTGGTAAGTAAAGTAAGACGCAAAGGCGCATTTTATGCTTGCTTGCAGTGAAGTTAAAAGTTAGTATTAGGGACCTATAACAACTGTCTTTGGGATTATTCGTTTTAGATTTAGTTGTTTTTGAAACTTTGGGATTTAATTATTATTCTTAAAATTTTTGATGGTCACTTGGCGCCTTTCCTTCATATATAATACTCCTTTGCCTCGAGAGTGCCTAAGTGAGTGAGAGTTGAGCTTCTGGTCGAATTGGTGACTTTTTTGATTTTCAGTTTGAAAATATACTTTAAGCGTATATACGTGCCAGCTATTTTCAAAAAATCAACCTCGTGGAACATGATTAGCATGCAAATTCTACCGAGACATAGGTAAATGCCAAGATATCTATGTAGAATTTTCAACATTTACCCTAAGTTTTGCCTTTTTATTGTGTTATGGTACCGGCGAATACTTGATATTATTTTAAAGGATAATACGAGCCCGATTATTCACGTACTTAAGTAGTGTTCTTCCAAAGTATTTGAACTCATATTTACGAGCATTTCGCTGGATGTAACATCACTATAAAAAAAAGTTCTGTAACAATTCTTTGGGGGGAAATACAAGCAATCGAGTTTAAAATGAAACATCCAGGAAATCGCAAAAAATTTCTAGACTTCAATATTTCGACAATTGTAGTCAGAATAGATTAGCTTTGCTTTTGATGCATTGTGGCAAATTTGAAGGAATACGTCTTCAAATATTTTGACATGACGTTAAAGTTAGAATGTCTAGACTTATACATTTAATTGCCTAAAACCTTACTGAAAACGTTTTGAACCTGTACACTAGGTCAGGATTGGAAATGTGGACTTGGATGATTAGAGGCAGTTTCTGATGGATTTTATGGTAGATTTCGTGGTAAAAATTTACTTTTAGCATATAGATGCGTAGCCGCAGTTTCTGATGGATTTTATGGTAGATTTCGAGGTAAAATTTTACTTTTAGCATATCGATGCGTATAGTTTTTGTGGTAAGTATGCACTTCGTTATTTGCCTGAAATTTCATTTAAAACGATTTGAAATTCTGAAAATGGGCCAGGAAAATTCGGACATTTCTCAAGCGATAAGCAGCGGTTTTTGTCGATTTTATGGACATTTTTTCTTTAAACATCGAAGCTGTAGCAGCTAATTTCAAAATATAGAACACAAAGAAATAATTGCATTTCATAATAGTAATCTTGCATTGTTTAAGTTTTCACTTCTGTCGTGTGATTTTAGGCACGCACCGTTTCTTTATTTCGTTTCTTTTTCAATTCATCTTCTGCTCTTTCTACTTCTTTTTGTTTTCATTATATTCGAGTGCATTTTTCTATTTTATGCACAGTTCTTCTTAATAAGACCTGTTGCCATAAACCAGCCTATGGGCAATGAATGAAGTTCTCTATCAATAATTCATTGTTTATTGATAAACCGTTTTCTATGAGAAAATATTAAATTAGTGTTAATGAAATTCTACAAATTCAAAATGTTGCACTTACTGCTTTCATTTAAATTTGAGAAAAGAGTCATGTTTATGTACGAATGGTGTAAAATTGTAATACCTACCTAAATAAAACGCGACCTAAAGCAAATATATGCATATTTCCTCGCAATAAATTTCCTGACTTCAAAAGCTCATAATCAAATTCCCTGACTTTTCCAGGCTTTTCATATTTTCCGTGTTAGTGGGCGGTATATTGCGTCATCGTAATGCATGCTGGAGTAATTTTATCAAAAATATTGTCTAAGGAAAACAATAAAGTGAATGGCAGTTTTGTCCCGTTCTATTTTCTTCTCAGCGTTCCCCAGGTTCAACATAATGATTTGTTTGCATTTAGGAGCCAATTACTTTTTCTTAGTCTTAACCTTGTTCAAATTCTTACAGACATATATAATTTTAATAATTTCATAGATCGATTTAAATAATTTGGTAGCTAATAAGCAATGCCAGCCGAGGGTCAGTTTTGGGTTAGTTCCGGTTAGTTTTTGCTGGTTGCACCCGAAGTGCCCATGCGAATATTACACCCGTTATGTGTTTATTTGGACCTTAATGCGGTCATTGAATCCTAGGTAAAAAATTAATCCCGGCCGCATTCAATGCCTCTCGTCCTCAATACGCATCTGCCCTAAAATTATATATAGCAAAATCCAATTTATTGAACAGGATAACGTTTTCACCAACAAAATAACATTGTATTTGGCAGAAATACCAATTACCAATTATACAAGTACCAATTATACCTTATCGATAGAGCTAGATTCACCACCGATGTCATTAATTATTATTGCATTATAGCTCGATTAAATTAGTGAAAAACTCTTTAATTTTGGTTAATGTAGGCCGTTGTTTCCAGTGTATGTTAAATAGTAATTTAATTAAATTATTAAATAATTATTATGAGTCAACATTGATATTTACAAAGAATGGTTTAGATATTATTTGAGTTACAAGGGCTTTCTTCTAACGTAACACCATCTATCAGTGAATTCATCATCAAGGGATTTGATTCATACTGGGTGCATTTTCTCATAAATTATTCTTATTCTTCTATCAAGCCCGATATAATGGATTGCGAACATCATTTAAGATGAAAAATTGATATAGAAAAACTATCTTACAAGAGCAGAATATTCGATCCATAGTGATCCCAGCACATTCAAGTCCTTCATTAAGACAAAACATATTCAACCTCACTGCCAGAGATTTTCACTCAAGGTGATGTCCAATACTGTAACCCCGATGAAAGTGTAATTGCATTCGCTGATTTTTTGGTGGTGCTTACAACACTCCACGTATGCACGCAGAGAGTGTTTCAAACTCATGTATCATCATCGAATATCTATAAGACAGAACCATCCAGATATCCATGAGGAAATTGAAGGATAAAGCGACACGTGGCCCCGATAGTATACCTTGTTTCGTCGTTAAGGACTGTGCTGATGCGTTTTTGAAACCACTGTCTCATATCTTTAATCTGCCACTTAAGACAAATACTTTCCATGAAATATGGAAAAATGCAAGAATCACTCCCGTTTTCAAAAAGAGTAACACAAACGATATTTCAAACTATGTGCCAGTATCAATACTATCAGTATTTACGAAGGGCTTTGAGATGTCGGTGTACGAGTGTATTTTTGCCGAAGTTAAATAACTGATATCTGTGGGGCAACGCGGTTTCTTTAGCGGGCGCAGTACTGCTAGTTTTTCGGCTTGTTTTACTCAGTTCACTGGTCGGGCCTTGGATGACATGCAGGTGGATGTGGTCTACAACGACTTCTCGAAGGCCTTCGATGGGGTCGACCATTCTATCCTGTTAACGAAAGTAGATAAATTGGGTTTTAGTGGTGACCTATTAATGTTCTTCGAATCCTATTTGAGTGTTCGAGCGCAATATGTAGAGATGCGAGGTCACACGTCTTATGAATTCGTTGCTACAAATGGTGCCCCTCAGGACAACAATTTTGCCACATTGATTTTCTCAATTTTTATCAATGATATATAAGTAATGATATTTCTAGCAATGTTTTGTTGTTTGCTGATGATCTAAAGATATTTCGAGTGATTAGAGATCGGAATGGTTGCAGTGTTTTGCAGGCGGACATGAAGGTCATAAGCAGTTGGTGCGATGTTAACGATTTGCCTTTGAATGTTAACAAATGTATTACTATGACTCACTCTGATAGGATGAACTATCTTCGCTTTGATTATAGACTAGGCAATGTGGTACTTGAAAGACGTCGATTTTTATATTGAGTAGTGCCACCTAATCGGAAACGGGCTTATCTCATGTAGTTGGTAATTGGAAAGCGCAGTACGCTATTTAATACCTACAATTTATGAATTTAATCTACTATAGTTTACTATATTTAGTATATATTGAGTATTTCTTCGGTTTGTCGTCGTGTGCCCTATAGTGGTAGTCACATTATATAAACTATCCAATTAAAACATCGAAAATCATAATTTGTGGAACGTCTTGATTTTTGAAAGGAAGGTTGTTTTATCTTTGTGGCGACGCTTGACCGGGTGAGTGCTAGTTTTTGATCTTGAAATATTTTATTCATCTTGCATATATTTCACTAATTTTTTTCATTTTTTAAATACATAATCAATAATTGTTTCTGATTCACTTAAACATATTCTGCTAAAGCAAGAATTTAGCATTTTTATGTTACACTTTCGATTAATTTACAACATCAATAATCTAAAATTTTTGTAGTGACCGTTGGGTAACGATCAAGCATATAATTATTAGCACTTGCCCTGTCGCGTCTCAACACTGATGTATGGACATTAATTTGCATTTATGAGAGGTTAAGTTCACATGTGTAAATTTACCTATTTTTTTTCTTATCTTTTATCTAAATTTCTATTTCAATGCGAGATAGTGAGTACCATTGTCTTTAATTAATTGAGGTGTAATTACGCTCAATTATTGTATATCTGCCAGGGGCCATATAAAAAAAGTAATAGAAATTACTTATATGGAGACTCGTTTATAGAGAGGTTGCACCTCTATTTTTCTGTTTATCATTAAATTCAAGTTATCTTTTATTTAGATTTGCTGAGGCCACTGTTTGGAATATAGTTACATCATTTTCATTTGAATTTTATACCTTAAAGTAAAGAAAAAGAATATCTTGAGTAATAGTAGTTATTTATAATTTTTACTTAACAGTAGTTATTTACAATTTTTGCTTAACAGTAGTTACTTGTAATTTGTGCTCAAGTTTTTGATTATACTTGCTTTAACCAGTAAATTTTCAAATTGTTGAATACTTCCTCCTGTATAGTAGTCTAACTGAGGTCCACAGGATATTTCCCTGAATACTTTCTTAATTAGCGATATACATTGGTCTAAGATTAGGTCATTATTTTTTTTGCATGTAAACTGCGTTGGCGGAAGAAGAAAGTAGCAGGTGTTCGTCCACGTCGCTGTAGCAGACCTGTAGAGGGAGCCGATACTAGGATAACCAGTAAGTCCTAGATCACCACAACTCAATCGAATTTGGGCATAGGCAGAAGCGGTTACAGTAGAGGTCCCGATACGATCGCATGGTTACAGAATAGTTGGACGAGCTAAGTATTAGCCAATCCGAAGATAGATTGTTTGTAACGGCCAGTGAATTCGTCTAATTCTTTTATTAATTTTCTATAATTCTTTTAATTTTCATTCTCATTGCAAAAACTATATTTCAAACAATTTCATAAGTTATATTTACATCTGATTATATAGATTTCAATTTTTCAAATTTCACCACTCATATTTGTAAATTAATTATAACATTAATATATTATTGTTTTAAAATTCCTTTGTTTATTTTATCGCAAGATAGAGCTCTGTGTGACACGAATTATAAGGGCAAATTTGTGATATTCTGATCTTTATAGTTATTGATCTTTTAGTATTTATATTTAGTTCGCATTGTCTCTAAGAACTCTGGCGCCCAAAATATAAAAAAGTTGATAAAAGGGACAACTCACCCCTTCAGAAAAAACGAATCTCATACTTAATTAAATTAAATAAATTAACTTTCGCTACAAATTAGCGTCCAATTATGTGTATCCTTTATATATAAAGTGACGCCCAACTGATCAATTCGTTTCAAAGTGGCGCCCTACTTTCGGGGCACTATATTCGTTACAATTTGATCCAAAATTATCATTTGCAGCTCATGTTGAAGGGGTTTGCAGACAGGCAATAAGAGCGCTAGGTGTTATCTAGCGCAGTTCTCATGGATTTACAAACCGGAAAGCATAAAAAAAACATTTTTTGCCTGGTCTAATAAAAAAAATATATTATCCAATTGAAAAGGAGGTTTGTCAGGTATCTTGCTTTCAGAAGTGATAATGGCTTTCCTCCTAGAGATTTCAAACAGCTTGATATGCTTTAGCGATTTGATATCCCATCCTGGAAAATCGCAGAAATTACCTCTCAATTAAATTTCTCTATAAATTGTGCGGGTTCTGCATCGACTGTCCCGGCCTGTTATCCCAGGTAAATTTCCGTGTTCCTTCTCGGACGGTTAGAGCATCTCCAAGATTATTCCACTTACATACTCCCTCTATCAATTTTCTGACTAGAACGGCACTCTTTCGAGCTATGACCCTCTTTAGCAAAACCTGTAACGACATAGATGTGAGCCTTCTGACACCAGCTAAATTTGCACTGGATTTGTGGGGCAGACTATTTCATTAATTATAACTTTTATTACTGTTTGTTGATTTTTACTAACGTTGTTGTTATTGTTATTATTGCCCATGGTTTTGAGGAAGGGGTGTGTCGCAGTTTATTTTTTTTCTTTCCTTCATTGTATTATTGTATTTTGGATGGTTTATTTTGTTATTACTTATTTTTTTTTATATTATAGTTATATAACACAGTTAGTTCACATTAATAAGTAGTATGTCAGGTTGTCTTGTATAGAAGGTAGTATGTTAGACAATAAAGATTATTATTATTATTATTATTATTATTATCATTATTATTATTGTTATTATTTTTATTATTATTATTATTATTATTATTATTATTATTATTATTATTATTATTATTATTATTATTATTCGTTTCCATTGTAGCAGTTTATTGGTCCATCTATCATTTGTCATTATAGCAACATGTATCGCCCATTTCCAAGACACTTTTGTCATAATTTCAATCTCAGATGTTTCATGTTTTATCTGAGATTTCAATAGCATCTGAGGTCCTATTCTTCATCGAGCTGTATTTAAAAATATCTCAGTGTCACCCCGCAGCAATACTCTTTTTTATTTATTGTCTTTTGTCCCCTTTGTAGTTACCTATATGGGATTACTAAGAATTCACGCAATAAACCGCAACGCTGTAAGACGTAATACCAAAATCAACGGAGTATTGATACATCACGTGTCAATACTCAATCCACACCAGTTTGTAATAATAGTCCAAGAGGCAGTAAATTTGTTGGTACTTATTTTCCCAGTTGGTGTAATTATTTAGTTTGTTCTATTAGTGATACTAACAATTTTGGGCCTGGCAAAAATGTGCTTCATAGATAAAAAAAAAGATGGGTCGGCTTGTTTTTCCTGTTATAACCACCAAAGCTGGATGCTCTTACGGATCAAGGGAAACTAGATGCTAATAATATTACGGAAAACCAAAATCCAAACGATGTACCTAGTTTTATTGAGGATAATTTTACCAACTCAGAGGAATGGGATGACCGTGATGACGAGCCGCTATCAAGGTTTATCAAGAAGCGCCATCTTTTGACCGGATGCAATTTTAATCCAACTTTTTCCAGAAAAGGCAAAAAATGGCCATTATCGATGTTGAAAAATAGCAGGAAACATTTATAGATCTAGCATTGCAGAAGAATTCATTTGGCAAAAGTATAACATGACAACAATCTCTAATTTTAATGATGTAGGGTTCGTTATTTGCGCAAAAGCATATGCAGATCGCAATGCAGATAACTTCTTCAAGCAATTCGAATTGCGTCAGCAGCTTTTAAGGGATTCGTATATTTCAAACATTTGGAGAAACGCTCGTTCCAAGTATACAATGATTCTATGACCCGCTGAAAAAGGTGGGGATGAGATCGATGAAAGATATGGTTTCTATTGGATGGTTTATGATATGATATATGAGAGCTACGTCGTGTAACACGACTCGTAACAATGCTCCTAACAAATGAATGACAAATGATTCCTATGGTTATTTACTCACCACATGACGTACCTACATCTAAATACCATATCTTGAACTTATTGTATCATGGCCTACATTTGTCGACGAAGCGTCATTCAACCATATGAAGGTAAATTTTTTTTGCGATGAATTTTACACTAAACCTAAATAGTAACAAATATATTTATTTTTAAAAGCGCAGGTGAAAACAATTGCAATCATGCTCATAATGTTTTGAAGCTACAAAAGAACATTTATGATATTGACTATAGCCACGAGAAAGATGATGCTGATATCGAGTATCGTCAATAATGTACCAGCAAAAGCGAGGAAGATGTCGATGAAGCAGAAGAAGAACTCAATTAATTTGATATTGTTTACGCATTTCTTGCAATTAGATATCAACTAAAAACTTTTCATTGACCTTCATTAAAATTAATAACTTCATAAATAAAGTATTTTTCATTCTGATAAATCATAATTTCGTAAAAATGGTGTGAGAAAGCTTGCCTATGAAGTCGCTGAAAAATTTAAAATTTCGCATTAGTGGAAAAATGGTTCCAAAATTTCGTGAAGCGTCAGAGAAAGTAATAATCCACTCAAACTGTTAGACGGTATCAGTGTGATGGAAACACGGATACAGCACAGTACCAAAAACAACCCAAAGTAATTTCTAGAAAACGACAAAAGCAAGTTTCTGGAACACCACGTGCAGGAGAGGTGTAAATACTATTCCTTTCTGCTGTGCAAATATAGCAGATCTTTTTACACCATATAATTATAATGCATGATGCACCAGAATTAGCAAATATTGCTCCCATGGATGGTTTGGTCCAAGTTTCAAAAAGAAAGATTCCGAACTATTAAGATAGAAGTTTTACCAAAAAGGAATGTACCTCTCTTCTTGGAAAATCGCTCGAGGGTAAAATTCTCCAAAAAAAAAGCAAGAAAACCACGCCGTCAAACTATCGCCCAACTGCCTTGCTTCCAAAGTCATGGAACATGTAGTCAATCAGCAACAACTCAAGTACTTCGAGATCAACAGAATAATTAGCCATAGCTAATTCGGCTTTCACAAAGAGAGATCGACATGAGATATATTGGCCTATGTTCGTCATATATGAAGTAGGGTAATTGAGAACTACGGAGAATCTCGAGCGATTGCGTTGGATATTTCGAAGGTATTCGGCAGAGTTTGGCATGACGGACTAGTCAACAAACTGCCGTCCTTCGGACTGCCAAACCTCTATCTACAGCTAGCTTGCCAGTTTCCTTAAGAACCGATCAATGCACGTTACAGTTGATGGACATATCTCAGAGACATTCACCATTAACGCGGGCGTTCCTCAGAGCGCAATACTTTCACCAACTCTGTTTCTCATATGTATTAATGACCTGCTGACCGAAATCAATAATCCTGTTTAAGTTTTGCAGATGAGAGTACTCATGTCTCTCAATTTAGATCAGAAAAACCTTTACCAGGGACTGAAACTTATCACTGCAGACAGGAGCAGATTACAACAATTAATCAAGATCTGGAGAAAGTTCAAACATGGGTCGACAGAAAGCCAATACGGCGGGCCCTGACATCATTATGGCAGGATCGCCCATTCCTTCATCCTTGTCAATTGGACTACTGGGTGTGTCGATCAACAGCTATATGTCTTGGCATGATCACGTTGCTATTATCGGAAAATAAGCCTCGCAGAAGCTTGGTGCGCTATTTCGCAATAAAAAAATCAAATACCGCAGCAGCTGTTCTTGCTCTGCAAAGCGCAAATAAGACCGTGCTTATAATATTTCTCACACATCTGGGGTGTCGCACCAAAGCACACCCTAAAGCTGCTAGATTCCATTCAGAAGAGCTGTGCGTCTTGTCGGCGACACGGAGTTGACCCGGGATCTGGATGATCTGGAACCCCGCAGGCATGTGGTCGTTTTACAGATATTACCACGACAAACGGCAAGAGCTCAGCCGTTCGTTGTACAACTGGAAACACCAAGAACATCGCTTTACAAGGACGCGTTTGTCTGTCGCACTGCATCACCGTGGAACTCACTCCCAGGGCATCTGTTTCCCCCAAATTACAACCTACAGCTATTCAAGAACCGAGAATCAACATCTTCGCACACACACCGCTCGTCGAGTGCCATAGGATCTCCCTTTAGTGTGTGTGTGTGTCATTGTCATAAAAAAAACAAGTAAGCGAAAACCATGGGCATTCTGCCCATTCTTTCAACATGGAAGCTGTAAACTTTGTAGCAGAGAAGAACATCTATATGCTTCAACTCGCAATTCACACCACCCACAATTTGCAAATTTTGGATGTGGCCATATCCAAGCCATTGCAAAACTTTCATGTGCCAGCACCAGAATCTTGGTTGCGTGCGAATTCTGGATGAACCATTTTGCAGTATAATGTTACAGCTAAAGCTGCCGTGTCAGACTTTCGTACTTCTGATGTGTGGCCAACTAATAGAAATCAATTTCCGGAAAGTGCGTTTGTTTCTTCAAATGCAGTTCATTTTCTAAAACCAGGTTCGCAGTACCAGTGTGTTCACACCCTATTTTGATTAAAATAATTTACCTAGACACCATGGGCAACAACCCCTTTTTCTTCACCTATTAGTCAGTAACTTCATTCCACTTTTCTGTACTCTAATATACCTTAGTTATATAGAATTGAGCGCAGGCCAAACCACTTTCCGTTCTCAAATACTTATTGAGATTTCGGATTTAAGGGAGCATTTTTATGTTCATTCATTGGTTGATCAGAATATGTTTGGGAAAGTTCTGTTATGACCTAGATATTTTAAGAGTTCGACAGACAATAAGTTGTGATATAATATGAAGAAACGAATTAGCATTATTAACATTTATCCCGCTTTTATCTATTTTTCCGACTCTCTAAAACTTTAAAGTTACAACTTAATTTCTATTCCTTAACGTATAAGCCGCAACATGCGCTTCAACTCCTAGTAAAGCTGATCACGTAACCGCACATCACAGGAAACACGTATTTTAAACAGAATTTTTCCCTGATACCGGTACGTTTTACTTTACGGCTCCTTTTCGGGCATAGTGGTGTTCTACAACTTATAATGGATATATTATGTAATTACTTTTCGAGGCCCCTTGTGGGCATAGTAACGCGTTACCGAACGTGGAGTCTTGTTTTGAGACTGACTGATCAGTCTAAGACTAGCTTCTCTTTCAGACTGACTTTTTCCGAGGCTCCACTCGGGCAACGTAAGGTGCTATCGTGAGTGAAGACTAGTTTTTGCCTAACTTTTCAGAGGCCCCTCTTGGGCATCGTAATGTGCAATCGCGCGTCAAAAATATTTTCTGACCAAATCTTTCCCAAAGATTTTTAGCTTTCAAGGCTTGTTTTTTCCTCGAAAAATCTGGAATTATAGCAGGTGTCCTGCTATTAAAATGTTTTTATTAAGAACACTTAAAATTCCTAAGTCCCCGAAAATTCTAATGTGGCAATTAGCGTGTTTATATGTTTTGTAAATTCCAATCTCGGCTTTTATTATCACCGCACTTTTCTAAATAGGGCAATTAAAATCGTTTATTCAAATTAACATGGTTTTTACGTCCCAATCTCTGCTTTTGTCTTGCCAACTTTTCGTAATTGAACCCCCCACCGTCCAAGGGCAATCCCGAAGAACTTTGAATCGATTGATGAGAACTCTAAAATAATTTATTGATTAAATTAACTAGAAACAGTTATTAACTCCGGGTCATCACAATGATATCATTCTTGTCATCTTGTTGAAGTCAGTTCAGAACTTAGTGCTTACTATTTTAATTGCATTTTAATTTTTTAGATTTTTCGTTTTAGACAACGAGGGCAGATTTGTTCCTCGAACCATCGAGCATTTTCCAGTTCTTTTGCGTTTTTCAGCTTCTTTAGGGTCATTAAGTTAGCACTTGTTCAATTTACGCCTTGGGGCCAGAGCCGAAGCGACCATATTCTGAAAGTTTTAATAAAACTGAGGTGGAGAAATAGCAACAATATGTCACAAAAAAGAAACCTCTAGCCTGGCTACTTTGCTCAGTTACATAACTGTAACATGTCATATCAGTAGTTTTTTTTATTATTATCCAAGGTACAAATATTCTCAGAAGGATATGTGAAAGATGAAACTTCTCCAATCTAATGTATCGTTTACAACTAATAAAAAATGCTTACCAAATCAATCCCCTTTTTGTTGGCAGCTACCTGAGCTCTCAGATCAGATATATTATCCTGCAAGTTCCGCCCTCCGGCGTTCTTAATAGCTTTAGTTATTTCCGCCTCCATGAATTTGTCCTGTTCGACTAGCAAAAAAGATTTAAAAGCTGCTCCTTCTTGGGACAAACTCGTTGAATGCGGGGGCATTGAGCCTGGAGTAATACCCCCTATGTCTGCGTGATGGCCTCTGCTGGCCACGAAAAAGATTGGATCTTCTAAACCCCTGAAATTCAAAGATTAGATAATGAATAAATTTAGAAATGAATTAAATGAGACTCCATATTGTGCAAACAAAATCCAATTTGATATTTGATATTTGCTATAATCACCCTGACTTTTTAATGGAAGAGTTATTCAAGCTTAATTATTCATTACTGGAAATATGTTTCTTTTTAAAGAAATTGAGCAGATTTTATTGTCATTGAGATAAAAGTTGTTTAACTTACAACCATTTTCAAGTCGTGTTAAATCGTCCTGTATGCATTGGCAATCAGGACCGCATAAGCTAACTAAGCTCAAGCTTAGGGCGGGAACATTTCAGAGGCGGCAAATGTATGTCGTCGCATTATGCAAGTAATTGAAGTGTATGATTCGCTGATTAGCGCATCGAATCTAAATGTGATAAATTCGAATATGGAGAAGAAAAATAAGTGTATTAGATGAAATAATGAAAATATCGGATATTTGAAAGACAAACATGCAGAATTTAACAATAGTATATTGTGAAACAAATGCTGAAAATAGCACTTTTGACACACGTGTGATAGTTTGTGTGGGCCAGTGTCATAAGTCAATCGAGTGTGAAATAGCTATTTTCTTGCAGTAGAATGCGGAAAAAATGCTTTCCACAAGAGTTAGGAACAATGATTCCTGCAGTCACATGCATAGTTTTTAATTGGAAGGTATAAAGCATGTATATAAGTGTGGCAGAAGCAAAAAAATAAGTGTCTCACCTTTATAAGGACACAACTGAAGTGAAGCTTCTGAAAGAGATATTAGGAATTGAGTTTTTATTTTTTTTAAGCTTTTTTTCCTCTACTTTCGCCGCCGTTTTCGACACATTATTATTATTATTATTATTATTATTATTATTTTCAAGTTTTTTTTTCATAAAGCATTTTTGTTCTTTCCGTTTTTGCCATCCCCTACCTCGTAGCTCAACTCCTTGGCTTTTTTCGCCGAATACAGCGTTTCTCTAATTTTTATCTCTTATTTCGTTTTATAATAGTTTGATTAACTTTCCGAACAATTTTTTACGTTTTTTTTAATTTTTTTCTCATTTTTTCGAAAAGTTCCCTCCACTGATGACCCTGTGAAACAAATTTACAAAAAAAAAACAAAAAAAAATTATAAAAGAAAGTGTCGAAACTGGGGGCAAAATGTTTAGGAGAAAAAAAAAATAAAAAGGAGAAAAAATGCTTAAAAAAATAAAAACTTAATTCCTAATATCTTTCAGAAGCCACAAAAACTTGTAAGCCATCGATTCTTTGGTTAAGATGATAATTAAAAAGCAAAAAAAAAAAACGTTCACATTGGAAGATTTGCACAACTCTCATTTATTTGGCATGACAGAATTATGGTTTCTGCAAAATGGATATTTCCAATTTTATTAATGAAGCAACCGATGATATTTTTCTATTAATGAAAGTGGTTACTATATTTGGGTTGGCTAGAGCCTGCCGTAGTGAAGAATTGACGTTATTATTAATAGATAATATGGAAGATAATAAATAGCAACTCAAAAGCCCATTTAAGTCGAACCTTTGTTATATATAAAGATCTAAATAATGGTATATGCCTTGATTGTTATTATATTTCTTCATCCAAATAACATAGAAGATTTTTTTGTTAAATATATTCATGGAAAATGCACTACGCAATGCGTTGGTATTAATATTGTCACGGCTAGCGACCTTCTGTATTTTTTTGGGTTGCCATATACAACTAACTTGCCGCGTCTACGTTATTTCCGCATGAATCTTCACCCATCAAGAACATTCCTGAGCTGAGCCTATGTTATCCCGATGTATAGTGCTGCCGGGCTAGGAATAATAAAGAAGTGGCACCGTCGCTTCCGGAAAAGTCCCGTTGTATATTCGACTGGGTATAAATGGCGCGCAAAACGCGTGTTGTAGTTAGCTAGTCATTGAGTGTTGAATTGTAAAGGTCTAATAGTCGTAAAGTTATAAGAGTGGTATAGTGTGTTTAATTGTATGCAGTGTTAAGAAATAAAGTGATTATTATTTCAAAATAGTAAAAGTTGTGCTTCTGTCAGAACTCACGGGAAAAACGTAACAATATGGTTAGCAAAATACCTCAGAAAAGTGCTGTGTTCCTGTTGTCTACCAAATTCTGAAGAATATGCAGGACACAGCTTTTCAAGCTATTTCATGGGAGATAATAATAAAGAAAGGATGGACCTTTCAACATTGGCAAAAAATTTGCAAAATGCAAACCACGAATTTTTATTGTTATAGGGTGTAAGGGGTGACGGTAACAAAGAATGAAGACCGACCCAACTGACAACCTCACCTGCACGTGGTGCACCCTGCCAGATAACCGTCAATAAAAGAATAATGCTAGTCCAAATAAAAGCAATTCCAACAAATGTCAACATCATACAGGTGTATGCACCCACAAGTGAACATGAAGAAGAAGATATAAATAATCATAATCATAAAAAACCCTAAAAAATAACTACTTATAATGATGGGATTTTAATGCAAAAGTGGGAAGAGAAAGATCAGGAAATCATATTGGACCCCATGGGATTGGAGTAAGAAATGCGTGAAGAAAAACGATTTGGTTATAATGAACACATTATTTTTCGAGATTATATACCTGGAGAGCCCCAAAAGATGGAAAAGATGGTAAAATCATACGAAACCATATCGACTACATAATGGTATCAAAGTTACAGAAACAGCTTTAAAATGGCCAAAACTTATCCAGGAGCGGACATAGACTCTGATCACAATTTATTGGTAGCAGAATTTAGGGTACAATGGAAGAAACTGAAAGTAAAACAAAGCACAACCACTTATCACAGAAGAAAGATCAATAAACCAGAGGTAAGAACTCTGCCATGAACCTAATAAGTAACGCCTTACTGGATGTAAAAAAACAGCTCAGAAGTCGAGGAAAAAATGGAGAAAATAGTCAAAGTTACAAAAATAATAAAGAAAGAGATATTAATAGCAAATATAGACAAGAGGAAACCCTGGATGAATGAAGAGATACTGAAATTATTGGAAGAAAGAAGAAAGACCAAAATAAACAATGACATGAACAGATATAGATCCATCAACAACCAGATTAGGAGAAAAAATCAGAGAAGCAAAAGAACAAGAACTCAAAGACAAGTGCAAAGAGATTGAAATAGCACAATCAAATCAATCAGTTTTAGTGTCAAAATTTTGGATTGCAAAAAAAATTAATTGGGATTGGTGAGAAGCGATATAACTTTAAATGACCAAACAGTGAAAAATATATAAAATCTTTTCATATATAAAACCTTTTCACATGGCGGAAACTATAATTTTCAAGAGTAGTTATAAGTGTGTTTGTAATAATTGTCAAACCAGAGAGTAGATAGAAATGTAGTTTGACTAACAAAAAACGAGTTCAAACTGCCACTCTGCTGTGCTAAATTGAAACGAGGAGACAATAAGTCAGAACTGATAAAAAAAATTACTATGCAATTGAAAAAAAAATCAATATTTAGTTGCCTTTGGTTTCGAGTTACATTACTTAATTATGAATATTTTTCAACTTTTGCACTGAAATCAATAGTTAAGTTGGGCCGACTTTGGATCCTTTTTCTGCCTTATGTAAAATATAGGGCATTTATATTGTTACGTTTTTCCGCGGGTTCTGATAAAGTCACAACTTTTACTATTTTAAAATAATACTCTTTTTATTCTTTATCACTCTATACAATTAAACACACTAATAGATCCTTAAAATTTAGCACTTTATGCTTAACTGATTACAACACGCGTTCTGCCCGCTATTTATAATCAGTCTAAAATATATCGCGAATACTCCGGACGATGCGAGGTCTCTCTATTATTCTCGACTAGGGCTGCACACATCGGCAAAATACCACAGCTCCCGAATCCTCTCGGATGGCGATGACTCATACGGAAAGAGCGCAGATGCGACAAAGTTAGTTCTATAGGATAGCACAAAAGCTTTCGGATGGTCGCTATTCGTGACAATATTATTTTTTGTGTCTAGTAATAGATAGTAGAGAGCTTTCTGCAAGAGCTAATTAAGGCTGGGTTTGACAATCATGCCTATGCTGATTATTTGGTCCTCATTATTGATGACCGTCACATTAGTCATACAGGGAGACTCATAGACTCATGCAATGATAGAAAGATGGTGCCAGAAGAAAGGGCTCAGACAACAAGCCAAATTACTACTCTTTATGAGGAAGCCTACGCTGGGCGAAATCATTCCAGTCATCAACTTGTTTGACTGGCGTTTCAGCTCTAATGGATGAACTCATCGTTCATACTGGACTCTAAATTGACCTGGAAGGAGCAAGTTAGTAGCCGTATTAAAAAAAAAACAATAATGCTCTATGGGCTTATAAAAGAGCTTTTGGAAGCGACGCGGACATCATGAGGATCCTCCACTGGATTTGTGCGGCTGTATCACCTAGGGGGCATGGCTTGCGCGGAAATTACAGGTGCTATGAGGACGGCACCTACCATGGCTCTTAAGAGAGCGACTTACTACTCCTCGAGTATGAGGTCTTGAGGTCTGTATACAGACTCAAAGGTATCATCACCTAAGGGACACTTACTAATACCCCAAGAGGACACATCAAATTCTGGAGGAAGTCGGGCTGATGATTGTCCGGAATTCTTAATGAGGGCGTAAAACATACTGCCCACCTTCAAATCAAGTAGAACTTTTCAATTTCACATACCCGATAGGGATGCATGGCTGGGGACAGATCGCAGCACACTTCCGGTTAATAGGATTGTCTTGTATACGGACTGCTCCAAAGCAGACAATGGCATTAAAGCGGGTGTATATGGAAAACCACAAGGACAAGACCTGCTTTTTCCTATGGAGCTTACGCAGCCCGAGATGTATGCGATCTTCAAAGACCGGCATGAAAACTGTTAAGAATATTAAGAGACATCTGCTCGCAAAGCTGCTCTATGAGTGTTTGAGTGTAGAGACGTCTTAGGATTTTTGGGAGCTTCGGTCGGCCTTAATAGGGTCAGACTTGTTTGACACTCGAATATCCCAGGGAACGAGGAAGGCGATCGTCTGACACGATAGGATTCCGAAATGCGTCAAATGAGGCCTGAGCTTGTAATAGGTGTGCCTTACAATACAGCTGCCGCCTTCATAAGGAACGGAATATACGTGCGGGCCAAGGATCTATGACGAACTACTCCAAGAATGAGACAGAACGGGCTATTCATGGGTGAACCAGCGCCTTGTAGGGGCTCACTCTTTCTGGCTCTGAAGATGGGGGAAATGAAGCTTGTGACAGAACTCTTCACAGGGCACTGTCGCTTGAGGAGACATTCGCACCTGTTACGAATCGTAGAAGATCCGGAATTTAGGCAGTGTTTGGATGACGATGAAATGTCCACTCATGTTCTTGACGACTGTTCAGTGTTGGCTAGTATAAGAGATGTACGCTAGGCCCGAAGGACATAAGAAAGATCTAGCCGGGA
The DNA here is from genome assembly GCA_016904865.1 of Pissodes strobi. Classification (NCBI taxonomy): domain Eukaryota; kingdom Metazoa; phylum Arthropoda; class Insecta; order Coleoptera; family Curculionidae; genus Pissodes; species Pissodes strobi. Next base: position 9,088 of record MU182002.1, on the reverse strand, counting down.
AAGCTGTGCCTTCGCTAGGAACACCGGGCTCCCGTATGTGAGTTACGCACAATCGGCCCAGGCTGGTGACCTACGTGCGCTTTTCAAGTTCATTCATTCATACTATTTTTTCATACTAAATATTTTTTCCGAGATCAAAAGGGAATAAGTATCCCGTCTATGCTGGAATGAAAGAAATAATAATTTTAGTATTTTTCTAGACAAATTAAGTAAACACTAATTCATTTTTGGCAATTACCTTTGACATATGAATGTGATATCCCTATGCGCCATTTTATTTAATACGAATCTAATAAAAAAAAATATTATCCCTTTTTAGTTTATGATATACAGCATTAAAGTGTATTGAATATCAAATTAGCCAAAATGCATAAACAACTAAGTAAATTCAAAATAGAATCTAAGTAAAGGGGAAAACATTTTGTTACAACTGTTTGCGTAATACCTGAAAGTAGGTTATTCAAGCCTATTATTTTAGACTTGTTTTGTTCAGTACCGCTAATGAATAAATGAAATATTCCGTCTCTCCTGCAATGGCTCATTTTCAATATTTTAAAAATATCGAATGCAAAACAAACCTCCTAATAATTAGAAAATTCTAAATTCACCTAATCCTTGAAGTGAATCAGTCTATTTTCTATCGGATTAGTGATCTTGCTATACGTAGTTTTTATTGAATTGACTCCAACATCTCAAGTTATGATTTATATAACAATTGGCAATTACAAAGTTCTGACAAAATCGTATTTAAAATGACATATTTCAATGGAAACTGCCTTAATTTTGCTTTGGCTTTGACATTTAGTTATTTTCTATAAAATTGTCTTGATTTTTTTAATGTATCTAGTTTAATTTAACAGCGAAAAATTCATATTTTTTATAATCTATGAAGCACGTTAATCTTCTACTTGAATCATCATCATCAATCGACCAATCGCGTCCACTGCTGGACATAGGTCTCCCGTAGCCTTCTCCATCCTTGCCGATCATGTGCTGCCTCTATCCAGTTTGTCTTTATCCTTTTAATGTCGTCGGTCCATCTGGTTGGTGGACGGCCTCTACTTCTGTATGCGTCTTGGCGCGGTCTCCACTCAAGTATCCTCTTTGTCCAGCGATTGTCCGAAATTCGCGCCACATGACCGGCCCAGTTCCACTTTAAGGCTGTCATACGGGTAACCGCGTCCGTCACTCCAGATCTCTCCCTTAATGTTATATTTGGGATCCTGTCTCTTAGCGATATACCTAACATCGACCTCTCCATTTTCCTCTGCGCGATACTTATTCTATTTGTAGTGTTCTTTGTGAGGGTAAGTGTTTCAGCCCCGTATGTAAGCACAGGCAACACGCACTGATCGAATACTTTTCTTTTTAGGCATATTGGAATGTCTGACTTAAAGATATTGCGCAGCTTTCCAAAGGCCGCCCATGTTAGGCCTATTCTTCTCGATATTTCGCGTGTTTGATTGTCTCTACCAATAGAGATTTCGTGACCAAGGTATTTATAAGAGCTTACTTGCTCTATGCTTACGCCGCCTATCTTGATTGCCTCACTCATAACAAGATTTGTCATGTATTGAGTTTTGTTGGTGTTGATTTTGAGTCCAACAGAGTTAGATGCTTCCTTGAGCCTCCGAAGCATTTGTTTTGCTTCGTCCATACTATCTGCGATAATTAATATATCATCGGCGAATCTCAGATGGTTTAGTTTTTCGCCATCTATGTTTATGCCCATGTCACCAAAGTTGGCCTGTTTGAACATATATTCTAGGAGGGTTGTGAATAACTTTGGTGATATGACGTCTCCTTGGCGTACACCTCGTGCGATATCAAAGTCTTCGGAATCATCTTGCAGCCTAACATAAGCTTTTGCTCTTTGGTACACGTGTTTGATAACCTCGATGTATCTATGATCGATACGGCATTCAGCAAGAGCTTGTAGCATTTTACGCTGGTTTATTGTGTCGAAAGCCTTTTCGTAATCGACGAAAACTATGCAGAGGGGTTTATTATATTCGATGCATTTTTCGATAAGGGACTTGACTACTTGTAGATGGTCATTTGTGCCAAATCCGGCTCGAAATCCGGCTTGCTCGCGGGGTTGATATAGGTCGAATTTATTTGTTAACCTCTTGTTAATGATTCTCATAAATAGCTTATATATATGCGATAGTAAACTAATGGGTCTGTAATTTTGCAGGTTGGTGATGTCTCCTTTCTTATGCAGTATTATAATTATTGCCCGATCCCATTGGGAAGGTGTTGTCCCAGTTTGTAGGCAAGCATCAAATAGCTTGCATAATGCATTTAATAAAGTAGTTCCGCCGGCTTTTAGGGACTCGACTGCTACGCCGTCGTCGCCAATTGCTTTATTGTTTTTCATATCTCTTAGTGCCCCTCTTATTTCGTTTAGAGTAATATTTGGAATATCCTCGGACCCTTGATTTTGCACTTTATTTATGTTGGTGTCCAAGCTCACTGGGTTTTTATCGCTATATAGTGTCGCGTAGAAGTCTTCTACAACCTTTAATATTTCCATTTTATTTGTTGTTATTTGGCCACTCTGTTTTGCTAGCTTGGAGATGTTTTTCCTGCCTTCGGAGAATGGCTTCCGTAGAGATTTCATGCCCTTATTTTGCTCAATTACCCTTAAGATTTCATTTGTGTTGTATGTTCTTGTATCCCTTCGCACTGCCTTGGATATTTCTCTATTTAGGCGTCTTAATTCTGTTGCGTTTGTTGTATGTTTATTTGTCAGATTTCTTCTCCTTTCCATTAGTTGTTTAGTGCTTATACTGAGTTTTTCGTTTCGATGGATGCTTTGTGTCTGGCATTCTTTTACTGCGGTTTTTATAGAATTTGTAATAAGTGCGTTCAGGTCTTCTATATTCGGGTCTAAAACAGTTTCCATATGTGCTAGCTGTGATTCTATTCTATGCTGATACTGGGTTTCATCTCTAATCGGCCTCCATTTGCTGGATGTTGGTTGTTTAATAAGCTTTCGCCGCTCATTCTTGATATTAATTGAGATTTTGGATCGGACCAGCCGGTGGTCGCTGCCTATTGAGAACTTATTCAGCACAGTTACATCCCGCACTATTTCCTTTCTGTTAGATATGATGAAGTCGATTTCATTTTTTGTAGAACCGTCGGGGCTGGCCCAGGTCCATTTTCGCTGTGGAGTTTTGCGATAGAAGCTGTTCATTGCAAATAGGTTGTGTTGTAGGAGAAATTCCAGAAGCATTTGACCTCTCTCATTCCTTACTCCGAATCCGTGGGTTCCCAACGATGTTTCGGTTTCGTCTTCTTTATGCCCCAATTTAGCGTTGAAGTCCCCTATTAGCATGCTGTAGTGGGTGGGTTCTTGCTGTATTGCGGTATTTATATCATCGTAGAATACTTCCACCTCAGCGTCCGAGTGTGCTGATGTAGGTGCGTATACCTGGATAATTTTTAACGAGTATCTAGTGTTTAGTTTGTATATGAGGTACATTACTCTATTACTGATACTGTGGATCTTGGTGACGCTTTGTATATGCTTTTTGTGTACTAGGAACCCGACTCCTCCTTCGTTTATGTGTTGGCCTCCTCTGAAGTGTAGCAAATGACCTGAATGAAGTGTTAGTTGTTCCTCATCGGTTCTTTTATGTTCACTTATTCCTAGTATATCCCATTTGATATGGGAGAGTTCTTCCTCGAGTTCTTGTAGTTTCTGGGTTTTTGACAACGTTCTAGTATTTAGAGTAGCGATGGTCAGTTTTCGGTTTTGGTAGCCTATCCTGTACCGGAGATTCTTTGCACCCTCTGCTCGCTTCCTTGTCCTTCCGCTACCTTGGTCGGGGGTAAGCGAGCTGCCGGGGACTGAGGGCCGTGTGTTCTGATGTACTATCATTACGGGGGTTTTAGCCATTTGCCCTACCACGCTGGCCAGTGCGGGTTGGTAGGGTTGATACGGAAGGGATAGGGAAGGGATAAGACGAATTTTGGTAAGGATCTAATAGGTTTAGGACATGTTTTCCCCCGGTAGTCTGGAGGGGAGGAAAAACTTGAATAGAAGTTAGTAATATATTGCCGATTTATATGTCGCGACCTGCTTTTGGTGGTCAGATTTTTTATATGCCTTCCCTAGCGAGCGGAAGTAAGGAATATGTTTAAATGTTTAGAACCCTGCGAGCGGTATCAAGGTCTAAATAGGAATTGGTAATGATAATATTATTCATTAAAAGCTTTTTAAGCAGGCGACAAGAGTAATTATTGTGGGTAAGCCTTTCGTTTTAAAAGATAGCGTAATTTTTGGAATAAGAACTTAGAATTTTACCGGAGAGAGACTGGTGTAGAACTTCTTACTGGTGCACTCGTAGAAAGTGTATATTTTGGGTTGTGCAGAGGAATATATACGCTCGGTCCCTCCACGCCTAGGGCGTCGCGTCTGCGTCGACCCGACTTTGGAATTATCTGGAATCGTAGCTAAAGCGCATGCCTAGGTCGAAATCGAGATGGAAGCATCTCCTTTTATGGTAATATCCGTTCTCTTTGGCTCGAGATTCTGTTAATAAGCGGATGTCGTAGACCTGGGCTTTGGATGCGTGCCTTTGTAGGACGTAGGGGAACGTCGTGCGAGAAGTTCATCCGGTCAAAGAACATATTAATTTCTTCGATTCGATTATTTTAATGCGTGAATTTAAATATCATAAGCTAGTAACAGCATATTATAATATTTAAAACGATCGAAAATTCGTTTCGTTACATTATACAGAAGTTAGCATATATTCATAGACAATTAAACATATGGATAGCCTAATCCTTTAAATTCTATGACACCTTGAGTTGTTGATGCATCTTGTGCAATTTATAATAATTTTAAAATAAAACTTGTAAAACTTATACTATGTCCGCTAATTATATGATGATATGATATACTCTCAGTATATCAAAACAAGGCAATCTGCAATAGGGTTACATTAACATAGCAAGTGATATGTTCCAACATCCGCATCGAAATGTCTGCACTCCATTTTAACTTTGTGTAGTACTTTTCCTGATTAAACTTCATGCATCTTTCATGTTACACATACCCAGAACATGAAGGGGCAGACACAAAATTCGAGGAAAACTTGATATTTTAGATCGTATGTTTGGCCCTGTCGACCTCGAACTTTTTGTAATTAATTTTTTTAGATATTTGAAAACTAATAGCTATACATTTAACATTCTCCAATAAATCTAATATATTTTGCATTTCGAGAATTTATTTATGAAAATCCCCTATTTATCGCTTATTTGTTTCTTCATTATTTAATTATTATTAATTTCTTTATAACGTCCAATTCTATATGTGACTTGTTCCTTAGGATGCGTGTAGGTAGTTACCGCAAGTCCAGTTTTTAGTTTTTCACAAAGAGTTTATGTGATGTGATGTTTTTCAGGTCGCTTGGTACTTTGTTGAATACTTTTAGAGAGACCACCTTCGGACCTTCCTGGATTTGGGTGATTCTTGCAATAGGAATGTACATATTTTCAGAACTGCGTGTGTTATAGAAGTTGACATCGCCACGTATCTCTGTTCGTATGTTTGAAGATTTAAAGATAGAAAAAACGGAATGGGATTCTAAACATAATTCTAATAATCCTGTTCTGTGGAATATTCTATATTACTGGAGTTTCCGCACGCATGTAGTCAAAATGTATTTATTGAGTTTATTGGGGAATAAAAGTAAGTTTTCAGTGTGTTCTTGTTCACATAGTCTCTCAGTTGTATGATAGTTCCATGAAAGATGTTGATCTATGTTGGCTAGCCTCCTTGCTTCTCTTATTGTTAAACCAAATAGTCTCTTTTGTATATGGTTTAAATAAGTAACCATCTAACTTGATCTTTAGTAAAAACATCCTGATATTTACCACCTGTTTCATCAATCACAGTATTTGAATCATCCCTTTGTTTTTTACATAATCTTTCTACTGTAGCTTGTGGTGGCTGGAATTGAATCGACGCATTCTTGCAGTCCATTACGTCATGAAATGCTGCATCCACTGCTTGTTCCATAGTCCCAGTATATCATTGTTGCCTATCGGTATTTTTAATATATTTGCGGACCATCTGGAAATAATAAAAACCTTAAATTTAAATCTAGGTGGGGCAGAATGGGGTCTTCCCTGTCCTTCCCCACATGAACTTAGTAACAAAACGTAATATTTGGCCAGACACGTTTTACCAACATCTTGCCATATCGATGTCAAAATATCATTGCACACGGCAAGGCAGGCGCAACTACTAAAAAATCTCACAGATAATTTTAATAACTGTAAACCATTTTATGCAACGTAAGAAATCGTTGCTAGTCTTAGATCATTCTTCTTGTTTAAATTTGTAAGTAATTCCCAATATTTCGATTTAAAAAAATAATAATAATTTTTAAGTATTCTCAGGTGCACCTGCTGATTTTGGCATTTACCTAATATCAGATTTTTCGTCCGTTTTCGTGTCGTCATAGTAAGAAACTATACACACCTTGTAAGAGCAATTTTTAAAATTGTTGTTACAGTTATTTCAAGTTTCATTAAAGATTCTTCAATAAATAATTTTAACTGATCTCCGGCATCTTTAGCGAGAAATTTAAGACATATCCCGTTCTACACCGGTACCGCATTCTACCCTGGTCTATTTTAGAGCACACGATGTCAAAATGCAACTAACACTCTTTATCAACTCCTCTTGATTACAGTCATATTTTTTAGAATTTTTTAGTGTCCTATAATAATTACCTTGATTTAAAGATTCCTCGAATGCGCGTGTTCCCTAAACGCTAATTCTTGAAAACTCAAAAGTATTGTTACGTTTTTCCCGTGGGTTCTTAACAAAATTACAACTTGACTATTTTCAACTAAATACTCCCTTTATTATCTACCACTGTATACAATTGAACTCACTAAACTAGTTTTATAACTTTCCAGCTAATATCTCTTTACACTTTAACACTCAATGATTAACTAACTCTCGACTGACTAACATTCGCCTTAGGTCTGCTTATATATAATCTTAAATCTGTCACGAATATTCGGGAAGTATTCCGAGGCCACTCTATATGATCTCGACGAGGCCATCGAGATAATTCCAGAGATCCTGAATCTTTGCAGCCGGCCGGGCGATGACTCATACAGAGAAGCGAGCGGCACGGCGGCTAGTTCTATAGGGTAGCACAAAAACGTTCGGATGGTTGTTAGGCTAGCCGTAACATTGCCTCCCTCTTAATTCTGATCGTCTCGATCAGCTACTTCATGTCCGTGATATGCTTTCAACCTGTCGAGGTGGACAACTTTCAGTTTGCTTCTGGGGCTACGCTGAATTCTATACACAACGTCATCAATTCTTTTGATGACCGGATAGGGTCCTTCCCATACTGGTGTTTGCTTGGGAGATCTTCCTTTCTTCCTTTGCGGGTTATATAACCAGACTTTATCGTTCATCCGAAATCCCCTAGAGTTAGCTTGGAGATTATATCGAGCCTTCATTCAGTCACTGGCGAGACGTTCAAACGGTAGTCCCACATCATTCTGTTTCATCTTCCCACTGGATCTTGTCTGGGATCCTTGACTTGAGGCACAGGTTGAACACTGCTGGCACCATGATTTCACATCCTGGCAGTAGTTGACCCAGTAAAATCTGTCGCGGATCTTGTCAATCATT